>CM067316.1:12757805-13252805 GCA_034231615.1 Meghimatium bilineatum
AGAAATACAGAAAACATTTACTTGTAAAATAAAAATATTACTTCTGGAAATTGAACTGGTGAGATCGTGAACCCAATGCAAATGACTGAAAAATTATCCCACAGAGATCCCCATGCGTTTCTCAATGCATTGCCTTCTCCTTGGAACAAAACAATGGAACCGAGAGGGGGTTAGTGTAGATGGGTAATGCACTTCATAAAATATGTCCGTGCAAGCAGTCAATATGTGAAATTAAAGGACTATGTATTTTGTTAAGTTACACTGACCCCCTTCCTAACCGTTTGTACAGATGCAAAATACCACTATCATCATGCTGCTGGGTAAATTGTATAATGTAGAAAAGTGCCTCTGTTTTTTTGTTCATTTACAATTTTTTATGGGGTTGTAGTTTCCGCAATGAATTCAATTATTTTTTAGGTGTATCTCTGATCAAGTCCGTAGGTATTTGGAAGCAAGCCGAGCTATGATATTCAGCCACCTTCCCTCCCCACCAGTAGAAAATCAAAATCAGACCATGATATTTAGTACTAGGAATGTATTCAAAACGTTGTTAAACCTCTGACGTAAATATTTCTCACAGAAACAGAAATGTCATCACTTTTCTCAAAGAAACAGAAAGGTCATCATATTTCTCACAGTAACAGAAATGGCATTATATTTCTCACTGACACAGAAAGGTCTTATAACATTTCTCATATAAAAAATGAGAGGGAATTGTATAATCGATATATATATATATATATATATATATATATATATATATATATATATATATATATATATATATATATATATATATATATATATAGAACTCGTAACCCGTCAGGGTAATATTGGTACCATATTGAACAGTGTACCATATGGGTACCTCAGCCCACAGAGTTCTCCAATCATTTCTATCTTCAGCGATGCAGATAAATGAGGAAACATCTTGTCCTGTTCATTACTCGATGTTCTCGTTCCATGTCTGTATTTGTCCTCCTCTGCTTCTCCCCCCCCCGCCACCCCCACCCCCTTTCGACGATTGCCTGTAGTATTAATTATGACAAGGAATAATGTCTGCAAATATGTCAAAACCATGCTAGCTTTCGTCGTTTCACTATTGAACGCAATGGTTCTTTGAAACCCACATACATCTCATAGACACATTGCATTCATAGACACGAATTGTATAATGAAAACGGGCGAATGAGCCATTTCTTCGTATGGTTAAACAGTTTTCCTTACTGAAAACGTATCTACGACCATGCTGGGAGGAAATGGGATGTGAATATTTGGAAATCAAATTAATCAAATCTGGACCACCTGATCTGTTTATTGGCTTCTCCAGAAAGAACGATTTTGCAGTAATCGGTCTATAAATAGTCCTGGCAATAAAATGTTTGCAGTAATCTGTCTATACACTGTCCCAGCAATAAAGTATTTACAGTAATATGTCTGTACACTGTCCTAACAATAGTGTTTGCAGTAACATGTCTATAGACTGTCCTGGAAATAAAGTGCTTGCATTAATCGGTCTATACATTATTATAGAAATAATTTTTCTGCAGTAATATGCCTATTAACTGTCCTGGCAATAAAGCATTTACAGTAATATGTCTATAAATGGTCATAGCAACAAGTATTTGCAGTAGTTTGCATAAAACTACCCTAGCAATAACGTGTGCAGTATTATGTCTATAAACTGCCCTTCTAGTAATAAATTATTTGCAATAATCTTCCTATAAACTGTCAAGGGATAAATGTTCCAGTGTAGGGTAACAACCCTAAAATAGAAGTGGGTAGCTGGGACAACACAGGGCAAATATCAAGATGAGCAGAAATAGGTGTAAGTGTTACTAAAATAAATCATAAAACAACCTAACAAAGAGATATAGTGACATACGACGTTTCAACTAAAAAGCCTTTATCAGGACAAACAAAAGACCACAATTAAATTTATTTAGGATGGTTCAATGGATAGTTGGAAGACACCGAGGCTAGGATAGTGTTGACACTAGACAGTTGTATTCCTGTTTCGTTACGACTGGGAGTTTCGTGAAATACAGACATGTGTCAATCTTTAGCTGAATCCGCTGCTGATGTTTTCCAACAGTGCTCTTCCAGCGTATTCTTCCCGCACAGTTGTAGTTTAATGTTAGATATAACTTTGTATTCGAGGGAACCCACCCTGAAATTGTAACAAGCTAACTACATCCTTATCGGTCGAACGCACGTTCATCATTGTTACGGCAGCCATTTTGTAAATATAAATGAACCGGCAGATTCACGTCACAAATTACATAAAACTTCGGATCAGCGTAGATTTCTTGAAAGATGTGAAATGAGGCCCATTTTATGGGGAAAAAAAACATAAATTAATACAAGAACGCAAAAAAAAATATGGTTTCAAATGCGCACAAGCTCTGTTAATATTCGACTAGTGTCAAAATAACGTTCAAAATTAGAGTAAAAATAATTTTCAACCGTAAAGTAGAGGTAATTCGAACAGCGAATGAACCACTTGTTGATGTGGAATTCTTGTACAGCTATTCTGAATCAACAAGTCAACATTGCCTCTAAACTGGGGTCAAGAGAAATATACATCATATTCCAAGATGGTTATATTGAATACACCATCACTGCGCTGTACCATAACTGGATAGTGGTAAAGTAAATTGAGCTACTGTAGATTGTGTCCACATGAGCCTAGCTATCTAGCCAGTGATTGACTCATCATCATCACCAGGTGCCATGCCGGCTAGTGTAGGCGGTCATTGCTCTCCACAGCTCTCTGTCCACTGTATTATGTATAAAAGTCGTTGTTGCTTCCTTGCTGTGCCAGGTTGTCGAACTGTCTAATATTTTCTCACGTTGTCGTCCTGTGTCTCTGTTGCCTTCAATTGTGCCTGTTGTGACTATGTTCTCTAAACCTGTCTGTCTCATGAAGAGGCCCAAAAAAAAGATTACCTTTTTCTTATATTGTTGATTAAGGTCCGTTTCGCATTTGACTCTGTCAACACCTCTACATTAGATTGACTAGACCAGAGTTTATTGTAGTCCTCAGCACCTATAGCGTAGCGATAATACCATTTCTTATAGCATACATCTTCTTATCATCGCCAGGAAAGATTGGTTCAGCACACGAGTGTCTGTGTAAACAGAAAATGACTACTACAGTCTCGGTTTTTTTATTTCCATTCTATTGTTGCATCCCTAACATTCAGGGGACTTAATCACCGACAAGTGACGGGAAAAACAGGGAACTTAATCTCCGACAAGTGACGGGAAAAACAGGGAACTTAATCTCCGACAAGTGACGGGAAAAACAGGGAACTTAATCTCCGACAAGTGACGGGAAAGTGACATTGCAATTGTCATATAAATAAAATTATAGCAGTAATGCACTTAACAATTACTCCCACTACACAAAACATTATAATCAGTTTCTTGCAGTACAATACATAACACAATATCTTAGAGATTAGAAAAACAAAGAACTATACTATATTCAACTATTTTATAACATAATTCAATGATACTTTCCTGACCGATGAACGAAGAATACAATTTAATACAGTACTTATCCAAAAAAGAATTCATATGTCAAACCACAGTATCAGAAATATTTTTATTCGCAAACAATAAAAATATATTTAATCTTACAAGTTGGAAATCTGTTCTGAGCAACAGACAAATTATTACACCTTTGGGGTACCACTGAAGTGTTCCATCACGGTATTAAACCATGTTTTATATGCCTGTTAATACAAGTATCTAGAATCTAACAAGACGGACTAACTATTCACTCAAAAAACGTTTGATCCTTTACCTTTATTACCCACAAACTCTAATCACTGAATTAACTTGTTTATACGTAAAATAGTAAAACTTTAGTTTCTCTTGTGAAAAACTTTAACGAAACAAAACAAGACCATTGCTAAAACTGACTTTTCAGTGCATCCAACAAAATGTACATAATCTGTGATAACAGTACTCGCGAAGCAAGATTTACTTACCGTTGTCTAACACTATTTACTGTTAGTTAATTTGACGTCAGGTGACTTTCCATTTTGTATAACCTTTCTACGCACCTGTCAGAGTCACTTACATACAGGTAGATCAAAAATGTACACTAAAGCTAAATCCCTGATTAAATTTGTCCCTCAGAGAGTCCTGAATAAATCTAACTATCATTTTGAAGCGAAATGACTTGTGAGGATGTACGACGACACACTCGATACACTTGTAAACTGACTTACCTTCCTATGTCGAGTTTCTCTACAGTTCACTCAGATGATTTTCATTGTAGATTTCTTTTGTCCAGATGTCAATATTCCGTGACTGTGAACAATAGAAAACTGTCCTCGTTTTTGTGAAAGAGATGACGGCAATTTACAATTTTAACGACTCGTTTCAACTACCTATAAACCTTGACAGCTAATATACTTATAATTATTATATTCATAAAGCTATAGAAAATCGACTATTTATTTTCTAATACACCATTAATGTTTCACGAAAGATCTCTCATCTTAATATATTTCTGCTTCCAGTCTCTTTTATCAAGTACCTTGTGTCGTTTTAAAAGGAATTTGGCATCCCCCGTTATGTACTGTATAGCACTTCTCAAAATAGTATCCAATAAAACAATATCGTTTGTTGCTTAGATACCAATGTATTCAATTTCTCGTCATTAGAATGTTGCGGTGTAAATAACTAAAACGTTACTTATTAATAATATCCCAGACTGAAACATAATCTTATTTATCTGTTCAGGGTGATCCTATTTCGGGAATTATTGTGTAATTGTTCGTGTCCGAACAAGGAAATAAAATGTGCATTTAATTTCCTAAAATAGGTCCGTAATCTACATGCTAATGGCAGCTGTCTAGTGTCCTGAAAGAAATTATCTACAAGGAATAAATTATTTACTAATCAAGGGCTTGAATCTCTATTAAAAAAATATTATTTTATCTTTTGCAATATTTATTATTTTGGTCCGATTATTTTATGACCCACGATTTTTCATGGGCGGATGACGTGAATGTACCTCATTATTATTCCTCGCGATTGACCGCTATTTATAAATCAGGATACTAAGATGACAATACACCGCCTAATAAATCATCTTTACGCAAGTGACAGATTTTGTGAATATCTACGAGCAAAATAGAATACAATGCAGCGTTTTACCCTCAATGCTAATGGCTTTACGGTCATGTGTACACATTTACTACTTCCCTTTTGTACACGTATGGTTGACGTATGAATAAGTGTTACTTTCTTCGTCAATACATATTTTCATAATGTTTTGTTTTCCCACGGAAACAATTTTGCGAACTTATTTTCATACTATTGTCACGATCATTTTTCTAAATGTCTAGGCCTGTTTTACTCCCAATCAGGGGTAAGGCGCAGCATGAGGCGACTTCCTGGTATGTGTATGCATCCATAGTTTTGAAAGTTAGGAGAAAAAGTTAGTTGTTACATACGTTTTAGTGATGATGTTTGGGCTATGGATGAAAGGTTAGAGAAAGAGTTGGTCATGAATGTCGAAGAAGGTAACTAAGGAATTTAGCCGTTGGGTTGATACGCTCACCCCAGTGATCTCCGGGACGATCAAGTCTGCTGAAGGTATATACCTGGACTGTTTGTGGGGAATCTTTTTTTTTTACATGCATCATAAATCCAGGTTGCAATAAAATTACAACGAAATCGAAGACGGTCCAGAGATCGTGGTCCAGAGACCGTGGTCATGCGTGGTCACCAGAGATCGTGGTCCAGAGATCTACAGCCTCTTTTGCTAAAACAATCAACTTTAGGATATGCAAAAGTTTGCGACAACTTTCTAACAAATAGAAGGCTAGAGAAGCACTGACACGGGGAAGAAGTAGAACAATAACATGGGGCTGATGTAGAACAATAACATGGGGCCGATGTAGAACAATAACTGGGACTGATGTAGAACACTAATACCGGGCTGAAGTAGAACACTTAAATGTGGCTGGAGTAAAACACTAACACGGGGCTGATGTAGAACAATAAATGGGGCTGATGTAGAACACTAATACCGGGCTGAAGTAGAACACTTAAATGTGGCTGGAGTAAAACACTAACACGGGGCTGATGTAGAACAATAACTGGGGCTGATGTAGAACAATAACATGGGACTGATGTAGAACATTAACAGGTGGCTGGAGTAAAACACTAACACGGGGCTGATGAAGAACAATAACATAAGATTGAAATATATTACTAACATGGGGTGAAAGTAGAAAACTAACCTGGGGCTGAAGTTTTACACTAACATGTGATTGAAGTAGAACACTAACATGAGGCTGAAGTAGAACATTAAAATGGGGAGGAAATAGAAAACTAACACGGTGCTGAAGTTTTACACTAACATGTGATTGAAGTAGAACAATAACATGGGGCTGAAGTTTTACACTAACATGTGATTGAAGTAGAACAATAACATGGGGCTGAAGTTTTACACTAACATGTGATTGAAGTAGAACAATAACATGGGGCTGAAGTTTTACACTAACATGTGATTGAAGTAGAACAATAACATGGGGCTGAAGTTTTACACTAACATGTGATTGAAGTAGAACAATAACATGGGGCTGAAGTTTTACACTAACATGTGATTGAAGTAGAACAATAACATGGGGCTGAAGTTTTACACTAACATGTGATTGAAGTAGAACAATAACATGGGGCTGAAGTTTTACACTAACATGTGATTGAAGTAGAACAATAACATGGGGCTGAAGTTTTACACTAAAATGTGATTGAAGTAGAACAATAACATGGGGCTGAAGTTTTACACTAACATGTGATTGAAGTAGAACACTAACATGGGGCTGAAGTTTTACACTAACATGTGATTGAAGTAGAACAATAACATGGGGCTGAAGTTTTACACTAACATGTGATTGAAGTAGAACAATAACATGGGGCTGAAGTTTTACACTAACATGTGATTGAAGTAGAACAATAACATGGGGCTGAAGTTTTACACTAACATGTGATTGAAGTAGAACAATAACATGGGGCTGAAGTTTTACACTAACATGTGATTGAAGTAGAACAATAACATGGGGCTGAAGTTTTACACTAACATGTGATTGAAGTAGAACAATAACATGGGGCTGAAGTTTTACACTAACATATGATTGAAGTAGAACAATAACATGGGGCTGAAGTTTTACACTAACATGTGATTGAAGTAGAACAATAACATGGGGCTGAAGTTTTACACTAACATGTGATTGAAGTAGAACAATAACATGGGGCTGAAGTTTTACACTAACATGTGATTGAAGTAGAACAATAACATGGGGCTGACGTTTTACACTAACATGTGATTGAAGTAGAACAATAACATGGGGCTGAAGTTTTACACTAACATGTGATTGAAGTAGAACACTAACATGGTGCTGAAGTTTTACACTAACATGTGATTGAAGTAGAACAATAACATGGGGCTGAAGTTTTACACTAACATGTGATTGAAGTAGAACAATAACATGGGGCTGAAGTTTTACACTAACATGTGATTGAAGTAGAACAATAACATGGGGCTGAAGTTTTACACTAACATGTGATTGAAGTAGAACAATAACATGGGGCTGAAGTAGAACAATAACATGGGGCTGAAGTTTTACACTAACATGTGATTGAAGTAGAACACTAACACGGTGCTGAAGTTTTACACTAACATGTGATTGAAGTAGAACAATAACATGGGGCTGAAGTTTTACACTAACATGTGATTGAAGTAGAACAATAACATGGGGCTGAAGTAGAACAATAACATGGGGCTGAAGTTTTACACTAACATGTGATTGAAGTAGAACAATAACATGGGGCTGAAGTTTTACACTAACATGTGATTGAAGTAGAACAATAACATGGGACTGAAGTAGAACAATAACATGGGACTGAAGTAAAACAATAACATGGGACTGAAGTAGAACAATAACATGGGGCTGAAGTAAAACAATAACATGGGACTGAAGTAAAACAATAACATGGGGCTGAAGTTTTACCCTAACATGTGATTGAAGTAGAACAATAACATGGGACTGAAGTAGAACAATAACATGGGGCTGAAGTAAAACAATAACATGTGACTGAAGTAGAACAATAACATGGGGCTGAAGTAAAACAATAACATGGGGCTGAAGTAAAACAATAACATGTGATTGAAGTAGAACAATAACATGGGGCTGAAGTAAAACAATAACATGGGACTGAAGTAGAACAATAACATGGGGCTGAAGTAAAACAATAACATGGGACTGAAGTAGAACAATAACATGGGGCTGAAGTAAAACAATAACATGGGGCTGAAGTAAAACAATAACATGTGATTGAAGTAGAACATTAACATGGGACTGAAGTAGAACAATAACATGGGGCTGAAGTAAAACAATAACATGGGGCTGAAGTAAAACAATAACATGGGGCTGAAGTAGAACAATAACATGGGGCTGAAGTAGAACAATAACATGGGACTGAAGTAGAACTATAGCAAAATCTCTGATATATCCAAATTGGACCCATTTCATTCCTTGAAAGTAGCGTACCTCAACATAGGAGTTAGTTTTTACTTAACAAAAGCACATGCCACGAGGAGTGACATAGTGTCATCATTGTCATCATCAGCACAAAGCACATGCCACGAGGAGTGACATAGTGTCATCATCAGTACACAGCACATGCCACGAGGAGTGACATAGTGTCATCATTGTCATAATTAGAAAAACATAAACATTGTGACACTCCGGGATTGTTGTAAGAATCGATTTATGAGAGTTGAGGGTAGTTTTTTCTGTCCCACCCCATGAATCAAAGTGATCCAAATGTCATGCTGAAGATGGATGTGTCAGTCCGAAAAAACTCAAATATCGCAGACAATTTGTAAACTATGACAACATGTATTCCTTTCTCCGGGTTGCCTAATGCTAAATAGCAGGAATTTTAGAATGAACGCAGAAGAAGAAAAAAATAATAAAAAGATCTAAATTGGAATTGGCTTGAGTGTACTCATTTTAGCCGATATATATACACAGTCCTTCTCATCAAAGCAACACACAGGCTGCCGAGAGTACAACTCATAATATTAACTACGTCAAAAAACTGTCAAAGGTTGCACGTTTCCCGTTAGGGAGTTGGTTGCATGTTTCCCGTTAGGGAGTTGGTTGCATGTTTCCCGTTAGGGAGTTGGTTGCATGTTTCCCGTTAGGGAGTTGGTTGCATGTTTCCCGTTAGGGAGTTGGTTGCATGTTTCCCGTTAGGGAGTTGGTTGCATGTTTCCCGTTAGGGAGTTGGTTGCATGTTTCCCGTTAGGGAGTTGGTTGCATGAAGGTGGTATGAGTAGCTTATGATAAAACCCGCCTCCTCTTGATGTCACCACTTTCATGTACAGAGTGACCGCATCTTCTTGATGTCACCACTTTCATGTACAGAGTAACCGCATCCTTTTGATGTCACCACTTTCATGTACAGGGTGAGTTTTTTTTTAAATGTATCTTCCGACAAATAAAAAACCCAGTCCTTACCGTGTGTTTAACCCTGGCTATATCGAATGTGAGACCACAGCCCTAACCTCTCGGCCATGTCCCATACTAATTCCATACTTTCAAATGATAACCTAGTTAACTCAAGTTATTCATTTCTTATGCAATAAAGAAAAACTAAAAACGTTCTCACGTTCACACCTAAGCAACAAAACGTGTATAAGAATGACATATTTGTATATAAATTATACAAAAATGTGAGCACTTCAACAATACTGACATATTATTTAAATCTAAAATAGAGGTCAGAGAAAACACAGCGCCAGACCCCCACAAAAATTAAACCCATTTTGTCAACACAAAAATCGTGCAAAAATCCACCTGCGACTATTAAAACAATTATCGTGAGTTATTCAATTTATTTTTAACTGAGCCACAATTTTATGTGCATATAGCAAACAATATTTCTAGCAAAGAGAAGTGAAGGATCCACGTGAAAAGTAACAAGTTCAAGCAAATCTACTTTTTGATATTTCGTGAAAATCTGCTTGTTTCATTCTATTTGTTTCATGAGTCTGTCCAAACTATAGTAACAAAATGGTAAAATTTTCAGATTTTGTAAAAAATAATAGTTTGACTGAGAGAAAAAAATAGAGAGAGACAGAGAGAGAGAGAGATAGAGAGAGAGAGAGAGAGAGAGGCGTAAATTATGCTCTGGATTAGAAAGAATGTAGAAATGCAATAAGATAAATTCATCAAGTATAAGTTAAAGAATGCAGTTAGTAAATCAGTAGTTCTCAACCTGGGGCATATGTCCCCCCCCCCCAGATGGCACAACAAACTTCAGTGTCGCGGGGGAGAGAAAAACATTGAAATTGGCGAGTCACAGACTTGTCTATGGTGGAGTGGGGGGGGGTCGAGACAGACAGGTGACTCTGAATGATATTTGATGATATATTTTAAATGTATTTTTTTAAGGATTTCAAAATTTTTTTGTAGACTTCAATGAAATCACAAAAGAAAAATTTTTCCCGAAAATGGATCATGGCGTAAAAAAGTGTAAATAATCACTACAGAAAATGTACAGAGAAAACAAATACGATGAAATATAAAAATAAACAACACACAGGTAATATCATCGAGGCAATGATTATTTTAAACACTGTATTATAATTTAGCAGCAACTGTCATAAATATATCACTCTATTTCACATAATAATAATAATTATAATTATAACCATAACTCACTTATGTTGTAGAGATGCCACACTAAACACATCAGCACGAAAACCTCTCTAAATAACTTTATCCTCAGCAATTTCCAGGAGTGTGAAAAAATCATTGCTGGATCATTCCTAGAGGGTTCTCCATCCAGAATTTCTGTTCTTCTTTCCTCACCCTCGACTTTTTCTTGCAGTATAATTTTAGAATGCGAGTCGATTCTCGTTACCCCAAGTTCCACTTCATAAGAGACATCAGAAAAGACACAATGTTCATCAAGGGACGTCTAAATGGAATAGAAAGTTATAGGGTATGAATACAGGTTATCATCCGTGCACACCGTATGGAAAGTTATGAATCATAACTGCAAGTTATTATCAGTGCACACCGTATAAAAAAGTAAAGTAGCCCATAGCATTTATTACTGCCGTAGGGGTGTGAGATGTTAGCGATCTCACTTTTCAGAGGCTCTGCAAATGAGGGCGGTAGCCATCTCCTCTCCCTCGCAGCCTTTACTTCCCAGATTAATCCGGTACCCATTATAAGGCTGGGTCGACCCGGGAGCCGTTGCGATCTGAGAAACATTTCAACTGGGGAATGAACCCAAGACCACTCATATGCGAAGCCAGTGCTCTAACCACTTTGCTACGCTACGCACACCGTATAGACAGTTATGAATCATGACTGCAGGTTATCATCAGTGAACACCGTATAGAAGAATACAAGGATTAAAACGGTATCTCATTCTTCATATTGTTTATTCTCAAACACCCGGTGGGTCCCTCTTGTAACAAGACAATGATCCTACTAAATTCCCAGCAGGAGGTAGTCTACTAAACTAAAATTAATTGTGTAGCCGTTTTATTTGAGTCAGTCGCCTGAAACATCCAACTTCGGCGGTAAGATGGGATGCTAAAACTACCAATGAAAAACAGCAACGGAACTAAAGAAATGACGTTGGAGATGGGTGGGCCAAATATTATGAAAACTAACATTGTAAAATAGGTACTATTCAGGAATCCACAGTGAAAGAGGATTAAGGAAGACCATGAAAAATTTGGATGAAATAATCAGATGCATGGACACAAATCTTGAGTTGGATATGGAAATTACTGAAAACAATATTTTAAAATAGAACAAGATGGAAGAGATGTGTTCGGGACCCATGATTCGCAAGGAGCTGATCCTATAGACAAAAAATACAGGTTGATAGAGAGACAAATAGATAGACAGACAAGCCGACAGATAGGTAGATAGACACAGAAACAGACAGACGTGTAGATAGACAGGCAGACAGTTAAAAATATCACGCTTTTGATATAAGAAAAATGCTTCTCCCTCCAGGGTCAGATTAATGAATGGAACATCCTCTATGGAACAACAACTCACAAACTGGAACATCCTATCTGGAACAACAACTCTCAAAATAGAATATCCTATATGGAACAAACACAATAACTCACAAACTGGAATATCATATCTGGAACAACAAACACAACCGCTCACAAACTGGAACAAACTATATGAAACAAACACAATAACTCACAAACTGAAACATCCTGTATGGAACAACAAAAACAAAAGCTGACAAACTGGAACATCCTATATGGAACAACACACACAAACGATCACAAACACATGCACATATCATGCAATAGTATTGTGTTAAAGAGATTCGCACCTATTCACCGCACCTATTCGAAGACCTGTTCCCTTAATTAATTAGGCGTTCATTCATTCCTTTTCTTGATTATTCCAGTGTTTTCCATTGGTCAATATTTATATACTTGGAATCGCATGCCAAAAATAGACAAGGCTACTCCAAGTATATAAATATTAACCAATGGACAGCGCGACAATAATCATAAACGTACCGAATGAAGGCCTGTTTACTTTTTGCAGTTAGGTCTTATAGTACCGTCTGTGTTCACGAGTCACTGGATCAGAAAATATCAACCAATTACTCAACCAACTTACCACCAAGGAATTAGAAGACAAGGTTGAAACCTGACATGTGGCTTTACAAGAATGCGTCCATTTTATATACGATATATACTTGTGCAATACAGATAAGAGCAAAATCTTGGTAAACAGCAGAGACACAGAAAACCAGACTAATATCGTGATGAATGGACACAAGCTTGAGGAGGTGAATACCTTCAAATACCTCGGATCCAGTATATGCAGCGATGGTAAATGCAAAGCAGAACTAAAAATAAGGCTGGAGATGGCTTTAGCGTCCTTGTCAAGGCTAACTGTGATTTGGAAAAACAACATCAGTGTTGGAGTGAAAATCAAACTGTATAGGTCGCTGGTGCTTTCTGTTGTGTTGTATGGTTGTGAGAGTTGGACACTCACTGCGGACATGGAGAGAAGATTACAGGCTTTCGAGTATAAATGCTACAGAAGAATTTTACGAATTTCCTATAGGGAACATAAGACCAATGTGTACGTAAGAAATAAAGTAGAGATGTGTGCAGGTGTTCAGGAGCCATTGCTTTCAATAGTGAAACGATGAAAACTAGCATGGTTCGGAATGTATGCAGGCACGATTCCTTGTCAAAAACAATATTGCAGGGAACTGTCGAGGGTGGAAGAAGCAGAAGAGGACAAATAAAGACATGGACAGACAACATCAAGGAATGGACAGGGCAAGATATTTCCACACTCATCCGCATCGCTGAGGATAGAATTCGCTGGAGGACTCTGTGTGCTGAAGCATCCAATGTGGTACCCCTACGACCCCGAAGGGTTATGCGTTTATTGATTGATTGATTGATTGATATACTTGTGTATGCATGCGAGTGAGTGTATGAAAAATTAAACCAGGAGGGGGGTGTGGAGTTCACTATGTATTGAATTAATGTTAGGCGAAATAATGTTATGCGAAATAATGTTCGGCGAAATAATGTTCGGCGAAATAATGTTAGGCGAAATACAAATGAAAGGATAAGATGTTTTAAAAAAAACAACAACAATATATTCGATCCATGAAGAGGAATACCAATATATTTTCTTCGATTCTCAATTAGATAATTGCGCATGTGGACAAGACGACAGCTTTCTAGATTGGTTGGTTGGTTAGTGGGTTGGTTGGTTGGTTGATGGGTGGGTTGGTGGTTGGTGGGTTGGTTGGTTTGTGGGTCGATTAGTTGGTTGGTTGGTGGGTTGGTTGGTTGGTTGGTGGGTTGGTTGGTTGGTGGGTTGTTGAGTTGGTTGGTCGGTTGGTGGGTTGGTTGGTTGGCTGGTGTGTTGGTTGTTGGTTGGTTAGTGGGTTGGTTGGTTGATGGATTGGTGGGTTGGTTGGTTGGTTGGTGGGTGGGTTGGTTGATTGGTTGGCTGGTGAGTTGGTTGATGGGTTGGTCGGTTGGGTGGTTGGGTGGTTAGTGGGTTGGTTGGTTGGTGGGTTGGTCGGTTGGTGGGTTGGTTGGTGGGTCGGTTAGTTGTTTGGTTGGTGGGTTGGTTGGTTGGTGTTTTGGTTAGTGGGTTGGTCGGTTGGTGGGTTAGTTAGTTAGTGGGTAGGTTGGTTGGTTGGTGGGTTTGTTAGTTGGTGGGTTGGTTGGTTGGTTGGTGCGTTGGTAGGTTGGTGGGTTGGTTGGTTGATGGGTTGGTTGGTTGGTGGGTGGGTTAATTGGTTGGTGAGTGGGTTTGTGGGTTGGTCGGTTGGTGAGTTGGTTGTTTGGTTGGTGGTGTGGCTGGTTGGTGGGTTGGTTGGTGGGCTGTTTGTGTGGTGGGTTGGTTTGTAGGTGGGTTGGTTGGTTGATTGGTTGGTTGGTTTGTAGGTTAGTTGGTGAGTTGGTTGGTGGGTGGGTTAGTTGGTTTGTGGGTTGGTTGGTTAGTTGGTGTGTTGGTTGGTGGGTTGATTGGTTGGTTGATGGGTTGGTTGGTAAGAGATGATTGAAGAAGCTTTAGATTAGTTGAGATCCTTCAATTATGAGAGTCCACCTGCATATTTTGATAGTGTGTTACCTGTACCTAACAGATATGTGGCGGCGTGGTACAGGGCGTGTGACTACGAAAGTAAAGGGTTCGAATTCTGCCACAGGCAATTCTGCATCCGTACTGTTCAGAAAGTAATAGCAAACTACTGTACGTATATATATACGTACCTAGATATATATTGCCTAGAAAGAACATCACTATAGCCAAAAGATTTTCGGTTGATGGCTAAATCCTGAATAGTATACACTACAAATATAAAAACATTAACAGATAAGATTGAAGTGAAGGCAATCTGTAGATTACCAGTACCTAACAGATAAGATTGAAGTGAAGGCAATCCGTAGATTACCAGTACCTAACAGATAAGATTGAAGTGGAGGCAATCCGTAGATTACCAGTACCTAACAGATAAGATTGAAGTGAAGGCAATCCGTAGATTACCAGTACCTAACAGATAAGATTGAAGTGAAGGCAATCCGTAGATTACCAGTACCTAACAGATAAGATCGAGGTGAAGGCAATCCTGCTATAACGGTCTCTATGATTGACAACATTGTATATACAGCAGTAATACAAATATAGGCAGATGAACCCAGTTCGAAAGTATATCTCATAATAGTTTATGATTATATTGTGCAGTTGATTGACTTTATTACATTCAGGTTCTCCCACATAGATTCCATTCCACTCTACGGAGCAATATATCGCCTGCCCAAAGTATCACACAGCGCACGTAATTATTTAGTTTCAAGCGACAAATAAATACAAGCAATAAAAAAGAGGAAATTGGGTAACTCTTCAAGACCGAAATAACACTTCCATTAATTATGTAATAAAGACGGTTGTTGAATGAAGAAAGATGTGATTGTCCTAATTTTTAAGTCATTTATTTACTTTAAGCTTTTCTTGTTCTTGTTGCAGATATTTCCAATATCGATTAAAATGATATTTATTACATTCTATACTACAGTTTGTTCTGATGTAGTGATGGGGGGGGGGGTTTACAATGCACTTTTACGTTAAGAAAATTCATGGATTAGACGTTTCGATCAGCAAATCTTTATAAAGGTAGGAACAAACAGACACAGACAAAATTGTATTTTAAGTAAGTAACCAGTCGATTCTGCGCTATTACACGCTCAAAAAAAAACTAGTTTAAATTGGGGGCTGCAGACAATTCGGAAGCTAGTCTGTTACAAATAAAATGATGAACTAATGAAAAGTGCATAGTATCTCGAAAATACTGACAGCCAAAATGTTCTGGAGTTGCTCGTGACGCTCTATTAGAATATCAAGCTAATAGAATATTTAAAATCTCTAAGAGATATGGCGATAATAGTTTTGTAATTACCAGTTCTGTTTCAATATATTTTACCCAATGCATCTATAATGGAGAATAGACAATAGATAGCAGGCGTGTACTGAAGTGACTAAGTGAGCGCCTATTAAAAGCCAAACACTGCAATCGATGACACACCTAGGGGGTAAGGTGATGTCCACAAATCACGTTAACGGTTCGAGATAGGGAGTCTGACAAAGTTTTGACAGTTGTTGACAAGGACAGGGAGAGGGGACGAAAAAAAGTTGACGTAAGCAATTTTGTTATAGCATTTACATTGTCAATTTTGTTATAGCATTTAAATTAAGATTTGAAAAACAATTTTAATACTTGATAATGAAAACAAGTAGGTTTTTCGTATCTCTTTTGACCATTTTTGGGGGGGGTTATTTTATTTGATGGATACGTTTGTTTTGACACAATTAAGCAGGTGGTGGAGGATTGGGAGGGGTGTCCCTGAATTCTTGATAGTTTGTTGACAGTGGTGCAAGGGGGGGGGTCAAAAATTAGCACAAAAGTTTTGACGTAATTTATGTACATCCCTTGATTGGAACTTATGTATTAATTGTGGTGCTGCTGAATATAGCTGCACGCCTAGTGGCAGAATATCTGCGTATTTAACAATCTTTCTACAGTAACGATTAGAGTCCAGATACTTCAACATCTGCTGAGGTAGAGCCAGCACCTTCTGTGTCTGTCCCAGAGTGTAAATAGATAAGAACATCACCAATAATTTACAAAAGGTTTAATTCATCGATAGCAACAAGTCATCTTACAGACACAACATCACCGTCTACAGTATAAGACCTTTTTTTATCAAATTCAAAATGAAGCCTTCTTAATGACTCATTTGAGTTCCTGTGAGTTTCATTGGTTACATTGTTTAAATGTTTTGTGACAGCCAATAAAAATCAAAGAAATAGTAAAACGATTCATTTTAGAACACTGGATTTCCCATTTGCCAGTATAACTTATTGATAGTCATGGCTAGAAATATATATATATATATATTTCATTAGTGTTCACAGTTTCACAGACGTTAAAATCGTGATACCCAAGCCCCCACCTATGAAACGCCCCTACACGCTTTTAACAACGTCCAAATCGGTGTGTCAATAATAGTTTAGTTTAGAATACAAAAGTCAGCTTCCGTGTTAAGTCTACTCCTGTTTGAACATGTCACGCCTATGGTAGACTAAATAAAGAGATACATTTTGGTCTATTTATATTTATAAAAGGAGGAGATTTTTTTAAAAAAACAAACAAATTAATTCAAATATGAATGAATAATCGATGTCGAAATTCTATGAACAAAATAAAAGCAAAGAATTCCGGTTGATGGTTAACCGGTTCATTTATTTAAAAGTAATTTTTGTTTGAGATGTGGCAAGTAAGAAAATCTCTTATGGTTAGATGTAACATGCCTTTGATCTAGAAATTGGATGTTTGGGAAATATATGAGAGAAACAAAAGACTGATGAGTTGGAGTAACTTAGTGCAGAAAGTTTATAGAACACAGTCATCGCTAAAAATATTCTCAACGTCTCGTGAAGTTTTGATTAGTGACTGCTAACATTTCTATCATTGATTGTAAGATACTAGCGTCAAGGTAAGATTGTTTTGTAGAGGCTGTATCAAGAAATCTGTTTTATGGTAAAGTGTTATGTACAAGATATTGTCATGAAATTAATCTTAAAAGTATATAATATAATATGATATAATATTACTAAATTAGCTTATTACCGAGAAATTAAGGTTAAGATTATGTTAAAAATGATATAATGTCAATAAAATACTATATTCACAAGAATAATAGTGTTAAAATTATTATTCTAAATGTGATATAAAATCATGACATTAGTGTAACATCGAGAAGATAATGTTTACAAGTTATGCTAAATATTATATAATGTTTATAAATTTGTATTTTATCCAGCAAAAATATGTGTTAGAAACTTGCTAAATATTATTATGAATAGAGTGTTAAAAATCAAGTTTCCTTACGTGATATAAAGATATTTGTGTTTATATAGAATTACTGTTTCTGATATTATTACGACATTGGTTTTACCGTATGATGTTCAGTAGAAATAAAGAAATTATTGTTAAAATATGGTTATAGCATGAATGCTATAGAGATGTGGTGTTAAAATATGGTTAAAGTATGAATGATTTCAATTAATTTGTGGTTAAATATGATTTAAGTATGCATAATAATATGTAGTGTGTGTTAAAATATGGTCAGAATATTTGATAATATTAAGAAATTGCTATTAAAATGAGATGCCCAGAACAAATCAAGAAATTAAAAATAATTAATATTTTATTTTTAAAATAGTGTGCATAGAAATTCCACCAGATATTATCTAGACATTAGTGTAAATATGTTATGCTTGGTAGGACAGATTTAGTGAATTAGTGTAAACATGTGATGTTTGGTAGGACAGATTTTGTGAATTAGTGTAATCAGTCAATAAAGCATGAGTAGATGTCGATGTTCGTAGTTTACGTTCATAATAAATATTACAAGGTTTTGAGTATAAGACAATATATCGTAAACTACGTTTTCAGTATAAGATAAGAGATTAAACATTCATGTATTCAGTATAAGATAAGAGATTAAACATTCATGTATTCAGTATAAGATAAGAGATTAAACATTCATGTATTCAGTATAAGATAAGATATCAAACATTCATGTATTCAGTATAAGATAAGAGATCAAACATTCATGTTTTCAGTATAAGTATGACAACGTAAAAGAAACTATTATGTATATAAGATATAAGTGAACACATAAAGTTTTTCTTATAAGGTATGAGGTCAAAAAGTAAGTTTTATAGTATAGGGTAGGAGCTAATAAAGTAAGTTTTCTATATACGGTATCAGTTCATAATGTGAGTTCTTAGTGTAAGGTATGAGCTAATAAAGAAATTTTCGCTGTATAAAGTAAGTTATCATAAAGTAAGTTTTTCTGTATAAAAATAGATCATAATGTAAGATTGTCAGTATAATATATACGATCACAAATTTCGTGGTTAGTATAAGATATGAAGTCATAAAATATGATTTTCAGTCAGATATAAAATAAAGTAAGTCTCCTTATAATGTAGGAGATCATAAATTAGGTTTTATTTATAAAGTAAGAAATCATAAATTAGGTTTTCTTTATAAAGTAAGAAATCATAAATTAGGTTTTCTTTATAAAGTAAGAAATCATAAATTAATATTTCATTGTAAGCTATGAAATCATAAATTAATATTTCATTGTAAGCTATGCAATCGCCCGTGTGTTGTCGAGGCCCGAAAGGGGAGCAAAGAATAGCAACACTGTTTACCTTCTACGCATGTCGTAAAAGGCGACTAAGGAGGTTATGGGATGGAGTTGGCTGTCCCATCCAATATAGGGTCAGTGACCCAAAGCCATGCTGAAGTCGGATGTGTCAGGCCGAAAGGCGCAGATATCGCAGCAATGCTGTAAACCATGACACAACGCATTCCGTTATCCGGACTACATCCTGCTGATCTGCAGGAGTTTGAGAATGAACACAGAAGAAGAAGAAGAAGAAGAAGCTATGCAATCATAAAGTAAGAGATCATAAACTAAGTTTCACAACTACAACTATTAATGCTACGACACCACTACTATTACTAATTCTACTACTACTACTACTACTACTACTACTACTACTACTACTACTACAATAATATTTTACTACTATTACAACGTTTGCAAATGTGTTTGCTATTAGAAGGGATATATATATATATATATAAACAATTCTAAACAAGTACTACAGACATTTGTTAAGAATGATCTATATGCAACAAAGAGAAAGTATATTCGTCCGTCAGCAAATAAACAAACTAGCACGTTATCAAGAACCAATTTTGGCCGTGGTAAAACTGTGTAAGCTTGTTTTGTGTGGACGTTTAACTTGACACTACATATGTAGTATTGATTTATTGTGGTCCTTGTTTGCCCTGATGAAGACATTTTAGTTGAAACGTCGTCTGTCACTGTGTCTTGTTGTTAGGTTGTTCAATGGTAACACTTATATCTATTTTCGTTCATTTTTATATTTTCTAAAACTATTTTGTAAGAAACAGTCGAGGGTTGACAGAGAATTGACGGTGACAGAAAATCATGGATTAATAACATCATGGAATGGTCTGCGTGTATTTTTACACTTCTCCGAAGGGTTGAGTACACTGATGTGTGGAGATTTTTTTGTGCTGCTGCCTCCAGTGTGATAACCCAAACGGGTCTATCGAGCCCTCAGCAGTATAGAAGACCTTCCAACAAATTTAATTAGGACCCCGTTTGTGACGTTTTTTATTATTGTTTGGATTTCGGTTGGTGATTATTTATATACCTGAAGTAGCCTTGGCTATTTTTGGCATGCGACTCCAAGTACGTAAATTGTGAGCAACCGAAAGGCCCAACAGTAATCAAAAGCGCCGCGAATGAGGTCCTAATTAATTCTGTTGGAAGGTCTTTATTTTAGATGAACATGCGTCTGTTATATTCCACCCCACCTACTACCACTAATAAAATACTACAGCTACTACAACTTCTATTATTGAAACATTATACCGTACTGTTTATGTTATTCCAATATACCAATTCATAATCCGAAATATATATCTTGTTTACAAATATTTTTCTACTATATTTCATACAGTTCTTGCGTAGAAATCTTGTGGTTTTTTTCCCAGAAGAAATAGTGGACCCCCTTACCATGGCAATTATTCGATCATCGACTGCTACTATCGCGTGTCTTTACACTCATTTCATCATCTTCGTCATCGTTGCTGTCTTCAACTTCACAGTCATCGACAATGCTCTACCAATAAACTTACCATTTGGAATTTCACTGATGGGGCTTTCATTAATTGCTCTTTTATTAGGTAAGTGTGGCATACAACAGTTTCGTGTCTAATTAGTTAGTTAGTTATCTAATAGTTAGTGAGTGAGTGAATGAATGAGCTAGTTAGTTCGTTATTTAAGTTAGTTAGTTAGTTAGTTTGCTTGCTATTCAGTCGAGGGATCATCATAACTGCAAACTGGACACGTCCATAGTTGTTTCGATCTCTCCCTGAGTGTATCCGCTATTACACTTCTGCTGACGGTACCGGTCCTCTGCTGATTGACCATCATTCTTATGCGCCCTCCAAAAGGTTCACTTCTAGTAACACCGCATTTCAAACCCTGATCTTTAATCTTAGGCATTGAAAAGGAATCATCTTCCACACTAGGCTCACTCTCGCGTGCCATATTTCTTTGGAGTTCAAAACGTCAGGTCGATCTACATTGCTTCATAGCCATGTGGCACAATCGCGCATGATGTCAGCTGATCTGCTCTTTCATTGCCTCGAGTGCCCACATGTCCCGACACGAAAATAAATGCAACTACTTTTAATCTTCTGTTCGCGAATGATACGCTCTTGTACCTTTTTAATCATACGCATAGTCACTCAAGATGCAAACCTGTGTTACCTTCTATGTCTCTATAGCCACTCAAATGCCATGGTCATCGCCATAATCTCAATGGTCATGCTACTCGTAGTCACAACAAAGGCTCCCACTCTCCTCCCTGATCGTTTTACCTCAGCACCGAGCTGTGAAGGCCCAAGCACTGCGAAAATGTGTAATCTCAGATCCATCAGTGTATATAATTAAATCCCCCTCTATGGCATTCTCACTGATCAAAAATTTGGTCAGTTCCGTGTCTGTTATTGTCAAATTTAACGACTAAGGTTGCTAGAAGTTGGTCATTTCTAGATGTCACTGTCTATGAAATTTATGTTGTGGTTACTTTTGTATTATGGATTAATTACAAATATATTAAAAGTTTAAAGCATGTAATTTATAGCCATATTTTACCATAGATTCGAGTCTAACAAGTTTCAATTATATGGCAACCATGTCAAGAACTAATATTATTTTATATGTCAGATTGTCCGATATTTATCTGGGTAAGCAACGTCCCATTTCTTGCCGTTGAATGAAGAGGATTGGGATTTATTTATCTGCTTGCTGAAAAAACAAGATGCGGAGAGGATTTGGGCGCCACTGAGTAAAATTTTGCCCATAGAAATGTTACACTGGCACTATTGGCACTGGTGAAACGGCGTAAACTTGTAAACTTGCACAGAATAGTCGAAGGTGAAAGGAGGATAAGAGGTGAAAGAAAACCCTGGATTGATAACATCAAGAATTGAACTGGGCGTGGTTTCTCTACAGACTGAAGATAACGTTGTTTGGAGAGCTCTCTGTTCTGATGTCTCCAGTGTAGCACCCCTACGACCCTCGCGAGTTATGGGTCTTATTATGGGGAATGACGAGTTAATTAAGCACGGATTTTTCTGTGATATGGATTGTGTGGTCAGCAGTACGCGGAGGTTCCACCTATCCACATGTATTCTGGTGTAATTTTCTGAAACTGGTCCACCAGCGAATTGTTGTATTTTCAAAATCCCAGAGTTGATGAAAGTCCAGCGAGTGATATTACAGACATTGCATCAATCAGTCAAACACCCACCTGACATTTGTCACATAGTCCTGATAACTTGCCGGATCAAGAAATTTACTTGAGGAAAATGCACTTGAAGTTGACAATACAACACATCAGCAAGTTACAATAAAGAGAGTGTAAATTAAAACTTCTTATTGGCAAAATAGTGAACAAAATACGTCCTGGATCGGTCATATATACCCAAGAGACTGTGGTTATCTTGGAATCAACAAATTGCAGAGAATGGAGATTGTATCCTCATTTTAAAAAACAAAATCATATTTTACACCCCAAGTCATCCAATACAACATGAATCAACGAGGAAATGTGAAATTATGAAATATGATGTATTGGGCCGCTTGTTGTCTTCGTGCCAATGTAATTTGATGGTTGTCAGCAATTATACCATCTATACCTATGTTTCTACGACACATTGTGAGGTTCAGAGCAGGAGATTTCAGCTGTAGACGTGTATGTTGAAGATTTCAAATGGCCTGATGTCTATGTATAGGGAAACGCATTTGGTTGTGTCTGTGGGTCTCACCAATGACCCACTAGACAAACCACCCACCCAACAGAAAAACTTAGTAGATGGCATGCCGTTATATTGAGGTTATCTTCTTAGAGAAGCGTCATGGCACGTCATCTATACAATTATGCTTTTATTTTGTTGTTGAAATGTGTTTCATGTTTACCTGAATATATATGTATGCACCGTCTGTGGTTGGGAGGGAGCCAGAGATGTACTGTAAAGCACTGGGGAGGAGAAAACTGACAGCACTGTTTTTTTCCTATGGCTGAGACACATCATAGAGGCACAGTGACTCAGGACGTGACAATCCTTTTGACTTAAACATTTGGTTGCATACCTGGAGCAATAGAGAAGTTCGCCATAACCAGTAGTCAATTGGTGGCGGGGAATGAGCACAGTGAACCCTATCTTGGCTGCAGTGGCTAGGAGCTGTGCATAGGTTGAAACCTACCTTCCTGGAGGTATGATAGTTATTCTCTGGCTCTGTCCCGGGGTGGGCCGAAAATCCACAGACTTCCCAGCAATATTATGCAATTTAATGGCATTAGATCAAAGGTTATGAGCCCATGGACCTCTGGATCAGCAACCAACCAACCAACCAACCATGCATAGGGAACAATATATTCAAGATGCCTATAATTTTTTTTAAAAAACGAAAGCTAGCATATTTTCAACATTTAAAAAAAACACACAATAGTTTAGAAATTAGTAATTATGGAGAGAAAGGTTCCAGGTAATAGAATAAGAAGACAACCAGAACTATAGTGGACACAGAATATCGAAGAACTTCTGAACATGAAACTGGAAGAAGCTGGACAGCTTGCACACAACCGAGAGACAAGAATGGCGCTGAGAACATCGTTCTGCAGAGAACACGTCACATAAATAGATAGTCTAACCCCGATCGATTAGGAAACTACGAACAGAGCACCGCAGTGAGTTACGTCTTCTAGGTATGAAATTGTTCTTCTTCTGCGATCATAATCTAAGTATGAAATAAAGCTCTGTAGATATCACCCCGTTGTACAAATTCGGAGTTATGGTGACAGAACTATCTGAACCACGATATATTGTTATGGTCAAAAAGCTCTGATATAACCAAAATTGAGCTATCCTGGGTTGAAAAGGGTGTATCTCACCACAACGTGTACAAAATAAATCATCTGACCTGACCACTCCATTGCACATAGAAGGTAAGAACTAATCTATTGTAATTCCTGGGATCGATACACACAACTGCAATAGATAGTCTGTAATAATAGTACTTTATATGTCTACTGCAATTATAATAATATTACTTATATGTCTATAGCAAATATAATAATAGTATTTAATATGTCTATAGCAATTATAATAATAATACTTTATATGTATATAGCAGCTACCACGTGAACACATTTATAAAAACAATATTTAAAAATTAGTAGCATGTCCTATTCATGATGTAGCCATCAATCCAGTATGTTTTAACTGTAGTGCTTTTCTAGGCAATATAAATACGATCAGTATTTTGCCATTGCTTTCTGAAAGGTCAAGATGCACAATTTCCTGCGGTGGGATTCAAACCCGGTATTTTGGCAGTCATAAACGGGCACTGTACCACGAGGCCACAGAGGCGGATGAACACATCTATAAACGACTCAAATTGTAATTTATTTATCATTAATTGCAGATGTTGGAAAAATATGGCCCTCGTACCAAATCCAGCCCACCAGATCATTTTTACTGGTCCACCAGACTGATTTATAATTATTATATCCACATACTCCTGCACTAAAGTACTTAAACTGACAAGATACCAGCAGACTGTCAACCACGATATCCTCAAACGTTATATAGAATAAATGATTATATCATGTATTTAAAGCAGGGATTCAAAACAGTGTTCAAAATGCGAAGAGGACTGACTTCATTGTATTCCAGATCCATCATATATACCCACATTCCTCTCAGCGATACGGCACACCGCCTGATGATAGTACTAATCATAGCAGTTCAAGCGATTAGCTTCAAGATCTTCGGAAATAAACTTATTTACAAAACAATAAGTTACGAGCGGAATTCGAACACAATATCCTTTGAGAACAAGGCAAGCGACTTCACAACAACACCATGGAGAGTAACTTGAAGGTATCAAAGATCAGTACTAAATATTTCCCACTTTTAAATCTGCAAGGATACGTCGGTTGCACAAAAAAAACCGTTCTTGTTCTACTTCATCATTCAATCTCAAAATCCCCGCTAGATTTCTCTTGTAGCAGCACAGTAGTCCTACTAAATTTCCAGCAGCATATAGTCCAGAGAATGGAAATATGTTGTGTCACCGTTTTGGGCGGACAAATCCGCCTTTGGCGGTATATGTATATATATATATATATATATATACAGAAAGAGAGAGAGAGAGAGAGAGAGAGAGAGAGTTACTTTAAAATCATACATTTTAATGTGAGAACCAATAAACTATTGTGCTATTTTCAGGCATTACTTCCCAAGAACCACAAGAAGCAGTATTGAGGTCACTACTCATGTGCATCAGCTCTCTCTGGACGGCTGTTGGTCTATACCACATCACAGCGTTCAACACACGGCAAAACGTTGACGATTCACAGGCCCTGTTTGCTGGATACGGCACATTTCTTTTAGCATTTCTAATATTCACAGCCGGTGCTTTGCACCACAGAGATAGATTCAGCGCTGTTTTAGCTCTCGGTATGTTCCTGTCTTGTATCTTTGAGATCTCTTCCTTATGGAGACCCATTCGAAGAAGTGCAGCCGCTTACTATCTCTTGCTATCGCTGATCACGTTCTATCTTGTGGTATCAAAGCTCTGGACACGATTCAGACAGGGAGAAGCATCATCAGTTGTCTCTAAATATGAAGATCCCAACGTGTCCAGAGATTACATTCCTATGGGTCATCTGATGAACACTCTGGCAGCAGCTGTGTACGCTGGTCAAGTCACAGGTATTTACGATCACGCTTCATTTGCGTTCACCTGGGTTATAGTTAGCGGTTTCTACCAACTTGTGGCTGCAGTTGTGTCTGTCAGAAGAGGTCAGATCTATCACGGGATGTACTTCTTACTTCACGGAACATTTTGGATTACAAATGGATTCAATCTGGTCGTTGTATTCGTTACTCGACAAAATGTTCCTTTAAATCTTGTCGCTGCAACAGTCATCCATTTTATTATATTTTTCGTTATTGCCCTTATTTCTCTTACGAAAGAAATTTATCAGCTTCCACAGAACCTAGCTCTGTGTGTCCTGTGTGTAGCTATACTCGTTGATGATAACAACTCCGGCGCTTTTCTCGGAGCTATGGGATGGATTTTGTTTATTCTCTCTTTGTACGGATTTGCTGCACATATTTCCAGAGTTAAAAACTCTGGGTTCAAGCTGCCTCTGGGTACGCGACTTGTCGACCCAGAGAAAGTTACGAGCTATTTGATTTCAACCTGCAGATGTTGTTTCTCTCATGTAAAGATGATTTCAAGTTTCAAAGGTTCAAGTGAGCTGTTTACAACTGATTTCACACTTGGTTATTCTAGATACGGGGGTTTTGATCTGGCTGGATTTGCTCTCAACGCTATCGCTGCTATTGCTATTCTGTGGACACCTCAAGGTTTATGGGTTCTTCCTTGGGCTGTGATATTAGGAGGCCTGGCTCAGATGATTGTGGGATCTATATGCTTTTCTCTTGGTCTATCGTTCGAAAGTTGCGCATTCTTCACTTTTGGGTCTGTGTGGCTTATTTGGGGTCCAGCACGAGGTCTAGGGACATTGGCACAAGACAACACTGCAGCAGCTATAACAGGCTGTGTAGGATTTTTGGCTGTTGGCTTGCTTCTGCTTGGGCTGTCCACGGTAATCAACAAAGCATGGACAATCCTCACCTTCTTTTTTAACCTAGTCATAGTAGGAATCCTTCTTCATACAGTGAATGCCAACGGGTCGTTTATTTATGAAATTGTCATCAACATACTTTTCGTCATTGTATGCATGTACTGCTTCATTGCCACTGCTCTCAAGTCTGTATGGGGCAGAGAACTCCTTCCGCTGGGTAAACCATTTCTCCAGGTCAGCTATCTTCATTCCCAAGGAGAGCAAGCTTTCTGGGCTGATGGGAGAAAGGCCTCCGGGGTCAAAGCTATTGCTGGTGAGTATCACGTACTTAAATGTTCTTCTTCAGCATTCATTCTCAAACTCCCGCTGGATCTCTCTTGTAGCAGGATCATGATTCATTCTAGATTGCCAGCAAGATGTAGTCCAGAGAATGGTAATACGTTGTGTCGCCGTTTATTTCCGCCAATGATCCGACACATCCGTCTTAGACAGAATGTTCAATACATAAAGTTTAAAACTCCGTATCTCAGTAAGGATCTTTTTGGTCTGTTGTTATATATTCATAATTCGCTATACAAAATAGAAAATATATCACCTTACAGGCATAGCAGGCTGGTCTAAGTGAATATTTAACAGCTTACTGGAGATAAAGTGTTAACAGGCGGTAAGGCTGAGGGTCTATCTGAACAATGTAGAAATATAACTAGGAATGTATAGGCATCATTTTGTGTTTTTTTTTGGCGGTTCGATATCAGCGTTCCTGGTGAACTCGGCTTGCAAAACCATTTGTCGATTAGGTGGTTCGAACGCTGGCATCGACCCAGGTGTACTGACGATACGATCGGATGTATTAGTGGTGACTAAATATTTAACAATAGTTAAATAATTGAACAGTATTTTCTGTGTACAGAATACACTCAACTAGAGTGCGCTTAAGTAGAACCCACAATTTCAGATGAAAAGATGCTAAACAGCAGAAAATCTGAAGTGATATGTTAAAGAAGAGATTACTAAACAGCAGAAAATCTGAAGTGATATGTTAAAGAAGAGATTACTAAACAGCTGAAAATCTGAAGTGATATGTTGAAGAAGTCACAGTCACCCAAACTTCTTCCGTCGCAGTGTGCACGTAAGGAAAATAATGATGCAGGTCGTACCGGTATCCAAACAATTATTCAAACCTTTGAGCACCTCGGATATTTAGACATCCCGTGGTGTATAGGTCACGGGAAAGGATTCTTCATTTATCTCTATCCTTGGAGAAGTTCTCAGTTTAATTTCATGTGATTTATCTCTGTCAAGTCTTTCAAGGTCTTTCTTCCCATGTGTTTGTATGTGTCTCTATTTCTTTTTGCCCTGCGGGTTACATGTCATTAAATGTCTAACTATCACGTCGTCCAGGTTATAGTTAATGTTTAGCCGTGGCTCTCGACATTACAGGCATCCTAGTTGAATTAATTAGGACCCAGTTTGTTACCATTCTGAATGTTAACTGGAGTGACTTTAAATCTAACACTACTATAAGAGAGGAAAGCAAAAAACCTATATATCTTCCTTCATTAGACAAAGGCGTTGGACTTACATCAGCCATGTTCTCAGAATGAACAGCCTAAGAATTTCCTAGCAGTCACTATACTGGGTGCCATCCGGAGTAAGAAGAAGAGGGAGACCTAGAGAAACTCTACGAAGAACCATTAATAGAGAAGGCATGTCAATGAATCTAAACAACACGCAACAATTGAAAGAGCTGGACAGAAATGGAAAGCTATGGCTTCTGCCCTATGCGCAGCCTATGACCCTGGAGGAACATAACATAACATAACAGTTTGTTACGTGTTTTGATTATTGTTTGCCTTTTAGTTGGTTAATATTTATATACTTGGAATCGCATGCCAAAAATAGCCAAGGTGATTCCAAGTATATCAACAGTAACCACTGAAAGGCAAACAATAATCAAAACACGTAACGAACTGGGCCCACCTTAATTTAGCGAACAGGTCTTCTACAGGAGTCCGGATATTGTTTAGTACAAGACGTTATCTTATAACATTTGATACATTCGGCGAAATTAACACCAGTCCCTATACCGCTAACTAACCTGATGGTGAGAATGCCAGGATCGCGACCGTGGGTGTGTAGGAGACCTGTCAACAAAACAGAAACATAACTAGTTTCCGATTAGCGTGAAATCTATTGGTTGGTCTTGGTATGAGACTCCATGTATGTAAATAGTGACCAATTATAAGTCCAACAATAATCAAAAACCTAACGAAGGGGCTCTAAATTAATTCAGCTAAAAGGTTTATGCAGATAAGAACCACAGCAGGATACAGTATGTGAGTCCTTTATCAATTATACAGTCTCGTGGACTCATATCGGGATCATCCTTGTACAGTGGTGCTATTTGACCTGGTATTGAATATGGATACAAATTATACACAGTGAACAATTCCGTCCATCTGTGGCGGCATTTTCTAAATATCTAGAACAGGGGTGGGCAAACGTTTTGTGCAGAGGGCCACATTGAAAATTGTAAAGCTATTGGAGGGCCACATATAATATTATGTATATTTTTGTTTAAAATTCTCGGTAAGTAATCAATTAAATATTTGTATTGTAAAGAAAGGAAGTTTTACATAATGTAGATAACTTCTGAAATAAATTACATTTCTAACAGACTTACACTATAAAAGTATATTTTCTAATATGGATAAAAGGTTTTGCAAATATTTTAACAATATTTGAAAAAAATTATGTTGCATACAGTTACAATATGGGCTCCTATCAATAGTTTTAATGAAGATTTAAAAAACACCATAAACATAGTCACAACAGTTACAATTTTATTGATATTATTAATTTCTAATGAGATGTATGTAATTGCTTGTAAGATTTTATAATTCCTTTGAAATCTGGAACAAGTTTACTTGTAGAAATTTGCATGACTGCATTTAAGTTGCAATCAGATAATAAAGACCTATTCTTAGATTTTGTTGATTTTTAAGCAAGAAAATTCCTGTTCACAAATATATGTAGATCCAAATAATTTTTAGCAAATATTTAGCTGCAAAGTTTTTCAAGTTTGGGAATGATTGTTCAGGTCATAGATATCCAGCAAACATTCAGACTTAAATTTTTCCTTCAGGTAATGATTGGCTTAAAAACAAATAACTCCAACTGTATGTGTTCTGGGGCTTTATCAGCTTCTGCACTGAGAGGAGAACTGATAACATTGAAGTGCTGCTCCAAGATCGTGGAATCTTCTTCCAAATTCTAGCTTACTTGCATCTTGAAGTTGAAGGTCAAATCTTCACTTATCTTTTCGACACGTCTGACCACAGTTTTTCTGGATAATATATTCTGTCAAATTTGTTGTTTTGTTCTGGACCAGAATGTTTGTTGCATCTAGTAATCATTCCTTAAGAAATTCACCATCAGAAAATGGCTTGTTGTATTTCACAATTTTGTGTGATGATACCAAACTGGCCTCTGTTGCGGCATCTTGAATTGAAGACTGTTTTGTAAACACAGTTTGTTGTTTCTCCAGACTTTTTACCAACCCCATGCATTTTCTTTTCCTTTCTTCGGATGTTAGATTCTGTCCGAAATTGGCATGTTTTGTCTGGTAATGTATTTTTAAGTTATATTCTTTAAAAACAGCCATTGATTCGTGACACAGCAAGCAAACAGATTTGTTGCCAACTTGCATAAAACAATATTCGGTAATCCATTCGTCTTTGAAAACCTGAAACTCGTCTTCAATCTTACGTTTTCTGGATGCACTCATTATAATAAAAATATCTTAGAATGTTGCAAAATTAACTAAAAATAAAATGTGCTTCCGGCAGTTCGAATATAATTATTTAGATTTAGACAACTCGGTTGCAATATAAATACGGAAATTTATGAATGGAAACTGCAAACGAATGGAATTAAAACACACTGGGAATTCCCCAGGCACTGCGCAGCTTAAATGATTGCAAATCGAGTATTTGCGCATTCCATTCGTAGTTAAAAACAATTAATTATAATTTGAAAGGCAATTTTCAACCTTTATAAAATTATATCGTCCGAGTACTTGTAATCATTGAGAAACATTCAGCCAATCAAATTACGTCAATTATAGAATAGTAAATTACTCAATATTAAACACTCATATTAAACGTAGTAAAATTTCAGTGACGATATATATATATATCAATATTAATATTTAAATGATGTCAAAAGGAAAAAATAATATTGTATATTTAATATATAAGAAAGTCGAATTAAAATTGCAATGGATTTCTGCGTAATATTAATGGGGGGAAAATCATTTGTGACGATCGTTCGTTTATTTTACAATGTGTTTGAGGGCTACAAAATATCAAATGGCGGGCCGCATGCGGTCCACGGGCCGTAGTTTGCCCACCCCTGATCTTGAAGAATATAATTAAGTGCGCAGTCTTGGAGAAGTAATTGTTTTCTGTGAGAATTGATTCAAAACGGAAAATCTCTGCTATTTTTAGTAACATCCGCCCATATGTGTGATTAATGCTAATCCATGTATTTAGATGTCTATGATTGATTATAGTATGTATCCAATCCACTTCATCGTTATATGCAGACATCCAGTCACATAAAACCTGCATCTATTTGGTGGTATCTGATTACCCACTGTTGACCACACAGTCTATATAACCAACTGTTGACCACACAGTCTATATAACCCACTGTTGACCATACAGTCTATGTAACCCACTGTTGACCACACAGTCTATGTAACCAACTGTTGACCACACAGTCTATATAACCAACTGTTGACCACACAGTGTATATAACTCACTGTTGACCACACAGTCTATATAACCAACTGTTGACCACACAGTCTATATAACCAACTGTTGACCACACAGTCTATATAACCCACTGTTGACCACACAGTCTATATAACCAACTGTTGACCACACAGTCTATATAACCAACTGTTGACCACACAGTCTATATAACCCACTGTTGACCATACAGTCTATGTAACCCACTGTTGACCACACAGTCTATGTAACCAACTGTTGACCACACAGTCTATATAACCAACTGTTGACCACACAGTCTATATAACCCACTGTTGACCACACAATCTATGTAACCCACTGTTGACCACACAATCTATGTAACCCACTGTTGACCATACAGTCTATATAACCCACTGTTGACCACACAGTCTATATAACCCACTGTTGACCATACAGTCCATTTAAAATTGTTTAATGCAAATAATGAGATACTCAAAAATAAGACCTGTAATTTTAGTTCTGTTTTTGTTATACAAACTGCCATTGGTTCTCTCCTACAGAAGGACAATGACCGTACTTACTAGATTTCCAATAGAATGTATTCGGGCAAAAAGAAATTTTTTGTGTCGTCGTTATATTTGGTCTACTTGCTCAACACATCAGAATTCAGCGTGGCAGCTAATACACTCAGTGTTTTACCCCTTTCACAAACGGTGGTCTTCTGTAGCCAAATCACTAGTAGGCTTGCTTTATAAGAGGCAGATCCCTATACTCTAACCTGGACACCAACTTGAAAGCTATCCAGTCAAACATTCTTAACATTTTCGCCGCTGTTGGTATTGCTATCGACATACCCACAAACGCCTACATTTTAGTACGTAATCTAAGGCTACTGCATAACCAGTGTAATACACAAACTTACAAGCACAATCACATTGAATTATGATTCCTATTATGTTTCTTAGAAATAATGAATAGAGGTGGAATTTGTGGTATCCCAACCGACACAGTCTACACTTTGGTTGCTGCCTGCAAGTTTCCTGCTTCTGTTGAGGTCAGTATCTATAGCAACAAAGACATTACGGTTTTTGTTTTTAAAAATTGATAATTAAAAATTCAGCTTACATGTTAGAATATTGTTTAAGAAATAATCCTAGTCCCTGTTTGACTATTACTGTTGTTTGTTTTGTTTTTTTAATTGATATTTGCAAATGAAACTTTCTTGTTAGAATATTGTTTAGAAATCAACCCTATATCCATCTATATTGAACGATTACTGTTGTTTTTTAAACCTATAATTATAAATTCAGCTTTCTTGTTAGAATGTTGTTTAGAAATCAGCCATATCTTCCTATTCGACGATTTATGTTCTCGTCACTTCTATTATTGGTCTGTGTGATCTAACAGGCAGATGCCCAGAACATCGCTTCCAAGCATGATTAAGAATTAATAAGTGGATTATACTAAAATTACTAAATGTATTTAATGCATGAGGTTCTGAATAGTGGTTTTAACGGTTTAAAATGTATTCTTATTATGGCCCATGCCGTGTGGCATTGGTTATCATGTCTTTCCACAACCTTCTATTTCGTGTCCTGTCAATCATTTCCAATGGTAGATAAGCCACATCTCTATTGATCTTTCCCTACCATCTCTTGTTCTTCAACTTGTCTGTTGTTGCGAAGTTTTCCATCGTTACTCTTCTGAAGATGCGCAAAAAAATTATGCCTGTCTCTTTCTGAATCGAGTCAGCTGCTCTCTTTTTGAATTTACTTCTTTCAATATCTCTTACACATTCTATCTGCCCATTCATTTGACAACCTGTCACGACAGGGAAACAACAACGATCTTAATACATAATACTGGCAACAGAGAGCTGTGGAGCGCCATGATCACCTACGCCAGTTGTCATGGCACCTGATGATGATGACAGTGCTAATAACATTCTTCTATAAAACAAATTTTCTGTTTTCTCCATACAATTCTTCACTTATTTCCTGTTTGTTTAAGATTCACTTCCATACATCCGAATTGGTTATAAATAAGTTGTAACAGATATCTTTCTCACCGCAATTTACAAAGATATATCTCATAGAACGCCCCCTTCACGTTGTGAAGTGTTGCAAAATGTGAATTGCAACATCTATATTGCATAGGACGCCCTTCACGTTGTGTAGTGTTGCAAAATTTGAATTGCAACATCTATGTAGAATAGAACGCCCTTCACGTTGTGAAGTGTTGCAAAATTTGAAATGCAACATCTATATATCTATGTGACGTGTTCTTTACAGAACATTGTCTTCACTGCCACTCTGTAAGCCTCTCAGTTCTGTACAACCTGCCCAGCTTCTTCTAGTGTCATGTTCAGAAGGTGTCCATCGTGGTCTTAACCAGCCTCTTATTCCCTTTTCTAGAACTTTTCCCTCCATGATTTATCTTTCTAAATCATTGTGTCTCTTTATATGACAGAAATATGTTAGTTTGCGTTGTTTTGTTTTTTTTGGATACTTTTGGAGATTCATTCTTCTTCTGTGTTCAGATCTTCTGGGATCTTTCCGCAACATAGATGTTAAGAAATATAAATTTCATTTTAAATAGTTCAATAGAATTGCGAAACATGAACTACTTGCAGTCTATATGTATTTTGATAATCAATATAAGGTAATACTGCGTGTAACGTGGCAACGATGGTCTATATATCTATCTATCTATTCGCTAAACCCTGTATTGCCTTTCAGCGTCAGGGGTAGAAGAGTTCTCTGGAGGTGGCCCTCATGTGTGCTGAGTATATTGTGGAATTTGTAGCCTCTTTTATTTCGGTTGCTCATCGTTTTCGTGGTTGATCTCTAGGTATGCCTTCATTTTATCTGTGTACATAGCTTGCTGTGGAATGTTGTCTGGTGGTAGTCTGCTGATGTGTGCAAACCATTTCATTGGCTCTTGATATATTCCAAGATTGGGGCGGTGCCGGTTCTTTGTCTAATGTCCTCATGACAATGGTACGTACGTAAAACACAGGTTTTTAGAATGTTCCACTTAGACACGTCGGACTATCACTAAACTATCACTAAAAATACACATCATAATCCCTAGTTGTAATGATAGTCCGTCGTGTCTAAGTGACACTTTCTAAAAATGTATATTTTACGTAAGTAACGTTATATGTATTTTGGAAAGGGGTTGGATTTCTTCTAGAAATATCTTTAATATCGTGAAGGCTCCTCCTCCTCTTCTGCGTTCGTTCTTCAGCTCCTTCAGACTAGCAGGATGTGTTGTGGTGTATCATGGTTTACAGTTTTGCTGCCATATCCCTGTATTTCGCATGGACACATCCGACTTCAGCATGACATTTATACCACTATAAACCTCTATTTTATGTGACATCCAACTCTAGATCCAAACCTCCTTAATCATCTCGTATGACATGAATGGCAGAAACACTTTCTGTCATTTTCTCTACATTGATGCTCCGGCAACACACTCGCCCCAGAATGCTCCAACTCTCAATGGCAGGCACACAGTTGTTCGAAAACAATCTTCCTCCTCAGAGAAGAATAAATACGACAGTGTAGAAGATATTTTCCATCGTTTTGTACAAAGATGTCCTATAACATAAAAGCCTGCAACCATTAAGCGATATCTAAGACGATCATTTCAAATGTGTACTGTTAAGCTTGTAATGGAGTTGTGCTTGAAATATTCAATTACGTGCTCAGAGAGAAGCTCTCAGCAAGAAATTTTCTGAACTATTTAGAACTACATAATACGTGAGAAAATACGAATATAATTAAGGAAGTTCTCTAATGTTTTTAAACATTTTCTTTCAGAGAGCTTACAATACTAAAAAGTTAGCAGAGGATCGCCCAATGTCCATGTGGATTTCAAAAGTCGAACAACTTGCTTCTGGAAGGCCTATTTTTGGCGAGCTGGTCTGGGGTATGATGAATGAGATCTGGCCATCAACTGTTAGTCTTGTAGTTCCTAAAGGTTTGTGAATTTGTCTTAAAGCTTATATTAATTCCTCTTTCACTGACTGCTTATATCAGCCACCCAGTTTCTGGTAATTTGTGGTAAATGTATGCCCATGTGTTACCACTGCAAAATTGGAGCAATGAATAGCACCCCTGTGACCTTTCGTACATGTCATGAAATACGTTTACATAGGTTTAGAAATGCCATTTCATCCCATAAACCAAAGTAACAAAATAAGCATGCTGAAGTTGAATGCGACATTCTGAAAGACGCAGATATCGCAACCAAGCTTTAAACCAGGACACAATTCATTCCGTTCTCTGGATTACATCCTGTTAGTCAGTAAGAAATTAACAGTGAAAGCTTAAGAAGAACAACAAATAAACAAAACATCAGTTGCAACAACAATAACAACAACAACAATAACAACAATAACAACAACAGCAACAAGAATAACAATAGCGACAAAAACCATAACAAGAACAATAACCACAACAAAATAAGAACACAAATAATAGCAACGATAACGTCTAGAACAACAAGCAACAACAAGAAGAACAAGAACACCAGCGCAATAATAACAACAACAATAGCAATAACAACAACAAATACAATGACATCAACAATCGAAACAAAAATAAGAATAATAATAGCAACTGCAATAATAACAATAATAAGAACAAAAGCAACAACAAGAATAACACACACACACACACACAAAATAACAGCAAGAACAAAGACAAGAACACGATAAATAATTTTTTTAAATGCAAAAACAAGATTAAGAACAGAAAGAATAAGAACAATAACAAAACAACTAAATGAAGAAGAATCGCAACAAGAACAAAAACAACAATAGTAGCAAAAATTATAAAAATAACAACAATAGGAACAAAAATAACAACAACAATGAGAGCAGCATCAAAAATAAGAACATAAAAAAACAAGAAGAGAAAATACACGAACAACAAGAACACGATCAAAGAATATTAAATTAACAATAAGAACATCATGAATAACAACAGCAAAAACACCATGAACAAGAAGAAAAGAAACGACTCATATTTCTGTCATGGCTACTTTCAGTTTCTAGACGAATGAACATACCTGAAACTCCCATTTCTTTCACGATAGTTCACAATACACGGATTATATTACTGTAAAGCCTTTTTCTCAGTAACATTTCAAAGTAACATATATTTTATTTCTTCTAATATCAGGAGAATGGCTTCAAACCCTGGGCATAGGAGCATCAGAGAAATATATCGGGAGACCGGACAGTATTGCCTGTCGCATGCCTGACAACACGGTGACTTCACATCTTATTGATCAAACTGGACCAATCGCCGTGTCTTCGGCTAATCCCACTGGAGAGGCTGATACAACACATCACCTGCAAGTTCTGGCCAAGCTTGGACTTGAGAACGTAAGCAAACTTAGAATGTATTCGAATCATGTACAATTAATCTATTGGAAATTTCTAGGTACAATATGTCCGTAGGTTGCCATTACTTTCGGGAAGGAACATCCATTAATCAAGCACCGCAAAGAGAACACATTAATTCTAGTCCGCCATTTTGGCGAAAGAACTTTTATTTTTCCGGTTGCAACATACGGCTGTGAAATATGGACCCTAAGTAAAACAGCGGCAAAGAAGATCAACGACTTCGAGATGAAATGCTACAGAAAGATACTTAAAATATCATGGAAGGAAAACATCAGAAACTTAGATATTATAAACACATTGAAGATACCAGATTGTTGGTTACTAAACCACAATAACAAAAATAAATCTACACCTGTTTGATCATATAGAGAGACACAACTGTTTAGAAAGGCAAATAATGGAGATCAGATTACCTGGAAAGAGGAGAAAGGGCAGACCAAGAATACGATGGACTGATGACATTAAAGATAACATGAATACATCGCTGGAAAATGCGAGTCGCATCGTTCAAGACTGAGAAGGGTTCAGAGAGTTCATTGGGAAGACAAGGTTCTGGAAGGAATACGTCACAAGACAACAATTTCTACAATTCAATCAATGTTCTATTTATTAGATAGGTCTATATTGAGACTTGGACAACATTATTATTACTGGGTTTTTAGTCACCATGTCGAACATCAGATATCAACGGCGAGCAACACTGTTTTCAGCTAGTATCATCGAAAGTTGTAGTGGATTCATTTCCTCCTTATTACTGTTTACATCGTGATTACCATTTTGTTTAAAATAGCTAATGTTTTATTTTTTTGTTTTACTTGACCTTATATCATGCCTCTTTATCGTCACAACCACAGACCCCCACTACTTTTGTTGTTATTCTCATTAACATCGAGGGATGTGGTGATTTGTGTGCTGTCAATTATCATAACTGATATGCTTGTCATATTATATTTTGAAATACTGTTATGTTACTTTTGGTTTTCTCATTTACATTTCTGTTTTCCAAAAAGTAGTCCTTATCTTTTTTTTGTAACGATATATATGTGTATGTATATATGTGTATGCGTGTGTGCGCATGTGTGAGTGCGCGCATTAATATATGATATAGCGTTCTGTTCTATCCACAGTGTGATGGCATTCTATGTTCCGGCCCATCTCCAGAAAATATGGCTTCCACAGTGGTTGATTGTCGTAAACTGGGTACAGAAGGCAAGCTAGCATTCTTTCGTATCGGCGTAGTTCCCAGATCACAGGTAGAGGCTATGTTTGCGAAAGTAATGGCAATTCACAGCGGATCAGTCCCGCCATCTATTACTGCAATTGCTGGAGGACCCCATGAGAATGCTGGGTTCGAGGTAAGAACTACGCCATTATTGTTAGCAACAGGCGTGTTTTGTTTGTTTTTATATTTATTTGGATTCCCAGGATCTACTCGCTATGACACTTTCGTTTTTTATGTGGAATTTGGGGATGGGAGGAGAGTTTCTCCATCATGCGTAGTTCTTCTTTCATGCGTAGAAGACTTCAACCCTAAAGGTTGCTTTATGAAGTTGTCTGCTGAGGGGGGATTCTATGATTACGTTCTGGACAGAATATGCCACTTGATGATGATGTAGAATGTATGTTTCGCCATTATTCTGTATGCAGACACTGAATCACATGAACATCATCTGTAACAGTTTCGTATTATCAATGTTGACCATTTGTAACCACTTAATCAATATGACTACATGGCTTCAATACGGTAAATGGTGGTATCAATGTTAACCTCTTTTGACCGCACAGTGCATATGACCACATGGTTTCAATACAACATAGGAACAGACATTAAGAGAAGGCGTATTCAGAAAAAAAGAAATAATTGAATTAAGCAGAAGTTGCTTTTCAGAAAATAGATAGTGCACAGTTCAGATATAACAGTTGGCAAGAATTAGTTACAATAAAATAACGGTGCTTTAAAAATAATTATGTTGTGTTAAAGCTAATCATGTACAAAATTATCGCGTATAACGACGGCCACAATCAATAAATCATCAATAAACCCGTAACCCTTCAGGGTCGTAGTGGTACTTCATTGAATGCCTCAGCAGAGTCCTCAAGCTAATTCTATCCTCAGCAATGCGGATGAGTGTAGAAAAATCTTGCCCTGTCCATTCCTTGATGTTGTCTGTTCATGCCTTTATTTGTCCCCTTCTTCATCTTCCACCCTCGACAGTTCCCTGCAGTATTTTTTGGGACAAGGAATCGTGCCTGCATAAATGTCCGAACCATGCTAGTTTTCGTCGTTTCACTATTGAAAGCAATGGCTCCCGAACGCCTGCACATATCTCTACTTCACCACAAGACGACCACAAGAGTTCATTGAATTATAATTGGGCACAAGAAGCAAACAATTTGAGATGCGCAGGGCAAATATCCAATTCGATAAATATCCAGTGGACAAATTTCCACAGAAGCAAATGGGTGTTTGATAGCTTTATTTATTATGCGTATATATATTTTTAATAAAAGTTGTATTAATATTTAAGTATTTTCATCAACGAATATTGTTTCAATATTGTGTCCGAGGAAGGTATCGTACCGAAACGTTAATATGTATTATCTTTATTTTTGGTATCATTACTTCCAATATCTTAATTATTATCAGTTGTTTTTTTTGGAAATGTTCTTATATGTGAAGTTGTGTCTATTCGATATACATACCTGACTGTCTTTCGTAACAAAGTACAGTGGTCAGTAGAATTGTTCTTCCACTTCTGTTTTTCCGGCTCATTGGTTTTGCCTCAGCATTTCATATTCTGGACATTCTTAAAGAATAAGTTCTTCCATTTAAGGTGATTGTCAACATCTACATATGACTGTTTTGCCAACCTTGTCATCATGTACACATGGCTGTGTTGCCAACCTTGTCATCATGTACACATGGCTGTGTTGCCAACCTTGTCATCATGTACACATGGCTGTGTTGCCAACCTTGTCATCATGTACACATGGCTGTGTTGCCAATCTTGAACTGTATATGAGTACAGATGCTGTGTATTCTGTATCCTGTTCTGAGGCGTAAAATGACAAATTGATTTTATATGTTCACAATTTGGTAGCCATCTTGTGTTAGTGTTGACTTTTTAATGATTCTTGATTCTTGATTCTCTTGATTCTTGATTAGAAACTGGCTTCACAGCACGCGGGACATTCCCATAAGTGCTCCGCCCTCCGCTCCAGCAGCCATCCCAGTGTATGTAGATTCATAGTTCCGGTCAGGTGTTGATTGTGTGATCTTCGGGACTTTCCAAATAATTTACTTTTTAATCGCTACTTTTTAGTCTGGCTACAATTTTTATGCATTTCTAACTTATTATTTCCCATTGCCTTGAAATATTTTACACTAGTTCTTAAACCCCTGCTGGATCTCTCTTGTAGTAGGAAAGTGGTCTTACTAGATTTCCTACAGGACATAGTCTAAAGAGAAACCTGGGGGTGAGTTTTTATCGCTGTTTATTAGGAACAATGACACGATACACCCCAAGATCGATATGGAAGTTAAGAGACAAATGATCTACAGTATATTCCTACCAACACTGTGTTACCAGTGCCAAACCTGGTCTCTCTCATCTTCACAGAAAGATAGTGACATGTGAGATGAAATGCTTGAGGAGAGCTGCCTGGGTCACCAGGCTTGACAGATTGCGGAATGAATATATCAGGGAAAGAATAGGTATAATATCTTGTACAGATTACATAGAGAGAGAACATATCAAGTGGTTTGGCCACATTATGAGAATGCATCACGACAAGTTGCCTGTACAAGCATATAACTAAATGAGATCAGGGTACAAAGCCAGAGGAAGACCACGGAAAAGATGGATAGAAAACGTCATGGACATCCTGTACAGACACGGTCATAGCACACCCGAGGCCACACATCTGGCTTTAGAACGCAAACTCGAGCTCCCATCACCCCTGCGCTTAACGGCAAGAGTGGATCACAAACCACCTGGGAAAAGACAATAGAGAATAGACAATAACACGATACATACTACCTCGATGGTTACATATTTATTAATTTTGTATTTGTGTGACTACGTCTTGATCTTAGCTTGCTTTCTGATAATTATATACTTTACAATCTAAACATTCTGTTATCTGGCATATATCTTGTTCCATCTCTAACATTATGGAGAAATCTTCTTACAATATCTTTATTGTTATATCCTTTTACTTTCGTTATCTCCGCAGTTTGATGAACGTCAGAACAGGGATAACGATAATAGCAGCGATAATACAAATGGCAATGATGATAACAGTCGTGACTTGGCACCGTCTTCCACTTTCAACTGTAGCAATACATGCCTGGACGTTAGTTTCGCTGAGTCAACAGCAGACGACGATGCTCATCTTATTAATACAGTTGCCGGAACCAACATGTCACCTCTTCCTAAATCTGACGACTACGAAAGCATGGTACAGACTTCTAATAGTATTTCGGGGCGCATGAACCAGATTTACGAGAGCTTGAACCCAATAACCAAGAGACCATCTGCAATTTCCAATCAACTCTACTCAAAAGCAGGTCGTTTGTTCAGGAATTCGCTCCATCTAGATTCCGAAGGCGAATCAGGATCGGACAGAACATCTGCATCTGACATCTCTCCATACGAACCAATGGTATTCATGGGATCTCAATCAGGAGCGGAACTTGTCAAAGCCTCTAAAGAAATTGGAGGACGACCACAGAATGCATTTATAAACGACAACCCCATCTATAGAATTAGCCCATTTTTTGATAGTGTTAAACGCACTAAATTGTAACCATCAAATTGTGTCATTCTTTATTAGCAATCCATTGTTAATAATGAAAATCAAAGGTTCAATAGTTCGAACTTTTTAACCCTTTATTCTCATTATTAACAATGGATTGCCAGGTTCAAATATTTTGAAATTCGTTATTTCTTGTATTCGTATTGTATGCTTAATATGTCTTTCTTCATTTTACAATATACATTCGTTACGAGATTCATAACTGAGACTTATAAAGTGTAATCGAGTTCCTCGTTAGTTATACAGGCATGAGGACACCTCGGCTAGTGATCTTATAAATAAAAAATGACGCTATCTCTCCCTGTTCGTGATTTTCGTTGGTTACTTTGTGTAAAACTATCTATCGACAGCCAATGAAAATCACGGGAAAAGTTAAATAGCATCATTTTTGAATGATGATGCATATGATATTACACTGCTATAAAATCAATCATGGACACTGTTTGATCAACAATAGCGCCAACCAAGCATATAGAGAAGATATTTTTCTCCAAAGCATTTCAAAAACATAAAAAAACAAAATAAAAAAATTGCGTATTGTGTAATATGTCGCAGTCCGTGAAGATGAGAGAGATAGTTATTCAGTGATACATAACACATGGAAGCGAATCGTGGACAATCAATATAAGCAGGATGGAAGACTAGAAGCAACAGACATGTTATTATAACAGAAGTACGGTGAGAGTATCATGGACATCTGGGTAGTTAATGACGAGGTACTAAATGGAGACAAATATCAAGCGGGGATGATTTTCTAGCGTCAAAAATCGCTAGTTCTTTCAAATGTGTGTTGCAGTGCAGAGCTCGGCATGGGAGCACAGCATAGCAATGCTGTTACATGTCAAGAATGTCAAAGTAGGGGACTAAGGTGTTTTAGGGTGGAGTTGTATGTCCCATCACATTCAAACTAGTTAAAACTGACCTAGAGGCCATGCTGAAGTGGGATGTGTCAGACCGAAATGTACATATATCGCAACTTAGCTGTAAACCAGTAAACCATAACACAACTAATTCTGTTCTCCCGGCTGCAACCTGCTGGTCTGCATGTTTTTACGAAAGTATTCTGAAGAGGAAGAAGAGAGTTCTTGTGTTTCGACACGCGACGAAACATTTTTTCTTAGAGAGTATATCTACAAATAACAGGATTGAAAGAGAAACAGAAATAATTCTGATTATTATTGTCATATTTAGTTCTGTGCTGTCATCATTACCTGCATTACAGGTACTCATCATTACCTGCATTACAGGTACTCATCATTACCTGCATTACAGGTACTCATCATTACCTTCATTACAGTTGCTCATCATTACCTTCATTACAGGTACTCATCATTACCTGCATTACAGGTACTCATCATTACCTGCATTACAGGTACTCATCATTATCTTCATTACAGGTACTCATCATTACCTGCATTACAGGTACTCATCATTACCTGCATTACAGGTACTCATCATTGCCTGCATTACAGGTACTCATCATTATCTTCATTACAGGTACTCATCATTACCTGCATTACAGTTGCTCATCATTACCTTCATTACAGGTACTCATTACCTGCATTACAGATACTCATCATTACCTGCATTACAGGCACTCATCTTGAATAATTCTTTTTCAAGAATCACCATTCTCCATATTCACTTTTCCGTTTAGAACTACTCATATTTGTGGGGTCCAAAAAAAATAAATCATGTCTGGTTATATTGCTAGGTTATTTTCATTAAGTATAGAATCGATATGTCTACTTGTTATCATTTGTCAAGTTATAGTTTTTTAATTCTCTAATTGTTTTGTTTATTATTTTTATTTATTCTTTGTGATACTTTTTAAATTAAATTTCTTAGAGATATTCGCTGATTCGAGTTACTGAATTTCTGAATTTCTTAGAGTTATTGGCGGATTCGAGTTACTGAATTTCTGAATTTCTTGGAGTTATTGGCTGATTCAAGCTACTTAACTCATGTGTAAACATGTTAACAAAATATGAGTTATGAACCAGCGTCACAGCACAGTTTCCCAGTGCTCAGCTGACTAGAGTAGCGGTTAACCAGACACCGCATGACTAGAGTCGCATACAGTTCGACAGCGCATTTCCTCGATCTTTTCTTTAATCTTATATTGTTATTTGGTTCATGTTTGGAACACGCGTCCCTCTCTATTTGATTATTTCCCTTGGAAATATCTGCATGCTTATGTGAATGTTTGTCAGTTTAAGTTTATCCTTTATAAATTTAAATATCAATTTTGTATGGTTAGGGTTTTAGTTATGGATTAGTTATGTTTTACATAACGAACCCTAACTCAAAATAAATTAATATTAAACTTAATAAAGGATAAAGATGAACTGAGAAACATAGCCAAGGCAAATAATCAAATTGGGGGTACGGTTTCCAAACATGAACCTATTATTTTTATTATTATTGTTTATATTATAGTTATTATTATTATTATTATTATTATTATTACTGTTTATATTATTGTTGTTATTATTACTGTTTATAGTATTGTGGTGTCCGGCTCTGTGGCGAAGTGGTACAGAGCGCGTCTGTGACGGCAAAGGTACCGAGTTCGATTCTCACCACATGCAATTGTGCATCCGGACCGTTCAGAAAGCAATGGCAACCTACTGAACGTATTTATATTTCCTAGAAAATCACCACAGCCAACAAATGCTGGGTTGATAGCTACGTCCTGGATAGGATATGCTACCAATTTTTTTTATAGTATTGTTATTATTGTTATTATTTATATTATTGTTACTGTTCTTATTATTGTATTTATTATTTCTCTCTGGGCTCAGAAAATCGATCAGTGACAATACAACTTAATGCCATTTGGTATAAAAATATATAACAGATACAAATCACCTCCGTTCAATGTCTCTCTTCCTTAACATTCAATATTTGTTTGTTTCTCATGTCAGCTTTCAATTTTCACATTCATATTGTTTTAATTAACTAAATCAAATTATTTTTTATTCAAATGTTTATAATATTCTGTAATGTTTTACAATGTTCATCGTGAATAAACTCATCGATTTATTGAAATTCAAAAAAATTCAATCATTTTTTTAAATCAAAATGTGATTAAGATTAGTCCTTTTCCATAACAGCCCTACACACAGATCTGAAACGGCGACACTTATGTTGGTTGATACTACTGACTGTTTACTCAATCAGAATAACTTATAATATTTTTGGTAACAGAGAACTGTCTAAATATTACTTCCTTAAGTCTTTACCTGTGTCCGTCTGTCACAGACTGATGAAGAAGAATCATTGGTTCCTAGTTTGCACCCGTTTTAAACTATATACCTGAAAATTCAGGTACTCAGGAAACGAATTAGCGTGAACTGCTCACCTTCACTCTACAATACTTCTTCCTTAATTATTGATTATCCTCATCCTGTTCTTTAGAAGTCTTGCAAAATCCAATATGTTAAAATGTTGATCATTCGTGTGAGCTTATTGGTAGTTGTACCATTGGTACCATTGGTAGATTGGAAGCCGCGCTAGCGCAGTGGTTAGCGCACTGGCTTCGCATATGAGTGGTCCTGAGCTCATTCCTCAGTTGAGGCGGAAATGTTTTTCAGATCGCAACGGCTCCCGGGTCGACCCAGCCTTAAATGGGTACCGGATTAATCCGGGAAGTAAAGACTGCGAGGGAGAGGAGATGGCTACCGCCCTCATTTGCAGAGCCTCTGAAATGTGCGATCGCAAACATCTCATACGCCTACGGCATTAATAAATGCTATGGGTTACTTTACTTTTTACTTATTGGTAGCTGTATTATTTCTGGTAGTAGACCTTCCTTACAAGTTATCTGCTTTGACTTTGTAACCGCCTCTTTTGTCCACCAATGCATGATCTACCTCTGGTTTATAACAAGGTACAGAAAGTTCTGAAGGTCTCACTATTGACCTATCAAACCAGATATAAAGTAACTCTCAGCAGATAACATGCCAACGAAGTAGACCTTCCCTCTTGTGGAAGCCACAAAGTCAAGAATGCAGATCACACTAGAAAAACCAGATGAGCTCCATCCCTGATAATTTTATTCGTTGTACGCGATGTCCCGGTTATCAAAAGTTAGCAGATGGGATGGGATTAAAATCAACTCAGTGCAGGACGTGACTATTTCGTTGGATATATCAGAATCAGACAAAAATGTTAACACTGCATATTAGAGATCATCCTTGGATGTCTGGGATAGCTGGGTGCTCCACTCATCCCAGTGACCATCGTCCAGAGCTGGAGTAACTATGGACATCTCAAAAAGGGATGCTTAGCAATGAAGCTGAAATTTATGGCTCCAACTCTACATGTGCGAAACGGTAGAAAAGCCACACAATCCCTAGAATTTACCCCCTCTGAGGAAGATTTCTCTAAGCTATACAATCCCTAAAATGTACCCCCTCTGAGGAAGATTTCTCAAACCACACAATTCCTAGAATGTATCCACTCAGGAAGATTTCTCAAAGCCACACAATTCCTAGAATGTACCCACTCTGTGGAATATTTCTCAAACCACACAATTCCTAGAACGTATCCACTCAGGAAGATTTCTCAAAGCCACACAATTCCTAGAATGTACCCACTATGAGAAAGACTTCTTAAAGCCACACACTCCCTAGAATGTACTCCCTTTGAAGAAGATTTCTCTGTCACACAATCCTTAGAATGTACCTGCTCTGAGGAGGACTTCTCAAAGCATTGCACATTGCTAGGAATCAGAGTCTTCCTGATACGACGTAAAGCTCACGACACTGACATAGGAATGAAGAACTAACTGCTCGTAATTCAGGAGGATCCACATAATAACAGCTCCGCTAAGGTTACTGCAAGAAATCTGCTCTTTAAGTCTTCTGTGTATAATTTTTTCATAATATATGTAACAGGTTATCTGTATTTCTGTAAAACGATGTGTAATGGAAGGCATCCTTAGATTTTCCTACATCGAAATGCCTTCTCTTCTTTGCCAGTGAAAGAACGCAAATCAAGTCATCACTGTCTTGAGCCTCGAGGAAAATCCAGCAAATTGAGGGTACCTAAGCAATAGAGATGTAAATGTAACGTTTCCTTTATTCACACTAGAGATGTAAAAGTAAATTTTCCTTTATTCACACTAGATATGTAAAAGTAACGTTTCCTTTATTCACACTGAAGATATAAAAGTAACGTTTCCTTTATTCACACTAGAGATATAAAAGTAACGTTTCCTTTATTCACACTAGAGATATAAAAGTAACGTTTCCTTTATTCACACTAGAGATGTAAAAGTAACGTTTCCTTTATTCACACTAGAGATGTAAAAGTAACGTTTCCTTTATTCACACTGGAGATATAAAAGTAACGTTTCCTTTATTCACACTAGAGATATAAAAGTAACGTTTCCTTTATTCACACTAGAGATGTAAAAGTAACGTTTCCTTTATTCACACTGGAGATATAAAAGTAACGTTTCCTTTATTCACACTAGAGATATAAAGTAACGTTTCCTTTAATCACACTAGAGATGTAAAAGTAAAGTTTCCTTTATTCACACTAGAGATATAAAAGTAACGTTTCCTTTAATCACACTAGAGATGTAAAAGTAAAGTTTCCTTTATTCACACTAGAGATGTAAAAGTAAATTTTCCTTTATTCACACTAGAGATGTAAAAGTAAATTTTCCTTTATTCACACTGGGGATGTAAAAGTAAATTTTCCTTTATTGACACTGGGGATGTAAAAGTAAAGTTTCCTTTATTCACACTGGGGATGTAAAAGTAAATTTTCCTTTATTCACACTGGGGATGTAAAAGTAAATTTTCCTTTATTCACACTGGGGATGTAAAAGTAAATTTTCCTTTATTCACACTGGGGATGTAAAAGTAAATTTTCCTTTATTCACACTAGAGATGTATCAGGGAGTACAGTGTCGTCTGGCATGTATTTTTTTATTGACCAACGACACATTGATGGATTAGGATAGCACATAGAATCACGACTCAGATAACATGCCAGTTTGTATAAGCAAATTCATCAAATGGAAGTCATTCAAGATTGCAGCTTGGAATATTCGGACATTGACAGATTTAGGAAAATTAGGTAATATAAAACAGGAAATGAGCAGAATGAATATCAACATACTAGGTCTATGTGAGATGAGATGGCTGGAAGCAGGTAGTATAGTATCAACATGCTAGGTCTATGTGAGATGAGATGGCTGGGAGCCGGTAGTATAGTATCAACATACTAGGTCTATGTGAGATGAGATGGCTGGGAGCCGGTAGTATAGTATCAAAAGATGTTAGAATAATATGCTCAGGAAGAGATCAACATAGGCACAGTGTGGGAATAATATTGGATAAGCAGAGTGCAAGATCTATTATAGGACTCCCGCAATATATCAGACGGAGTTTTACTAGTAAAACTAAAGGGTCAGCCTTTTAATATAAATATCATCCAAGATTATGCACCAACATCAGAGAGTACAGAAGAGGACATACAACAATTCTACAAGGACTTGAACACAGCTATGAAACAATGCAAACAACACGAAGTAAATATTGCCTTGGGCGATATCAATGCTAAGGTAGGGGACAGTCAAGACGAGGATGTTACTGGCAGATTTCTATTAGGCTTCAGAATTGAAAGAGGTGAGGTCCTGGTAGAATGGGTCAGAAATAATAATATGGCGATAAGGAGCACATTCTTTACCCAAGACAGCTAAGGACATGGAAAATCCCAGATAATAAGACACGCAATCAAATAGATTACATCATAATAAATAAAAGATTCAGAAATTCATTGGTCTGTTAAAAACGCTTATTGCAGCAGTGATCATGTACCTTCTTCTTCTTCTTTCCTTCCTCTGTTTCCCTATACGGGTGTCGAGGGAGATACAATGTTCTTCTTCTCGCTTTTCTGGCAGCTTCAGATAATGTTATTTGGTGTTCGTGTAATGCCTTTTTGATGTTGTCGATCGAGCGTACTCTAGGTCTACCCCTGGCTCTTCTTTCTGCTTCTCCTCTCTTCATATATGCTTTATAAACTAATGATTCACACGGCATTCTTTCCATATGACCACACCATTGTATCGATCATGTTTCAGTAGTGGGAATGATTAATATTAAGTTAAAGACATTAAAAACTACAAGGGTAGATAACACACCAAATGTTATTATGCTGACAAAAAACACAGAATTACAAGAACAGTATAATATAGCAATTCACAATAGGTACAATGCGATAGAAAAAAATAGAAACCATTGAAGAACAGGGGACAGTGTTAAAATAATTATTACAGCAAACATCTAAAGAGATCCTGCCACTGTAGAGACATCTTAATAGGAAAGACTGGATGACAGAAGATATTTTGAATATGATGAAGCAAAGAAGACAGATGAAGAATAACATTGAAGAATACAACAAGATAAACAAAGAAATTAAACATAAATATAACAAGGTTAAAGAGGATTGGTTAAAAAAAAGTGTAGTAAATTGGACCAGGAATAGAAAGGTATTAACAGCAGCAGGCATGCACATAAGACTGGGTGCCTGAAATTTAAGCAGGGGCACACGGGAGCCGCGTTAGCGCAGTGGTTAGCGCACTGGCTTCGCATATGAGTGGTCCTGGGTTCATTCCCCAGTTGAGGCGGAAATGTTTTCAGATCGCAACGGCTCCCAGGTCGACCAGCCTTAAATGGGTACCGGATTAATCCGGGAAGTAAAGACTGCGAGGGAGAGGAGATGGCTACCGCCCTCATTTGCAGAGCCTGTGAAATGTGAGATCGCTAACATCTCACACCCCTACGGCATTAATAAATGCTATGGGTTACTTTAATTTTTTACATGCTAATGGGAGAAAATGAAATCATGCAAAGATGGGAAGAATATATTAAATAAATGTACGAAGATCACAGAAATGATACTAATTTAAATTATAACAATGAAGGTCCAAGTATATTAAAGGCAGAGGTAAATGAAGCTATACAACACTTGAAAAACAACAAATCATCGGGCCCGGATAAGATTACAAAAGAATAATTAGAAGCCCTAGGAGATTATGGCATTGAAGTTATCACCAAAATGTTAAATGACATCTACATCAGTGGCTATATTCCATCTAATTTGCTACAATCAATTTTCATAGTCCTACCAAAGAAACCTGATGCAGTAGATTGCCACGATCACAGAGCAATCATCCTTATGAGCCAGTTGACCAAGATTCTTCTGCACATAATAATGAGGCGTGTAAGAGGAAAAATACAACCAGAGATAGCAGAAGAACAATGCTGATTCGTAAAAGTAAGAGACACAAGAAATGCCCTATGTGTAGTGAGAACAATATAGGAAAGGACCATATAAGCACAACAAGACCTATATCAGTGATTCATAGATTACAACAAAGCATTTGACAAGGTGAAGCATTCAGAGATTATAAAACCGCTAGAAAATCTTAACATTGACAGGAACGATCTAAGAATAGTAAGAAATATGTATTGGAAACAAACGGCTACGATGAGAGTTAACAACACTATAGGAAGATTTCACAAGATAGAAATGGGTGTCAGGCAAGGTTGTGTAATGTCTCTGGTTCTTTTCTCCCTGTATACAGAATACATTATGAGAAATATAGAAGATATGCCAGAAATAACAGTTGGAGGATCATCATCATGTGACATATTCTTTCCAGAACGTAGTCTTTCCTATGGATCTCTTGAATTCTCCGCGGTCTTGAGCACGTTGCCCTGCATCTTCCAATGACATGATCAGGCATTCTTGAATGTCTTTTGTCCAACGGCGTCTTGGTCGGCCTTTGCCCCTGTTGCCTTCTATCATCCTCTCAATTAATGTGGAAGAATACAATATAAATAACTTGAGATATGCTGAAGACACATTGTTGAACACAGGAAGCGAACAATAACTACAAGCCCTGTTGGATAAAGTAATGAAAGATAGTGGAAACAAAGGCATCAGTTTAAACAAGAAAATAAAACAGAAATAATGGTTGTATCGAAGAGACATACACCATCAAGATGCAACATAATGATTAATGACACAAAATTAACACAAGTTGAAAAGGTGAAATATCTTGTCAATATCAGAAGGTAGATGCTCAAGTGAGATAAAGAGCCGAACAGCGCAATCCAAATCAGCATTCCAAAAAATGAGAACCATTTTTTGCAATGGAAGTCTATCACTGCAGACCCGAATTCGAGTGCTGAGATGTTATATCGAACCACTTCTTTTTTATGGATGTGAAGCATGGACTGTAAACAAATTCAAAATGAACTGGGGGATACAGAGATGTGGTTTCTGAGAAGAATGATGAAAATACCATGGGCAGCTAAGAAAACTAATGCAGATGTTCCCATTGATGCTTGCATAAAACGATCAATCATATCAAACATTAGGGACAGACAGTCAAGGTTTCTAGGGAATGTGCTGAGAAGAACACATCTTGAACACTTAATAACCACTGGAAAGATAAAGAGGAGAAGAGACAGGGGATGACAAAGAGAGAAGTTGCTAGATGGACTAATATTGTGGTACGGTAGAAGTTCATCAACCGAGCTTATTGACAACACAAGAGACAGAGAGTCATAGAGAAACATGATCTCCTACGCCATTCTGCATGGCACTTGATTGATTGATTGATAGTATTTGACTATCGTAGGGAGTGAGATGATGGCGATCTTATATTTCAGATGCCTGGTGATATGAGGCTGGTAGCCTTATCCTCTCCCTCGCAATCTTTACTTCCTGAACTGGCTTGTTACCTAATTCAGGTTTAGTCGACCTTTGAACCGTTGAAGTTTGAAAAAAAAAAAGATAACTGGGGAATGAACCCAGGACCACTCATATTCTAAGCCAGTGTGCTACGGTCCAAATGTGGTTAGCATCACCCTCTCCACCGTTACTATTCCAGATGTGGTACACATTAGATATGGCTGAACATCTGGGGGAAAAAGCACTAATAGACAGAACCTTTCGGCTCTATCTCGAGGCTTTTAGCCATAGTTCAATTCATTTAAGAAAACCATGTCAGCGTACGACTATGACAAGAGAACGAAGAATAACAAGGAATGAACCCTGTACAGTGATCCTGGTTTCTAATCAAGAAGTAAATAATAAATAAACTACTATTTATTTGTTGAATGTGTATCTTTCATTATCAAAAACGTGGGTGGGTTTGAATGTATCTCATATAGTTTCATTTATAACCCATACAATTGGTAGCATATCCTATTCAGGACGTAGCTATCAACCCAGCATTTTTTGGCTGTGGTGATTTTCTAGGCAATATAAATGCGTTCAGTAGTTTGACATTGCTTCCTGAACGGTCCGGATGCACAATTGTCTGTGGCGGGGAACGAACTCGGTACCTTGACCGTCACAGAGTCGGACATATAGCCCATAGAGTTTAATGTATAGCCCATATAGTTTAATTTATAGCTCATATAATTTAATTTATAGCCCATATATTGAATTTATAGCTCATATAATTTAATTTTTAGCCCATATATTTGATAGTGAGCTTGCTTTCTATCACTGGGTTACAGTGTGTCAGGTTCGAAACCACGTCCGGACAACAACAAAATCCAGGTTGTGATTTCTCGCTTGATACGACCACTCCTTCAGTCGACTCAGCTGTAAATGAGTATCTGACGAATTAGTTAGGGGAGGTAAAGACAGCAAGGAATGGAACTGGCTACCCCACCTAATAGTTGCTGTGACTTAGTACATGAAGAGTTATCTTCACCCCCGACGGCATGTTGATGCCATGGGATATACCTTTACCTTGTATAGTTTAATATATAGCCCATTTATTTTAATTTATAGCCCATATAGTTTAATTTATAGCATATATAATTCAATTTATAGCTCTTATAGTTTAATTTATAGCCCATTTATTTTAATGTATAGCGCATATAGTTTAATTTATAGTCCATAGAGCTTAATTTATAGCCCATATTTTTTAATTTATAGCCCATATAGTTTATTTTATAGCCCTTATAATTTAATGTTATATTCTCACCCTAACAAGAGGAACACATACATAACAGGGACAAAGTGAAATGTCGAGATTATCGTCCGTGTTCCCGATATTGAAAGAGCGAACAAGAATAGTGACACTGCTATAAATAAGTTTGCTATCATGCATATTGAAAGAGTCGACTAAGGATGATTAGGGGATCGGGTTGGATGTCCGATCCCAATTTTTGATATTTGTTTTATTGTGTAGATATCACGTTTTATTCTGTAATTTTTTTGTTTGCTTTGTTTTGTCTCTATTCCACTAGTTTGTACAGCTATCATACTCTTCCGGGCTTCCAACAATTATTCTCTGTGTTATGAAGTCATTTGATCCACCCAGAATCAGTGGGAGATTTCTGAGACATAGTACTGAAGCCATTTGACATGCGTTAACGGGGTATATAGTTGGCTATCAGGTCGTGAAGTCTTGTTTACAAGTGCACTTTTTCAGAGATATCTAGAAATTACCTGAAGCTATAAAGCTACGTGTGCTGACGGTACGCTTCCGCTCTGATGAAAAGGGTGTGCAAATATGGGAAAACCGAGTAAAATGAAGCCAAACCTCTACGGCGCCTTTGCAGTTCTATTTAAATACGATCGAGTATCCGTGGATGTGCCGCCACGTGACCATCTGCAGTTGCACGAAATGTATTTTTATTTTTCCAGGACATTTAAATTCATGATCATAATACAGTCCTAAATCAAACCTACGAGTCTATACGTATATTATCCCACCAAAAGTCTGCGTCAATAGCGCCGTCTACCTGACACAGTTAATCTGATGACGGTTAGTGGCTCCATATAGAAAAGCGATCCTCAAAATAAATTCCGTATACAAATAGAGGCATACCTTCATTTGCAAACAAATAAGGCAGGAAATATCGTAACACGGGGTGAGGTATCTGCAAATATTTCCGTTACTATTTAGAATAATCGGCAAACACTGGTTAAAATATATAAAGATTGAATTTTAGCATGTGCCTGTACAAAGCGTCTATCCCACATAATGCCACAATTTATGTTTTTGTTGTTTATAAGAGTAATAACTGTTGAATATCCGCTTTATATATCTGCGTCAGGATGTCTAGAGGGACAAATGTTTCGGTGCACATTCTATCGCAGACATTCATGTGTCTGCTTAAGTTAGAGACTAAGTCCAACATACGAACATTCATTATACTGTATTAGCTAATGTATAATCATATTGTGCAAGAGTTTAGTTCATTTTGTTATTCTTCTTCTTCTTCTTCTGCGTTCGTTTCAAACTCCTGCAGATCAGCAGGATGTAGTCCGGAGAACGGAATGCGTTGCATCATAGTTTACAGCACTGTTGCGATATCTGCGCCTTTGGGCCTGATAACACTATCAAAAATAACACTATTCGAAACTATTATTATATCACTGCTGTACTACCAATGCCAAACATGGACAACAGCATCACAAAATGTAAATTTGTGACAGCTGAAATGGTATACTTACGTTGAATCCTATGGATATCACTAAAAGACAGAGTAAGGAATGAGGACATTAGACAAAAACCGGCACCAACCTAATCTTGAAATATATTAAGAGACAACAGATCAAATGGTTTGAAAAAATCAGCAGACTACCATCAGACAGCATACCACAGCAAGCTATGCTACACAGATACAGTGAAGGCAGACCTAGAGGCCGACCTCGAAAACGATGGACCATCGAAATAAAAGAGGCAACAAATTCCACAATATATTCAGCACACAAGAGGACCGTCTCCAGAAAAAAAACTCTCCTACCGCTGACGCTGAAAGGCAACAACGGGTTTAGCGAATAGATAGATAGATCAGTCTTGACAGATCGTGTCGGCTACATAATTCCTTTATCGGAGAGCAGTAGTTGGGGCCATGATTCATGAACATTCGTTTGTGGGTGATATAGTAATTTATACAGATGGCAATGTTCTTTGTAGCGCAGCTCATGGGCATTTGTTGATCAGGATGGAATGAGAATTGTGAGTGAAGACAGCGGTGATTTTGTTGCGACCACAGGTAGCATGACCACGGAGATCATGGCAGTAACCAGGACTATGTCTTGGTTGCAATCTTAAATCTACAATCACGTATGTTTTCTCAGTGACTCAGTGAGCATGTTAAGAAAGATTATGGATGGATGGACACGCCGAAAGATTATGGATGGATGGACACGCCGAAAGATTATGGATGGAAGGACACGCCGAAAGATTATGGATGGATGGACACGCAGAAAGATTATGGATGGATGGACACGCAGAAAAATTATGGATGGATGGACACGCAGAAAAATTATGGATGGATGGACACGCAGAAAAATTATGGATGGATGGACACGCAGAAAGTGGTTTGAAGTTAATGATGCTGTCTAATATGACACAAATATCAGCTTTACTTTTGTTGTCTAATATGACACAAATATCAGCTTTACTTTTGTTGTCTAATATGACACAAATATCAGCTTTACTTGTGTTGTCTAATATGACACAAATATCAGCTTTACTTGTGTTGTCTAATATGACACAAATATCAGCTTTACTTTTGTTGTCTAATATGACACAAACATCATCTTTACTTGTGTTCCCGGACATTCCGGTGTCCGAGGAAATTAACTCGCAGACTTGCTGATACATCGATCGGAGCGACCGAACCAGAAATTGACCGAGCTGATATTCTGTGCTCTTGGAAAGATATAACGAGTAATCGATACAACATATAATGTTGTATCTGCAACTTTGAGCAGACGATATGAACATCATGTTAAGAAGGGTGTGGCTAAATAAGAACATTATGCGAAATAAGAACATTATGCGAAATAAGAACATTATGCGAAATAAGAACATTATGCGAAATAAGAACATTATGCGAAATAAGAAAATTATGCGAAATAAGAACATTATGCGAAATAAGAACATTATGCGAAATAAGAACATTATGCGAAATAAGAACATTATGCGAAATAAGAAAATTATGCGAAATAAGAACATTATGCGAAATAAGAAAATGCAAGTATGGAAAAAATGCATGAGGATAAATGAAAATAATGAACTAAAAATTAAGAAAACTATTATACATTTTCTTCTTCGGCCTCCTTAAACCTAAGAACAGTATTTAATTTGTTGTTTACTGATTGTAATACTTTACATTCTAACATATTTTCCACATATTTTTCCATATATTTTCCACATAATTTAACAAAGTTACATTTCTTCTCCCATCAGACCAATCCTTGACTCTGCCCCCCCCCCTTCCTCAACAGTCAATTTTAATCTTCATGGCTCCTACCCCACAGAAAAAAATCCTACTCCACAGAAAAACAATGTGGCTCAACGGGTTTATATGATTAATGTTGAGACCTATTGGGTCTCGAGTAAGTGTTAAAACATCGCTGTATATATATATATATATATATATATATATATATATGTATATATGAGACGGAGCTTAATCAATAATATAAGAAAAAGACGATCTTCATTTTTCGGCCACGTTATGAGACAAGGATGTTTGGAGAACATAATCACAACATGCAAGATTGAAGGCAACAGAAGGCGACAGCGTAAGAAAATATTAGACAGTTTAATAAGCTGGAACGAAAGGGAAACAACAACAATGCTGATTCATAACACTGGAGATAGAAAATTGTGGGAAGCCTTGATCGATAACGCCGGCCGGCATGACACCTGATGTTGATGATGAATATGCACAGAAAAAGTATGTGAATCAATTTGACAAACAATTTATACTAATATGATATAAGATTTTTTTTTAAATAATAAATGGTCTACATTTAGGGATCCTCGCCTGTGCTGCAGCACTTGTGCTTTGCTGCTGAGATCATCCTTTTTCGAAAAACAGATCTGAAATAAAATTGCTAAATGTGCAGCATGACGATCCTTCCAGAAGCAGACAATTTGCTCATATGTTGGCTTTAATTCTTAAACTCCCATTGGATCTTTCTTGCGGCAGGACAGTAGCCCTACTAGGTGTCCAGCAGAATATACTCCAACAACGATGTGTTGTAAGGGGCTGTGTGTTTTAATTTACGCCACTTGCCCGACACATCCGAACCGCGGAAAATAGTTAACAATAAAAGATAAAAGTACGCATTTTTTAAAAAAATCCTTCTACGTGTCATTGATGCCGTAGATGAATTCGGCAGTATTTATGTATTTGGCATGCAATATGTCTGAACATTTCATATGTAACCCATTAGACCATCGACTATGCAAAAGAAAAGTAGAGCATACGCTATTAAACAAAGTCTAAATAAATGACAAGCAAATATAGTGAGACTTTCCTTTTGTGAAACGATTTCTACTATACGACTTCAACTATACGACTTCAACTATACGATTTCAACTATACGATTTCAACTATACATTTTCAACTATACGATTATTTATACACAGCATTTTAACTATACGACTTCAACTATACGATTTCAACTATACAATTTCAACTATACGATTTCAACTATACAATTTCAACTATACAATTTCAACTATACGATTTCAACTATACGATTTCAACTATACATTTTCAACTATACAATTTCAACTATACGATTTCAACTATACATTTTCAACTATACGATTATTTATACACAGCATTTTAACTATACGATTTCAACTATACGATTTCAACTATACAATTTCAACTATACGATTATTTATACACAGCATTTTAACTATACGATTTCAACTATACTATTTCAACTATACGATTATTTTACACAGTATTTCAACTATACGATTATTTATACACAGTATTTCAACTATACGATTATTTATACACAGTAAACATATACGATTATGTTTTTATATACTTTTATCACAGGGTTTATTTTTAAAGCTTTGCAAACACTATGAGTTGGAGTCAGTATACACGCTATGTGTAGGAGTCATTATACGTTATTTGTTGGAGTCATTATACACGCTATATGTTTGAATCATTACACACGCTATGTGTTGGAGTCATTACACACGCTATGTGTTAGTCATTTTGATATTTCTTCAGAGATTGTTCTCAAACTCCTGCAGATTAGTAGAGCGCGGATTTCGTTGTGTCGTGGTATATATTCTTGGCTGCGGACCTTTCAGTCTGACACATCCAGCCTCATCATGATCAGACACATCCAACTTCATCATGGTCTGACACATCCACCTTAATCACGGTTTCGGATAGCTATTACCTTATATTGAATATGGCAGCCAACTCCACCCTCAGATATAAAAAGGGCCTTTCAACCCTCCCTCCCACACACACACACACACACACAGACGGACTCAGATTGAGAAACAAGTAAGACGGAGAAGAGTGTTTTTACGTTGTAATCTTTTACGTTGTAATCTTTTACGTTGTAAACTTTTACTTTGTAATCTTTTACGTTGTAATCTTTTACTTTGTAATCTTTTACGTTGTAATCTTTTACTTTGTAATCTCTTACGTTGTAATCTTTTACGTTGTAATCTTTTACGTTGTAATCTTTTACTTTGTAATCTCTTACGTTGTAATCTTTTACGTTGTAATCTTTTACGTTGTAGTCTTTTACTTTGTAATCTTTTACGTTGTAATCTTTTACTATGTAATCTCTTACATTGTAATCTTTTACTTTGTAATCTCTTACGTTGTAATCTTTTACTTTGTAATCTCTTACGTTGTAATCTCTTACATTGTAATCTTTTACTTTGTAATCTCTTACGTTGTAATCTCTTACATTGTAATCTTTTACTTTGTAATCTCTTACATTGTAATCTTTTACTTTGTAATCTCTTACGTTGTAATCTCTTACATTGTAATCTTTTACTTTGTAATCTCTTACGTTGTAATCTCTTACATTGTAATCTTTTACTTTGTAATCTCTTACGTTGTAATCTCTTACGTTGTAATCTCTTACTTTGTAATCTCTTACGTTGTAATCTCTTACATTGTAATCTTTTACTTTGTAATCTCTTACGTTGTAATCTTTTACTTTGTAATCTCTTACGTTGTAATCTCTTACATTGTAATCTTTTACTTTGTAATCTCTTACGTTGTAATCTCTTACATTGTAATCTTTTACTTTGTAATCTTTTACGTTGTAATCTTTTACTTTGTAATCTCTTACATTGTAATCTTTTACTTTGTAATCTCTTACATTGTAATCTTTTACTTTGTAATCTCTTACGTTGTAATCTCTTACATTGTAATCTTTTACTTTGTAATCTCTTACGTTGTAATCTCTTACATTGTAATCTTTTACTTTGTAATCTCTTACGTTGTAATCTCTTACGTTGTAATCTTTTACTTTGTAATCTCTTACGTTGTAATCTCTTACGTTGTAATCTTTTACTTTGTAATCTCTTACGTTGTAATCTCTTACTTTGTAATCTCTTACGTTGTAATCTCTTACGTTGTAATCTTATACTTTGTAATCTCTTACGTTGTAATCTCTTACATTGTAATCTTTTACTTTGTAATCTCTTACGTTGTAATCTCTTACTTTGTAATCTCTTACGTTGTAATCTCTTACGTTGTAATCTTTTACTTTGTAATCTCTTACGTTGTAATCTCTTACTTTGTAATCTCTTACGTTGTAATCTCTTACGTTGTAATCTTTTACTTTGTAATCTCTTACGTTGTAATCTTTTACTTTGTAATCTCTTACGTTGTAATCTCTTACTTTGTAATCTTTTACGTTGTAATCTCTTACATTGTAATCTTTTACTTTGTAATGTCTTACGTTGTAATCTTTTACTTTGTAATCTCTTACGTTGTAATCTCTTACATTGTAATCTTTTACTTTGTAATCTCTTACGTTGTAATCTCTTACTTTGTAATCTCTTACGTTGTAATCTCTTACGTTGTAATCTTTTACTTTGTAATCTCTTATGTTGTAATCTCTTACTTTGTAATCTCTTACGTTGTAATCTCTTACATTGTAATATTTTACTTTGTAATCTCTTACGTTGTAATCTCTTACATTGTAACTCAAGTAATCTCTTACGTTGTAACTCAAGTAATCCCTTACGTTGTAACTCAAGTAATCTCTTACATTGTAACTCAAGTAATCTCTTACGTCGTAACTCAAGTAATCCCTTACGTCGTAACTCGAGTAATCTCTGCCAAAAGTATCGGTTAGTAGCTATGTACCAACATCATTGCACTCTGGGCAGACCAATGGTTCTCAGTCTCCTGTAGCAAGAGCAGAAACAGTTTTATTAAAACTAGGGCTGTACCGGATTAAAATTTTTTAGATCAGGCCGGATCCGGATTTGGCCGGATTTATGAAGTGAAATTCGGCCGGAGCCGGATTTACAAATAAAAAATAAAAATTAAATAACGTCATCACTTGACTTAGGTGAGTGGAGTCACTCGACTGTTTATTACTGCAGTTCATTACTATAGACATGACAATGATGCCATATACTCATATTAAATCATTTAAATGTAAAATAATTATATTTACATTAGAATAAGTAATATTAATTTCTATAAGTTCAAGATGAAACATAATACATAAGCACATAATACTAATTTAGTCATTTTAATTTTTAGTTTTCAGTTTTTAGTTTTCTCATTTTTTGAAGTTGGCTAATTGGCAGCTGAGTTACAACTCACAACAACAGTACATTTGAACAGATTGAATTTATTGAAATACATTCATTCAGTAATTTCACTATTTTAGTCAGTCAGTCTTCATTATGGCTGTGAAGTTGAACTCTCAGAGTCAAGAAGGGACGAGTTGTATTTCAGGAAAATCAACGTTTCCGCATTTTGTGGTACAATGCTACTACGGTGGTCATTGATAATGTCTCCTGCAGTATTGAACAGCCTTTCCGATGGCACACTTGTAGGTGGGGGTGCAAGAAATTCCTGCGCCAGTCTAGCCATACTTGAAAATCTTTGCTTATTGGCATGCCACTATGAAACTGGATCTGACTGTCGAGTTTGAAGTGACTCTGACAGGTATTGTGTCATCTCAGTGTTAATGCTGTTGCCTTCGGCACTTGTAGAACGATCTGCAGTGGCATTTTCCTCGACAATTGTGTCAATATAGCTCCATAGGCTGGACTCGTACTGTGTGGCAGTGCTCACAGAAGTGAAAACACTAGTACTACTACTAGTAGCTGGATCCTGTGCACTGACTGTGTTTATTGAATGAATTACGGAGTTAGCTGCTAACATCAGATGGGCTCGTACATCACTTCTGCCACGTTCGGAGAAGAAGCACAGCTTGAATCGAGGATCCAGTAGTGTGGCACAGGTGTAAATACTGTTAGATTCAATGTCCGCAAATCTACTGCTAACAGCTTCAAACAGAGCTGCTTTCATAGTTTTGATTCCAGCATCACTACCTTCTTTCTGGAGGAAAGTCATGAGTGTTTTCACTAATGGGATCACAACTGATATTGATGCCTGAGCTGCACTTATTTCACGTGCGTGTTCTTCAAATGGTGCCAAAGTAGCTACCACATTCTCCGTGACTGCACACTGCTGTGCCCACACAGTACAGGCTGATGCTGCGCCGTTGTTCTGACAGACGTCGTAGCATATAGAACGTTGAGTTCCATCGTATTGTCACGTCCTGGATAAGCTGATGCTGTTGTAGGTTTAATTCATTTTGAAGTTCATGCAAACGACTGGTTGCTGACGAAGAGTGTTTGAAATGTCCTACCAATTTTCTTCCAGTACTGATGATGTCAGCAACACACTTTAGACTCAAAAGACCATCACGCGCACACAGCTGCAGTTCATGCCCCAAAGTTTGGCCACGTCCCATGCCTGCACAATTGACTACTGGGTACTGCTGCTTGCTTTGTGCAAACACGGATTCATCATAGATGTGGTCGCCACGCCAATACACTGCCCTCCGGTGATGCTTTCTTTTCCATCATTTTGTCATAGCTTGTTCTGTGCATCGATCACAAATGGGTCTACATTGATGATGTTGAGAAGTCTTTGGGACGATCTGATCGTCCACGCGATAACTGTTTGTCACATAACTTATATATTACCTCCGCTGAATCAACATCTTTAACCTTGAAGTAATCCCAAACGGCGCTGTATGACTTTGATTTGGATGCTATTTTATTTTATCGGCAAGACCAAAGAAATTTGCAAAAATTCGAAATTTCAAGTACCACAAACTCATGAAGTAATGCACCATTAACATTCAAAATGATTTTTTGTTTCTTAAAATTCTTATTTACATCAGCGAGAAATAGTAAACCAGAAAGTGCTACTTTGCTATTGCCTAAGATTCGGCTTGGCCTCATGAAACATGTACAGAAAATTCACGTGACTAGGCAACACAAATCCGGCCTAAATTCGGCAAAATTTGACCGGAGCCGGAGCCGAAGCCGGATTTGTAAAAATGGCCGGATTCTCGAACTGTATCAAGCCCATAAGACATTATTAAATTCAGTTCACCAGCCTACTATCCAAACTTCATCAAGACAAAAAGACATTATTACAATTGCATAAACAGAACACAGTTTAGAAATACGAAGAAAAATGAAGATAACCTATGGGGCAACTGCGAGGACCTTCTGCTCGCGGCTGAATTCTGGGAGAAACCAACCTACCAGTATCGATTACTAGGTATAGAAAATAATTCATGAGGTGATAGGATAATTAACATATGAAAATGCCATATAAGGTAACATTTTATCTTCCGTGTTTGACAGTTCTTAAAGAAAAAAAATTAAATAAAAATATACGATTGTGTCTGAAAACAATGGGACATAATTAATATTTGACTTCTTTCAATCGTATTATAATCCTGAAAATAATTTTCCTGGTTTGCTCCCTTTCTTAAAGACAACATTTCATTGCAACATGAGATGGGTGTATGTTGTGTCAAAAATTCATTTCAAATCGATAACATATATATCGCATCAGCATGTTTGCTCTACACTAATACCATAGGTTTGTTTCGAATGTTAAAATTATAACGGACACCACTAATACTACTATTAACGATATTACTATTACTACTACTACTACTACTACTACTACTACTACTACTACTGCTACTACTACTACTAAATACTACTATAACTATTATTACTACTGTACTCAAAAGATTGGGGTCTTTGTTACCTGTAATATTTTATGGTAGTGTGTCCTGATATAACCTAATTGGACTTGTTTGTCTGCTGGTTGAAAGTGGCACGCCTCTCCAAAAGAGAGGCAAACTCATTAACTACCTACCATTATTACTACTACTAATATTAATACTACTATTACTATTACTACTACTACTACTACTACTACTACTACTACTACTGTTACTACTACCATTATAATAATTATTATTATTATTACTAATACTACTGTTACTATACTACTAGTATTACTATTGTTACTGTAATGTATGCTACAATGATAGCTGTTTACTACTAGTGAAAGAAAAAGGTCGCAACTGTAGTTAAGGCATTCTATTTCGTCTTCTAATTTAGTGGTTTTCAATGGGGAAAGTGTTGCCATCGCCACAAAGATATGCAGCAGGGACCACGAAGATATGTAGAGGGACCACGAAGATATGCATGCATCACAGAGATATGCAGGGGGACCACGGAGATATGAATGGACCACAGAGATATGCAGGAGGGACCATGGACATATGTATGGACTACGGAGATATGCATTGTATGGACCACGGAGATATGCATAAGCCACAGAGATATGCAGGGGTCCACGGAGATATGAAGAGGTCCAAAGAGATATGCAGACCCTCGGAGATATGCAGAGCACCACTAAGAGTTACAGGAGACCAAAGAGATATGCATGGGCCACGGATATATGTAGAGACCACGGAGAGCCGTGGGGGCCACGGAGATATGCAGGGAACCCAGATATTTTTGGTGGTGCACGGATACATGCTGAACCACTGGAATTTGCTATGGGCCACGGAGATATGCAGGGAGGCCACTGCGAATTGCTGGAGGGACCACGGATTTTTCAAGACATCCCAAAATGTTAAATTATTACCAATGCTGCTGCATTCACTGAGACTCAAGAATGAAGTTGCAAAATAAAGCCCTAATACTAAAGTTGTTCACTAGAATCAATATTCCAAGTATTCAAGCACATACGAAGGCGTAACAAAGATGTCCCAGAGTATTGTGTACATGCCTGACAAACGCATTCCAAAAACAGATGATGCATGGTGAACTCCTTAAGTGTAAACAACTAGTATATGGACAGAAGAAACACTTCAAGAACTTTCCCCCAATGTGTCTCTAAAGAGTGTTACCATCGACCTTACATCCCACGAATTCGTGTCTCAGAATTACCTAACGTGTTGTAGGTGCTAACAAACTCAGTGCACGCATCGATGGGAAGCATCAAATTTCAGAGGTGCAGTGAAAACGTGCTGCGCGATAGGACAGACCAAAACACATGCAGATGCCCATCTCTGACCATTCGTGTCCAAAATGTCAGAGTGAATTATATGCCAGGATTTGATATTTTCAGTCATTTCCGCGTGTATAAAATGTATACAACACTAGTTTCAGACTTTTCATTATCATTTGATTCACATTGAATCAGTGTTCGTATCACTACATTTTTTTACTTTAATACAGAAACGCCTTTTTAAAAAACTGATATCAGCATGATAAAAGTGTGAGAGAAACATCACGGGATGGATAGGCTACAGTCTGACAAAGTGCACCACCAAGGCAAGAGACATGGGATATTGGAGGTACGAGGAAGCCAACCTTCGTTGACGAGGTGGCACTTAATGATGCTGATAAGTAACATTAAAACAGCTGGCGAGATCCCGGATGTCACCGGCAGGATACAACATCACCACTCATGTAATTGCTACAATTCCACGTATACTTGAAATACCTTTTGCGCATTCGGGTTCTCCCGAAGTTTATTCTGTTTATCTTAGAAAGTACATGTGTTTCAGACTGTTTCACGTTATATTGATTATTTTAGAAACAGGGAATTTCCTAACAGGCACTTGATTACCGTAACCTACACCACTATGGGTTTCCCGTGTTCTAAGAAAGACCGTTTTAAGGATCCTGTTCTCAAGACACTATTTTCAAACTTAATGAAAATATATATTATTTGATGACCATGTTTATATTTATTTTTTTTGGGTGAGAGAAACAGGTTCATGTCATTTTAGTTGTCAATATTTTTATGGTTGTATGTTAGTAATTTTTTCTTGAAAAAGGTCCAAGTTGGACTGCAACGTAGAAAATTGTCCTTGTTTTATGTTTTATTGTTAGCTATTTATTTTTTTACTATTTATGGTTAGGTATTTTTTAGTAACTTCTTTACTTTATTTAGTACTTTATTCTTAGACTATTTTCAGAATGTATGTTATCTTCCTGTATACACCAGAGGACGTATGTGTGTACTGTATGTAACTAATATATGTATGCAATATAGCTGTATGTATGTATAGATTTATGTAATGTACGCATGCATAGATCAACGCCTTTGAGATGAAACGTTACAGAAAGATACATAGAATATCATGGAAGGAAAATAGAGAAACTTAGATTTTATAAACACATTGAAGACTCAGAGTGTTGGTTACTAAATACAATAACAAAAAGAAAACTACAGCTGTTTGCTCATATAAAGAGACACAGCTGTTTAGAAAGATAAATAATGGAGGGCAGAGCTACTGGGAGAAGGAGGAAAGGCAGAGCTACTGGGAGAAGGAGGAAAGGCAGAACTACTGGGAGAAGGAGGAAAGGCAGAGCTACTGGGAGAAGGAGGAAAGGCAGAGCTACTGGGAGAAGGAGGAAAGGCAGAGCTACTGGGAGAATGAGGAAAGGCAGAACTACTGGGAGAAGGAGGAAAGGCAGAGCTACTGGGAGAAGGAGGAAAGGCAGAACTACTGGGAGAAGGAGGAAAGGCAGAACTACTGGGAGAAGGAGGAAAGGCAGAACTACTGGGAGAAGGAGGAAAGGCAGAGCTACTGGGAGAAGGAGGAAAGGCAGAGCTACTGGGAGAAGGAGGAAAGTCAGAGCTACTGGGAGAAGGAGGAAAGGCAGAGCTACTGGGAGAAGGAGGAAAGGCAGAGCTACTGGGAGAAGGAGGAAAGGCAGACCAAGAAGACGATAGACTGACGACATTAAAGTTAGCATGAATAAGTCGTGGAAGTTGCAAGCCGCATGGCCACAGACAGAGAAGGGTTCAGGGAGTTCATTGGGAAGACAACGTTCTGGAGTCCCATGACACAATGTAATGTAATGTAATATATAGTAAAAAAAAAAAGTAAAGTAACCCATAGCATTTATTAATGCAGTAGGGGTGTGAGATGTTAGCGATCTCACATTTCACAGGCTCTGCAAATGAGGGCGGTAGCCATCTCCTCTCCCTCGCAGTCTTTACTTCCCGGATTAATCCGGTACCCAACGGGGAAATGAACCCAGGACCACTCATATGCGAAGCCAGTGCGCTAACCACTTCGCTAACGCGGCTCCTATGTAATGTATGTGTGTATGTATATATGCATGGGTATGCCAGTATACTCACATATGTGTACATATGTAAACTGACATGTGTGTACGTACATGTGTACATATGTAAACTCACATTTACAAAATATGTAAATTTGTTGTAAATCTCGTATTCATCTCAGAAGAGATGAGAAAATTATAGGTGACATTCGGGATGAGATGATTATAGGTGACATTCTGGATGAGATGATTATAGGTGACATTCGGGATGAGATGATTATAGGTGACATTCGGGATGAGATGATTATAGGTGACATTCGGGATGAGATGATTATAGGTGACATTCGGGATGAGATGATTATAGGTGACATTCGGGATGAGACGATTATAGGTGACATTCGGGATGAGATGATTATAGGTGACATTCGGGATGAGATGATTATAGGTGACATTCGGGATGAGATTATTATAGGTGACATTCGGGATGAGATGATTATAGGTGACATTCGGGATGAGATGATTATAGGTGACATTCGGGATGAGATGATTATAGGTGACATTCGGGATGAGATGATTATAGGTGACATTCGGGATGAGATGATTATAGGTGACATTTGGGACGAGATGATTATAGGTGACATTCGGGATGAGATGATTATGGGTGACATTCGGGATGAGATGATTATAGGTGACATTCGGGTTGAGATGATTTTAGGTGACATTCGGGATGAGATGATTATAGGTGACATTCGGGATGAGATGATTATAGGTGACATTCGGGATGAGATGATTATAGGTGACATTCGGGATGAGATAATTATTAGAAGAACATTTTACACCTGCGTCCGAGGTCCGAAATGGCAGCAAAGAATAACACCACTGTTTACCTTCTATAGACACTTTAATAGGTGACTAATGTGGTTATGGCGTGGAATTGGTTGCCCTACCCAATATTGAGTTAAGGTATCCCAAAAAGCATGCTGAAATCGGATGTGTCAAACCGAAATTGGTGGATATCGCAGCTAAGTTGTAAACCATGACACAATGCTTTCCGTTCTCTAGACTTCTTTCTTTCTTTTCGCTTTATACCCCTTTGTGCCTTGCATCATCATGGGTAGAAGAGTTCTGTGGAGATGGTGTTTTTTGTGTGTGATTCATATATGTTTGTTTTCGTTGACGCCTTTATTTCTGCAATCCATCATTTGCATGGTCTGCCCCTGTTTTCCACAGTATCCAGACAGCATCCTGCTAACATGAAGGAGTTTGAAAATGAACAGAAGTAGAAGAATATTCAGTATAAGAAGACATATTCCCGCCATGTACACAAGATTGATTGTTCCAGGATTAGTTCTTTCCTTTCGTAGCCTCTTCTTCTGTGGTATTCACCCTTATTAAATGTGTGTTTATCCCGTCTAGCTTTCTAGCTTCAGATATGTGCTGGCATCTGGAACAATGGAGGTGCTTAATATGAATCTCAATAGTGATACGTACTATATATATATATATACATGAATTTCCAGTCTCTTCTTCTTCTTCTTCTTCATCTTTCCTTCCTCTTTTACCCTTTACGTGTGTCGAGGGAGATACAATGTTCTTGTTCTCGCATTTCTGGCAGCTTCAGATAATGTTATTTGGTGTTCGTGTAATAATTCTTTGATGATGTCGATCCAGCGTACTCTAGGTCTACCCTTGGCTCTTGTTTCTGCTTCTCCTCTCTTCGTATATGCTTTACAAACTAATGAATCATACGGCATTCTTTCCAGGTAATTTCCAGTCTCATTGGAGCTCATTTCAAAATTTTAAAAACCGCTAATAGGTTAATCCATCTCAAGAAGATGGGCACCAGGTCCCCTGGGAAAGTAAGGGTAGCGGGAGTGCGCTGACTATATAATTCATAGGTATGTAGTTCTAAGAGAATAACATCATTTGAATTAAAGTGTTATAGAAGAGAATAACATCATTTGAATTAAAGTGTTATAGAAGAGTTTTGAGAATATCATGGACAGCGAAGGAAACAAACCAGGAGGTGTTACGAACAATTAACGTCCAGGAAGGCTGGCTTCTGAACACCATATTAAAGAAAAAGCTAGGTTTTTGTTCACATTAAGAGACACGACGACATGGAGAGAGTGTTACTGGAGGGGATGTTAAAAGGCAACAGAGGCAAAGGCCGAGCAAGACGCCGTTGGACAAAAGACATTCAAGAATGCCTGTGCATGTCACTGGAAGAGGTAGGACAGCTTGCTCAAGACCGCGGAGAATTCAAGAGACCCATAGGAAAGACTACGTTCTGGAAAGAATATGTCACTTGTGATGTAGTTCTACTTCTTCTTCTTCTTTCTGTTCTCATGTACCTTTCGGTCTTGAGAGGAGAGTCTTCTTCTATTTGCCTCTTCTGCTGTTAATTTCCGAGTGTTTCTAATACACTATCTATCCACCTTTTACGAGGTCTAATATATCTACTCTTTTCGTATCGTATGTTAAGGGTTTCTTGAATAAAACTTTGCTCTTTCTGTCTGGTTATGTTGCCGAACCATTTAACTTGTTGTTTCTGAATATAAATATAATGTTGACTAGATCCCTAATTGTTTCCTTAGTGCTTCATTCCTGATTTTGTCTCTCAAGCTAACTCCAATCATACGTCTCACACATTTCTTTTCAGTGGTGTATATCTTATGAATTGTTCTAGAATCGAATGTCCAAGTTTGACACTGATAACACAACGTTGGTAAGAAAATGGTGTTGAATAGCACTTTCTTTGTTTCTAGTGTAATATCTTTGTTTTGTAATAAAGGTGTTAGTTGACCGATGGCCTAACATGCCTTATTACAATTTGCATCTATTTCTGCTTCTTGTTTGTTGTCATATCTCAATGTGCTGCCCAGATATTTGAATTAATATACTTGTTTTAGTTGTTTATTGTTTATCTGTATGTTGATGTTCTCCTTTTCTCTTGCAATATTCATTACTTCTATTTTGTCTATGTTGATTTTCATTCCACATTTTTTGTTTGTTGTGTCTATTATGCTTAGGTGGTCTTGCAGATTTGTATGCTGTTGTGGAATAAAACCTGGTCATCTGCAAACAGTAACCCAATTTGCTGTATTGTTTAAATGGCCGCTGTTTATATGGTACGTAGTTAGTCAATGAAAACATGCGGGCCTAACATAGTAATGCATAATAATGATTAGAATATAAGTGGTATGTACATCATAATTTTGCTAATCTCAAACAAATATCTAATTTGCCACTTAGACACTCACCAGCTGTAACATAAGCTAGTGAATTCTTTAACTTTATAGCAACTTTAATACGACAGGCCTACAATTCGATTACGGAGATAGTTTATGTTATTTTTCAATCAATACGCCTGAATATAATTAAAACCCATTTCGGGTTAGGTTTGAACAATGATATCTCTGTATAAGATGGTTAATTAAAACTTCTTCTTCTTTCCTTCCTCTTTTACCCTTTACGGGTGTCGAGGGAGATACAATGTTCTTGTTATCGCTTTTCTAGCAGCTTCAGATAATATTATTTGGTGTTCGTGTAATGTCTCTTTGATGTTGTCGATCCAGCGTACTCTAGGTCTACCCTTGGTTCATTTTCTGCTTCTCCTCTCGTATATGCTTAATAAACTAATGAATCACACAAACAAAAACAAACGGCGCAAACAGGACACCAATATAAACTCTGCCCTCCAGGCCACCATTCTCTGGCGCTACATGGAGACTACCAGGATGTGATCATGTGATGCAGCGGTTTATGTGAAGATATGGGTTTCAATTATATATTCTTCACACAATACGTGTCACACAATACGTGTCACACAATCCTATTTATGTTCAAATCTATATATTTATAGACATATAAGACCATAGTTCAAGCCATTTGACTATGTGCGCGACAATTATTCACAATGTGTAGCCAGACAAGGAATGTCCAGCTACATAGGAATAACCAGGCCCATCGGAATTTCCCTATACTGAAACCGTTGGAAGATAAGAACTCTGTACAGAAAGTAAGCATGACATGAAAGGATAATTTTTTTTTATTTTCGTGAATTTCGTTGGTCAGCTTTGGTGGGTTTTTATTTTAATTTTTTATTAATTTTTTTTCCATGTAACTCAAACTATATAAATAGTGACCAACGAAAATCACGAAAATAATTAAAAACGTCACTTCTTCTTTCCTTCACTTGAAACATGTCTCTATATACCCGGAAATTATTTTCTTCTCTTGTGCCGATGGCTCTATTCCTGGAGCAATAGAGAAGTTCAGCATAACCGGTAGCCAAATCTGTAATTCTGTCTCCTGAAGAAAACTCACTGTCTTTTGCAGTTCATACAGTGGCCCATGGAGCTTTGATTCCAGTGTTGTTTCCTCTGGCCAATATGCCTTCCTCGACGTTTCATACTCAGAACACTCTTGTTTGGTACTCTGTGCTGCCTGTCCACATGTACACATGGCCGTGTTTCCAATCTTGAATTTTGTGTACATGTGACTGCGGAGTAGGTTGTGTCCCGTTCTGAGGCGTAGAATGAAAACTTATTCTGATCTGTTCATAATGTGATAGTCATCTTGTGTTGGTGTTTGTGGCTTTCTTATTGACTTGATCATCTATTTTTTATGATGGCAGGTGATTGGTATATATGGTTGGTCTTCGGCATCACCTTCTTTAGCCAGTTAGTCTGCTTTTTCATTTCCTGGTATTCCACAGTGAGAGGGTATCCACTTCATGGTTATCCTATACTGGTTAGTTAGTTCATTAAGTAGCTGTTTCAAGTTTGTTAGTTTTCCAGACTGGCAGCTTGAAGCACTGACCTTGCATTTGTCAGGAATACCACGGGCTGTTGGCCAGGATTGGAGTTCAGCAGTTTTTCAGTTGTCACCCTAATTGCCTCGATTTATGCATCATAATTATTGCAGAAATTCCCTGTTGGTGTTCTGATCGTAACTCTAGGATTGTGTGGATATTCTATATATACACCTACACTTCCATTTCTCACTGCATTCTGTGCTGACCCATCTGTGTATACTCTGACCCATATATCTTGTGGATATTCCTCGTCCAGTAAACTGAGGGTGACTGTCCTTCGCTGTAGACTGCTTTGTTCGTCCTCGTTTAGTATTCCTTTTAAGTAAGTCTGAATGTATATTGGTATTCCATGCCTTTCACTCCAAGGGGTTTATCCTGGTACAGACCTTAAGGGGTTGTCAACTGCAGGTAGCTCTGTAAGTTGTCTACGGAGTCGTTTAGCTTGATGGATAAAGCTGCTTCTTTTCAGTCGCCTCAATGCTAGATTTTATAATCTTTCCTTCATTGGATGACTTGGCATACAATGAAACTTTTCTGCTTGAATTAGTACTTTTGTGTCTGCGTTTTCCAAGTGTTGGTATTCTTCCCATTTTCTGCATCTCTTCTATGGGTGTTGATTTCATTGCTCGCAGCATTATCCTATCCGCCTGGTTTTGCACTTTATCTAGATCTTGTAATGTGGTATTTGATGCAGGACATTACGCAGCTGAACCATATTCCAAGTGTGACCTTATGCCTTGCTGGTACACTTTACGGAGTATCTTCCCACTGGATCCCCATGTGGTGTCACATAGTTTTCTCAGGATAGCTAACCTTCAGGATAAAAACGTCACGAAAGAAATCATGTTTACTTTCTGTTGACAAGTATATGCTGGGGGTATACGTGATGCGTGACCAATCGACAGTATAAGAGACATGTCAAATATAAAGTAAACTTGAACTAGTTTCCGATTTGTGTGTCATGTATTGGTTCGCCTTGGCTATTTTTGGCATGCGATTCCAAGTATGTAAATTGAAACCAATCAAAATCCCAAAAATAATCAAAAACGTAATTAACAGGGTGCAAATTAATTTAGTTAGAATGCCTGTTGTACTGTAGATAGCCACGCTGGCGCCCTGTCATGCCTGTGTACTGCATGGGTTTCCTCTTAATTAAATACTTATACGATAATATTTCCGATATACGGACCTATTTAAAAAAAATATGAAATTCAGATTTGTTAATGATTATTTTGGGCTCATTACGGGAAGCAGGGGCCAGATTCCAACTTTTTAATATTATGCGTAGTTTCATTCAGCTTTCGTTCGTGATCTCCCTGAACTAAGATTGAAATGTTGATAGATCTGCATTGATCTATCCCCCTTCTCCTAACTCCCCTTTCCCTGAAGGCGACTTTTCATTGGCCGCTGAAAAACTGTATCTTCACTTTTGGGATAAAGACTTTGAAATGCGTCTTTATTGATATTTTGTTAAATATTGTACGTATTTGTTTCGTTAAAAAGTGGCCACTGCAGCCCCTGACGTACCCTAATTTGACTTTTCTCGTGATTTTCATTTGTCACTATGATTATACTTTGTGTGGCAACCAATACAAATCAAGAGTATATTCAAATAAATAAATTTAAAAAGATGAATACACTGTCATGTATACATGTTGACAGGTACCCCAGACAGCAGATCATATTTTTCAGGAATGCAAAATATGAAATGCTTTAGAAAATACAACGTTATAGAGAAACAACAGTGGAAGAAAAAATCTACGAAACTTTGTACCAGTTACAAAATACAATCAAGTTTACAAACGAGACAAGCCTCAGATATAAGCACAATCCAATCAAACAAAAGAAGAAGACAGAATAGCTGAATTTTCTATTAGATAGTAAGTGTTATATTAGGGACGATCATAGCTTACATTATATATTAGATAGTAAGTGTTATATTAGGGACGATCATATCTTACATTAGATATTAGATAGTAAGTGTTATATTAGGGACGATCATAGCTTACACCTTCAACATTTCTTTATAAGTTCAATCATGTGCTTATAGATTACTACTTAATTAATAATCTTTGTTTATGTATAAGTTAAATGATATGATTACATATTACTAATTAATTAATAACCTTTCCTTATGTAAAAGTTCAATTATTAACCTTTATTTCTTGACTTTTTTGTTACAGCCTTGAGCTTGAAAAGAAATTTAAAAAATGACAATAACTAACAAAGATATGAACGAATGACAATTCCGTGAGAGATAGGAAGAAAGTAATAAATACAAATTTAAAAGAAATAAATACAATAATGCAATGAAAGGCAGAGGAAAAAACGATATTCTAAACACTATCAAGAGGCTGTCCATAAACTATTTGAACAATATTTTTGAAATGTTTTAAACAGACTATCCCTCTCCAAACCACTGTCAACAACTGTCAACAACTGTCAAAAACTGTCTACAATTTTGGGGACCTCCTTCCTCCACCGCATATCCCCCCCCAACATACTTAATAATTTTTTTAATGTTAAATTCCTCCTTAGCAGGTACTGTACTAAAACACTACCTGGCATGTTACAATTATTATAATAATTTTTTTTTCTAATTCAAATTGGCAACTTTTTGTCAGAAAAATAGTCGAACCTCTCCCTCATCCCCCCCCCTCCCGTTGTTGACATTACTTACTCCAACAAAGACACCTTATAAGAACATTTATTGTTTCTTCCAACTGTATTTTAGTTTCAATCAGCGCTGTTTCTGCTGATCAACCAATTTATAAAACATGATTTGTGGATGAAATTTGGGGAATAAATCAATAACAGTGTGTATTTTTATACACAAACAATACCTCTTTAGATTTGCACTGTCTCTATTACTGAATACAAATGATTGCGAGGGAAAATAACGTCAGTTTGTCTAAACATTAATTGGTTTAAGGTGTGTTCCTTAACATAATATTTACAGAGTTCGTTTTGAAAATGTTGAATGAATTGGTCGAACTTTGCAGAATGTAAATCTGAAAAATAAAAAGCGGACAGTGTGATGTAGGCCATGTCACCTCTTGCGTGCAGACTATCAAAGAAACATACCGACGTAACACTGTGTTTTCCTTACACCTGAATAGTGTGAAACGAGGACTTACACAATATATAATAAAACTTGCCCCATTACATTTTAAAACTTTACAAATGAAAACGCCAAGTTTTTCTAGGTTCGTTAGATTAAATTTCAATTGTGTACCTAATTTACTACCGGTGAAGCTGGTTGAATATATACCTTTGTTTTGACATATTATGTCTGTGACTCACAATTTGTAACATTTAACTTCTTCAACAGTTGAGACAAGAATAATTCAACAACAAATGGGAAAACCCATTATTTTATTACTCCGCATCTCTCAATGTATTGGCGCAGCGCCGGTTTATAATCCCTAGAAATCTTCCAAATACAATACACTTGGTAAAGAACACCTCAGACGGTGGATTCGAATTCATAACTAATTGAGCACACGATAAACGCGTAAAGCACTACGCCACAAAGATCCCTGTGGGAAATTAAAAAAACAACCTTAAGTTATGCAGCTCTGTGGTCTATTTTCACATTTCTTGAATTCAGCTTGTGTTTTTTTTTCTTGATTGATCGATTGAAGTTCCCCAAGAAGTCAGCCTTCGCAACATTTGGTATGCCACAGTAGACTGGGGTATATTAAAAATATATTGGAGGTTTTTTTAACTGAGATTTAGCAATAAGGCCAAACATTCATCTGTGACAGATGTAATTGTGTGTGTAATTTTTCAAAGTCCGTAGTAACACTGACTTAACATCAAAAATATTGCCTAGTCTTTGTTGGTTTATTTGAGATTTTCTGTAAAGTCGGTCGCCATTAAAGGAGATTTTAAACTTCTTCTTCAGCGTTCATTCTCTCAAACTGTCGCTGGATCTCTTTTATATAGATTTCCAGCAGGATGTTAATCCAGAGAATGGAAATGCGTTGTGTCGCCGTTTTATTTGCGCCAATGGCCCGACACATCTGTTTCGGTGAAGATATTGTATACAAAGAGACAAGGCTATCGAAAAATGTATAGACACTGACGTTATGTAAGTTTTATCGATTAGTTCTTCCTGGCGACGTGTTTAAACCATTTCCATGTGCACAAGAGGTGGTCTTGTTCTATTCCATGTCAATACATTTTTGAAGTGGTATTCATATTCTCTTTACAATATCACAAAATTTCGTTGTCAATACATATATCATTTTCTGCAATTATTTTGTCTAAATCAAGTGTTTCATTATAGAATAATTCTCAGTGAGTTTCCAGGAACTTTATAATTTCTTCTATAGACCGTTCGGTCCGCGGTTTGTAGTTTTCCCACTTCTAGTCTAACCAGGAAATTATGGTGACAGGATACAGTTGACAGATATCATAAGATTAATGTATCGACCTGGTAGCAATGACGCTATACAGGAGGTAGTCATAATCAGGGGACATTTTTACCGAGCTGTAAGATGCTGTTTAACTGAGTCCCTTGTCAACTATACAGCCATGTGGATTCGTTGTATCATCCTTCAAGAGCGACGATATTTGACATCTCCGTGATTTTAATTGGTGACTTTGTGTCAACAGTCAATTAAAAACTTAGGAAACGCCAAATAGTGCCACTTCTGAACGATGTATCCAATGTCCACATAACTGTATAATTGACGAGGAACTCAGTTAAACATTCTAATGATTACATAAGATAAAAATTAAATAATATTGAACAATCCTGAAGTTGGCATATAGAAACACCGTGAAAATTTGTCATACAAAGCACAATACACTACATAGAAACACCGTGAAAATTTGTCATACAAAGCACAATACACTACATAGAAACACCGTGAAAATTTGTCATACAAAGCACAATACACTACATAGAAACACCGTGAAAATTTGTCATACAAAGTACAATACACTACATAGAAACACCGTGAAAATTTGTCATACAAAGTACAATACACTACATAGACGTTTAGGCCTACAGTCCATATCAAGAAAAATAATTGATACTCGCAGACAAATTCCGATGGTGTTTCAAATGAAAACCTAAAAATTGTGATATAAATGATGATAGCCATGACATTTTCTTGTAGCATGTCCAGAATGTTGTTGGAGGGTGGGGGGGGGGGTGTCAGGGGTGTTCTGTATATGCATATTTTGGTGTAGACACAGAACATGACGTCATAATGCTAGTTTAAAGAGGGCTGAACCTAAGAGCAGTGGTCCGTTCTGTTTCTGTTTTCCGTTCTATTTCTGTATTCCGTTCTGTTTCTGTTTTCCGTTCTGATTCTGTTTTCCGTTCTGTTTCTATTTTCCGTTCTATTTCTGTTTTTCGTTCTGTTTCTGTTTTCCGTTCTGTTTCTGTTTTCCGTTCTGATTATGTTTTCCGTTCTGTTTCTGTTTTCCGTTCTGTTTCTGTTTTCCGTTCTGTTTTTGTTACCGTTCTGAACCTAAGAGCAGCGTTCACTTTTGTGTCATCAGTCAAGGTATAAGATCTATTGAAATTCTTCAACTAATTAATATATAGTATTTGCATGTCAATTCAGCAAGCGTATTAGTAGAATGGGTAGTTTAACAACAGCGAGAGTTAGGTGGCAGACTGTTCATGACCAGGTCTGTGTAAAGTACTAAGATCTCAATTCTATTCGTCATTCGATGTCCATGTTTCATGTCTAGGTTAAATGTATTGACTCCTTTTGACTCTTTTTCTTATCATAATGACATAATCGATCCTTGATCATCTGAACCTTTAGTATCGATGTTTATCTAACAACAGCGTGAATTTGCGCACATCGACAAACATCACATACAAAGATGTGTACGCTGAATGTTCACATGTATACAAGTATATATATATATATATATGCTGAGATACAAATACGAAAACGGATGTAGCGCTGTGGCTAACCCGGTGGTTTCGCATTCGAGTGGGTCCTGGGTTCCTTGTCCGGTAGAGGTGGAAATGTTTTTCATACCGCAACGGCCCCCTGGTCGACACAGCCTGAAATGAGTACCCGATCAGTCCGGGAAATAAAGATTTCGAGAGAGAGGAGATGGCTACCGCCCTAATATAACAGAGCCACTGAAATGTGAGATCGTAAACATCTCACACCGCTACGGCTGTTAAATGATATGTGTTAACTTTACCTTTTTATACAGCATACAACAGCCACATATTCGTGAACACATATGCGCATATAAACATACGGACACATTCAAACACACAAGTGCATACGGAAATATAGACATGTAATGACACAAGCGTACATACAACACACATATATAAAATACAACCACACATACTAAAATATAGTAGTTCCAATGTACCAATGCTCATCACACACACACACACACACACACACACACAAATGTACCAATATTCATTACACATACACACGCACATGTATTAATACTCATCACACACGCACACATGTACCAATGCTTATCATACACACACACACACACACACGAGTACCAATACTCATCACACACACACAAATGTCTGTCTTGTGCAAGATTATCCCGTGAGTGTGTGTCTATTTTGAAGTTAGTCAATGATGACTTAAAAGTGTTTTATAACGCATAAAGTAGCAAATATAAAACGGTAATTTTCTCGCGTTCGTGTGCGTTTTCTTCAAACCTCCTGGTCTCCGGACCTAGTCTACCGTCTTCGTCCACCGGCTTGAACCAGGTCTACCCGACAATGTAGAGTTCCCCAGTATTTGAGAAAGACCTCTGACCAATCAAAATGCTTCCCTTGGACATTCTCACATCCGTTTTAAAGTCCCGTCCTCTTCGTCATTCAACTGAAGACTGCAAGTTACGTACATGAAAACAATTCTCCCCAGTCAATTTGCCGTCTGGGGTCGCATATCCAAGACATTCCGTCTGCAGCTCTTTTGTTCAAGCTACTGTCATGTATCATTTCCCATAAGAGATGACAAACACGCCTGTATACTTACCACTTTTATTTTTTTGCTAAATAGCCAAGGCTAGCGATAACATTTATCTGGTATGTCAATACCTAGCCGAATGAGACACTATCACATGGCGGAGATGAACAATGTTCATGGTCAGGCACGTCCTACATCAGCCGACATTTTGACTTATGTCGTCTCCTTTGCTAGCGTCGAGGAGAATGTCGTTCTTAAATATAGTTTAATGTACCCTGAAGACACGTTTGTGACAATATTCTTACCACACTTTTCTCCTTCCTTGGGTTCTGTCATTCCGTCTGGATTTTGACTATGCAGCCGACCTACTGTTCTATTATTCCGGCCCACAACGTCTCACTCCATTACACTACACGATCTGAGACGTCACCTCAAATGTTGGTTGCACACACACACACTCTCTCTTTCTCTCTCTCTCTCTCTCTCTCACACACACACATACACACATTTCTGGGAATTCCCGTACAGAATATACCTAGCTCTACTGTTGGAGAACGTTATAGTCTATTTAACAAGTTTTCGTCATTGATGTATTTGAAAAAACTTATAATACAAGACATAATACAGTACAAGAACTCCCTTCACAATTTGTGTTTACAATTAAACCATCATGTGACGTCACACATTCCGTGGCTTATCCCTGTATTTAGAGTTCCATGTTCTAGATGAGATAGACACGAGACTTCAGTTCCTAGGTTCAAAAAGCGGACGTTAAGTATCTGTTGCGTAATGAAGTATTGCGAATCACTTGAAATACACCGTATACACACGTAAAACCCACGTTTCGAGAACAAATATCTTTACCAAGAACACAACATAGCACATGACGAGTGAAAGACGGTAATGCTTATAGCCACATTACTACACAGTAATAAATGTAAACAAAAATACCGGAAAGAATTTAAAAAAGGAATATTATATAAAAACTGAAATATTTTAAACGACACAGCGTGAACGGTAAATTGACAGAATATTATTCAATATCTAGATGTAGGAATGTAAAGGGGATTTGCCCGGCTTAGTTATCAGGGAATTGTGTTCTTGAAGTTGAGATTTCAACTATCAGGTTATCACTCATTGTTTATATCTACATGTATTCTTATATTCCCTGGGATTATCGTTTCGAGCTACGGAGTTACGGCGTAATCTTTGACCTTACTTACAAGACATCTGTACATAATTAATTAGGACTCACATTCATTACTTTTTTATTATTGTCATGTTTTTGTTGGTCACTATTTATACACTTTGAGTCACCGTGACTATGTTTGGCATTCGACTCCAAGTACATAAATAGTGGAAAACTAAATCACGACAATAGTCAAAAACGTAATGAATGAAGTCCTAATTAATTCTGTACAGAGGTCTTCTAATTCTCAGGGTCTCGGTTACGGAATGTGAGTGTTACTCATCGCGGATGGTACTCTGCTTCGTGGGATAGGCTGAGTACATATGCGGAAATTCGAGTACAGTAAAATCCTCCACGACTTTGTGATCCATGTTATGGAAAATGTAAGGATGTTAACATCAACTGTCTTCTTCTTCTTCTGCGTTCGTTCTCAATCTCCTGCAGATTAGCAGGATGTAGTCCGGAGAACGGAATGCGTTGTGTCATGGTTTACAGCATTGTTGCGATACATGCGCCTTTCGGCTTGGCACATCCGACTTCAGCGTGGCTTTGGGTCACTTACCCTATATGGAATGGGACAGCCAACTCCATCCCATAACCTTCTTAGTCGCCTTTTACGACATGCGTGGAAGGTAAACAGTGTTCCTATTCTTTGCTCCCCTTTCGGGCCCCGGCAACACGGAGGTACTTGTACTAGGAGGTACTTGTACTAGGAGCGACTTGTACTAGGAGGGACTTGTACTAGGAGGGACTTGTACTAGGAGGGACTTGTACTAGGAGGTACTTGTACTAATAGGGACTTGTACTAGGAGGGACTTGTACAAGGAGCGACTTTTACTAGGAGGTACTTCTACTAGGAGGTACTTGTACTAGGAGGGACTTGTAATAGGAGCGACTTGTACTAGGAGGGACTTGTACTAGGAGGGACTTGTACTAGGAGGGACTTGTACTAGGAGGGACTTGTACTAGGAGGGACTTGTACTAGGAGGGACTTGTACTAGGATATAGCATACTATTGATAATAGCATATTACGCGCACCCAGATGATCTTTGCAGCAACAGGATTCCAGAATTGTGCGGTAGATTCGTCCTCTGTTAAATAATGATGGGACGTGCCACAACAACTTCGTTTTCTCTGGTAATTTCTGTTTTCTTATGTAATTTCAAGGTTTTCTTGGGTATTTTCTATGTTTTCTTGGGTAAGTTCTATGTCTCCGTTTGTTTTTACTTAACGTTTTTTTGGAAAACCATAAAGAAATGGAAAATATCTTAATGCTTTTGACTTGATTCCTATTACTAATTTGTCAGGTTAATATTTCCTAATATGGGTAGGGGGGGTGAACATGAACAATTGGTTAGTATAGAGCAGTTACTCCCAAATTAGTTTGCCCCATAGACCCTTGAATATTTTGTTTTTGTTTTCTATAGAATCCTGCGTGTCATTTATTGTATTTACCTAAACACATTGGTTAATATGTGTTTTTGATAGCTGTTTATTTTTAATGTAGAGTGGACAATAGAAACAAAAAAAAACGTACATTGTTTATTCATACCTTTATTGAGAAAACACACAATGCAAGTTAATGTTTGGATTTGGAACGAAACAAATCAGAACATAGTAAAATTCTTACACAACATTCATACACAAAAAAATCTGACAATGAGACAGATGAACCTGATTTTCTGATAGCTTCTTCTTCGTCGTACGCCTTGCGGCGGACCCTCTGAAAGCATTCCGCTGACCGTCCTGAGAAGGACGTATGAGGGTGATCTGCGATGTGTCATGTTTTACAGCAAGCTGCGTTATCTGCGCCTTTCGACCTGACACATCCGTCTTCAGCCAGCATTTTTTTGGGCCGGGTTGGCATTCCCGTATCTTCGATCCCTAGTACTTGGCCAGGCTACAGCAGGGTTGCTGCACTCCTGTTTCCAGGCCCACTGCGTGGAAGTGTACTGAGGGTCTTGGCCAGCTGTGGTTCGCTGACCCTGATGCTCGACCAGCTATGTAGCGCCGGCCTGTGCACTCTGGTGTGCATGACATCTCTGGGCCCCTCTGATAGCTATTGTTCAATATTTTCCTTCACACTAGTAAGTTTATTGTCTTAAATCTCACGTCCAATGATTTGCATTCAATTTCTTTTTATCATAAGGAAATTGGCAACCTTGTTAAAACTCCTTTCCACGAGGTACAGAGATGGACAAGGTATCAAAAACTTTTACGATAGTCCATTATACAGAATAAGCCAAAGTTATATCTTTCTGACGCCATAACTGCTGATGTCCCTATCTGAACTGCATCATATGGTCGATGTTCGTTCTTATTGCGATCAGTTCTTCCTGCAATATGACATCCAATTCTTTGATGTCACAATATGGATTGATAATCTACTGTTGTATTTCCATAGTCAAAACATTCTCAAACCTGGTTTTAAAGTCTGTGCGAAGGACCAACATGTCATCATCCTGGGCGTTTGTCAGTGACAACTTGCACAAGAACGTAGCACACCACGAAACAGATAGGACAAAAAAAGTGAGCAATAAATGTGGACTAGAAATGTGGGAAACAATCGCGAATAAAAAATGTGGACTATAAATGTGGGAAATAAACGCGAATAATAAATGTGGACAATAAATGTAGAAAATAAACGTGAATAATAAATGTGGACAATAAATGTGGAAAATAAACGCGAATAATAAATGTGGACTATAAATGTGGGAAATAAAAGTAAATAATAAATATGGACAATAAATGTGAACAATAAATGTGGACTATAACCCTTATGACCCTGCTGTGTATTGATGCATCCACTGTGATACTCTTAAGACCCTGACTGTGTATTGATGCATCCACTGTGGTACTCTTATGACCCTGCTGTGTATTGATGCATCCACTGTGGTACTCTTATGACCCTGCTGTGTATTGATGCATCCACTGTGGTACTCTTATGACCCTGTATGTTGATGCATCCACTGTGGTACTTTTAAGACCCTGACTGTGTATTGATGCATCCACTGTGATACTCTTATGACCCTGTGTGTTGATGCATCCACTGTGGTACTCTTAAGACACTGACTGTGTATTGATGCATCCACTGTGGTACTCTGAAGACCCTGACTGTGTATTGATGCATCCAATGTGGTGACCCTGACTGTGTAGTGATGCATCCACTGTGGTACTCTTAAGACCCTGACTGTGTATTGATGCATCCAATGTGGTGACCCTGACTGTGTATTGATGCATCCACTGTGGTACTCTTAAGACCCTCACTGTGTATTGATGCATCCACTGTGGTACTCTTAAGACCCTAACTGTGTATTGATGCATCCACTGTGGTACTTTCAAGACCCTGACTGTGTATTGATGCATCCACTGTGGTACTTTCAAGACCCTGACTGTGTATTGATGCATCCACTGTGGTACTTTCAAGACCCTGACTGTGTATTGATGCATCCACTGTGGTACTCTTATGACCCTGCTGTGTATTGATGCATCCACTGTGGTACTCTTATGACCCTGCTGTGTATTGATGCATCCACTGTGGTACTCTTATGACCCTGTATGTTGATGCATCCACTGTGGTACTTTTAAGACCCTGACTGTGTATTGATGCATCCACTGTGATACTCTTATGACCCTGTGTGTTGATGCATCCACTGTGGTACTCTTAAGACACTGACTGTGTATTGATGCATCCACTGTGGTACTCTGAAGACCCTGACTGTGTATTGATGCATCCAATGTGGTGACCCTGACTGTGTAGTGATGCATCCACTGTGGTACTCTTAAGACCCTGACTGTGTATTGATGCATCCAATGTGGTGACCCTGACTGTGTATTGATGCATCCACTGTGGTACTCTTAAGACCCTCACTGTGTATTGATGCATCCACTGTGGTACTCTTAAGACCCTAACTGTGTATTGATGCATCCACTGTGGTACTTTCAAGACCCTGACTGTGTATTGATGCATCCACTGTGGTACTTTCAAGACCCTGACTGTGTATTGATGCATCCACTGTGGTACTTTCAAGACCCTGACTGTGTATTGATGCATCCACTGTGGTACTTTCAAGACCCTGACTGTGTATTGATGCATCCACTGTGGTACTTTCAAGACCCTGACTGTGTATTGATGCATCCACTGTGGTACTTTCAAGACCCTGACTGTGTATTGATGCATCCACTGTGGTACTTTCAAGACCCTGACTGTGTATTGATGCATCCACTGTGGTACTCTTATGACCCTGACCAGCTATGAGCTTATGGATATAGATAAGGACAATGTCCTAGATAACTATGAAAACTAATCTAGAAGACACCAGAGATGGCGCAGTAAAAAACAATAAAATAATATCAAAAATTAGGAGAAAACAGTCAAGATTTTTAGGGAATGTTGATGAGAAGAGAAAACCTTGAACAATTAGTCCCCACAGAAAAGATCAAGGGAAGAAACGATGGGAAGAAGGTAAACAGAGACGTTGCTGGATGTATTGTCATCGTGGCATGGGAGAATGTTGCCAATTGAATTTATTAATATCACAAGAGGCCAATCCCCTGGGAAAAGGGGAGGGGGGGGTTGTGCAAGTTATCACCCCTAGGAATTCAAAACACGCCTTTTAGTATTAGAATTAAATCAAACGGTGGGTACCACAACCCACTTTAGCGATTTTTCACACCAACAAAATTTAATCAAATTTCTCATGAAAAAAGAGAGGATTGCGCCCGACTTAGGGGGGGGGGTATATGTTTTACGAAAAACTCCCTCCCCTCTTTTTTAACTGCTGATATATCTACGGTAAACCTATATATCTTCCTTCATTAGACAAATGCGTTGGACTTACATCGGCCATGTTCTCAGAATGTACAGCCTAAGAATTCCCCATCAGTCACTATATTGGGTGCCACCTGGAGTAAGAAGAAAAGGGAGACCTAGAGAAACTCTACGAAGAACCATTAATAGAGAAGGCATGTCAATGAACCTAAACAACACGCAACAATTGAAAGACCTGGCAACACAAAGACAGAAATGGAAGGCTATGGTTTCTGCCCTATGCGCCGCCTATGGCCCTGGAGGAACATCACATAACATATCTACGGTCCTACAAAAGACAGTGGTGTGGAGGAACATGATCGCCTACGTAACTAGACATGGCACTTTATTGATTTATGTTATGTATGCAGAAGAAGAAGGGGAAAAAATGGCCACAGTAAGCTTTTTTGTTTAAAGTAATGTCAAAGTAATTAAAAAGTGGATTAAAAACAAAATTAGAATCTAGGAAGTGAAACCTTTTATTTTAAGGAAAGGTATAACCCAGACATCAACAGCACGAACATCAAATCACCATCCTCCTAGTTACTATGCAAATGAACGTATACAATTCCTGTCATACACAGTGTTGTACAAACATGTATATCCAGGATTTATTATCTTAAGTAAAATTATTCAATTGGTTATTCCGTGTCATGAGTGCCCACTGGTTCAACCACGTGACCCCATTCTGCGCTTACTTTATTTGTTTGTAAATAGAACGTAGAAGGAAAGTTATTTACCGTATTTTTAGCGTATTTGTGATTGGTGTAGATTTTGATGACGCACGGAGAAAACCTGAGCAGCTAACCAATAGCTATTCGTTTAAGTTTTGTTGTTTCTAAATCTGGCTAACGTCTCGTTTCTGTGACGAGGTGTATAAATTGCGGGAAACCACTTTAAACATTCTACTTTGACGGTAAATGAAAAATTGACTTGGACAAAATACGGAAACGAAGAACTAAGTCTTTAATAACGGGTGCTAAAATTAAAGTAGTTTCTTATATGGATAGATGAATTAGGGATAAAATAAGGAAAACAAATTGTGACTTTCTACCCCAGTCTGATTACTCCAAGTTTTTAATTTGGCCAGTAAATACAACAATTATGCAGAACGTACTCATGAAGTCGAAAACAACAAACGTGTACAGTGCATACACAAAAGCAGGCAAAACCTACCAAACGTTAGCCTGTGGACCTTCAGTAAGTAATGAAGATATTAATTTTACAAATGTATTGTGTATCGTTGATTGTTAATTTCAACGTAACCATTCATTGACTTTTTGTTCGTGTGTTTTGTTTTATTATTACTTCTTGTTGTCAGTCTTACTCCTATTCAGTTAAAGTTTTAAATGTAGGCCTATCAAACAAACAATAGGTGATCACAATTGTTATGCTTTCATTTCGTTGATCAAATATTTTTAAAGTAATTCGTTCTTCCGATTATTCAACGTAATTATATTGAAAGATATTTGTATTTTTACACAATGTAATTAATTATTCAGCGATTGTAATGTTTACATTTCTACTGTACATCACGACTATAATTGAGAATTGAACCGTTACGTGTGGTTATTTAGAAGTTTTGTTTTAAATAGCGGACGTTAAAATGGAGCATAATTTACATTTAGAAAACTATTGTTACTTTATCATTTAGAAAACTATTGTTACTTTATGGTAAATTACAACGATAGTTAAAAATTGATTTTATTGTTTCCGTTTTGAACTTAATTGAGTATTTTATCGATGTAGAATATCCGTTTTCTGTTCAATTATACTATAATTTATAGTAATGAATATTAATTATTTTCTCTTGTGAACACATACTGTTTTATTGGAAGTAGGTGCCGATTGTGTAGGTAATGTTTGAGTTGTCGCACTAATTCTGAAGAATCTGAGTTCAGTTCATTAACCTTTTAACTCCGTATCTCCGTAATGATTAACTGGTTGTCCTGTCGTAATATAGTTATAGTATGCATATTTCTATCTTTGCAAACGTTAGTATTATTGTATATATAACACTAGAAGAAATATAATCTACAACCTACGGCGATGATTTATGTGATTCACAAGAGTCTGTCACAGTATGTACGCAGGCCAACATGTAATATCGTGTGCTGTTTGTAATATAGTTGGAATTATCTATAATAATAGAGAATTTATCGGCTGTATAGCACGGCCACGGCGAGGAACAACGGCAGTTTCAGCGGCTTATGGGAGATGTTGAGTTAACTATAATACAAATATTGATGGATGTACGAAGGAGTGGCTCGAGGCTTCATGAAATCTGTGTAAAATATTTAAATGTTACAGTACTATTTAAATATGTGTAACATACTGAAATGTTAAAATACTGTATAAATATGTGTTACATATTGAAATGGTGCAATATTGCTTAAACTGTGTTACATATTGAAATGTTACAGTACTACTTAAATTTGTTACATATTAAAATGTTACAATAATACTTACATTTGTGTTACATATTGAAATGTTATAGTACTTCTACTTCTGCAATTCTTCTGAAACATATGATGACTAGTATAAACTAGTCTGAAGAGTGGAATGTTTTGCATCATAGATTGTCTGCAACATCTGCACTTTTTCGATCTGATACATCCGACTTTAGGATGCCTTCTTAGTCACCTTAAATTACTATTGATTTATTGTATATATATATATATATATATATATATATATATATATATATATATATATATATATATATATATATATATATATATATATATATATATATGTTTATTGTCCCTAATATTTTATGGAACAAGCAACTTCACCCTAAACCTTCTTAATCGCCTCTTACAACATTAATGCAAGTAATGGGATGATATTCTTTGCACCCCTTTCTAAACTCTAGCATATTGATGTAGGGTATCATAATGATCCCATACTTAAACTCTAAACTAGGATTTAGGGTATCATAATAATCCCATATCTAAACTCTAAACTAGGATTTAGCGTACCATAATAATCCCATATCTAAACTCTAAACTAGGATTTAGCGTACCATAATAATCCCATATCTAAACTCTAAACTAGGATTTAGGAGGTTTCATGGTATTAATATCGTATCTCTTACTTTGGAAGCACAGTTTCTAGTGGTATTAATATCGTATCTCTTACTTTGGAAGCACAGTTTCTAGTGGTATTAATATCGTATCTCTCACTTTGGAAGCACAGTTTCTAGTGGTATTAATATCGTATCTCTCACTTTGGAAGCACAGTTTCTAGTGGTATTAATATCGTATCTCTCACTTTGGAAGCACAGTTTCTAGTGGTATTAATATCCTATCTCTTACTTTGGAAGCACAGTTTCTAGTGGTATTAATATCGTATCTCTTACTTTGGAAGCACAGTTTCTAGTGGTATTAATATCGTATCTCTTACTTTGGAAGCACAGTTTCTAGTGGTATTAATATCGTATCTCTTACTTTGGAAGCACAGTTTCTAGTGGTATTAATATCGTATCTCTTACTTTGGAAGCACAGTTTCTAGTGGTATTAATATCGTATCTCTTACTTTGGAAGCACAGTTTCTAGTGGTATTAATATCGTATCTCTTACTTTGGAAGCACAGTTTCTAGTGGTATTAATATCGTATCTCTTACTTTGGAAGCACAGTTTCTAGTGGTATTAATATCGTATCTCTTACTTTGGAAGCACAGTTTCTAGTGGTATTAATATCGTATCTCTTACTTTGGAAGCACAGTTTCTAGTGGTATTAATATCGTATCTCTCACTTTGGAAGCACAGTTTCTAGTGGTATTAATATCGTATCTCTCACTTTGGAAGCACAGTTTCTAGTGGTATTAATATCGTATCTCTCACTTTGGAAGCACAGTTTCTAGTGGTATTAATATCGTATCTCTCACTTTGGAAGCACAGTTTCTAGTGGTATTAATATCGTATCTCTCACTTTGGAAGCACAGTTTCTAGTGGTATTAATATCGTATCTCTTACTTTGGAAGCACAGTTTCTAGTGGTATTAATATCGTATCTCTTACTTTGGAAGCACAGTTTCTAGTGGTATTAATATCGTATCTCTTACTTTGGAAGCACAGTTTCTAGTGGTATTAATATCGTATCTCTCACTTTGGAAGCACAGTTTCTAGTGGTATTAATATCGTATCTCTTACTTTGGAAGCACAGATTCTAGTGGTATTAATATCGTATCTCTTACTTTGGAAGCACAGTTTCTAGTGGTATTAATATCCTATCTCTTACTTTGGAAGCACAGTTTCTAGTGGTATTAATATCGTATCTCTTACTTTGGAAGCACAGTTTCTAGTGGTATTAATATCGTATCTCTTACTTTGGAAGCACAGTTTCTAGTGGTATTAATATCGTATCTCTTACTTTGGAAGCACAGTTTCTAGTGGTATTAATATCGTATCTCTTACTTTGGAAGCACAGTTTCTAGTGGTATTAATATCGTATCTCTTACTTTGGAAGCACAGTTTCTAGTGGTATTAATATCGTATCTCTTACTTTGGAAGCACAGTTTCTAGTGGTATTAATATCGTATCTCTTACTTTGGAAGCACAGTTTCTAGTGGTATTAATATCGTATCTCTTACTTTGGAAGTACAGTTTCTAGTGGTATTAATATCGTATCTCTTACTTTGGAAGCACAGTTTCTAGTGGTATTAATATCGTATCTCTCACTTTGGAAGCACAGTTTCTAGTGGTATTAATATCGTATCTCTTACTTTGGAAGCACAGATTCTAGTGGTATTAATATCGTATCTCTTACTTTGGAAGCACAGTTTCTAGTGGTATTAATATCCTATCTCTTACTTTGGAAGCACAGTTTCTAGTGGTATTAATATCGTATCTCTTACTTTGGAAGCACAGTTTCTAGTGGTATTAATATCGTATCTCTTACTTTGGAAGCACAGTTTCTAGTGGTATTAATATCGTATCTCTTACTTTGGAAGCACAGTTTCTAGTGGTATTAATATCGTATCTCTTACTTTGGAAGCACAGTTTCTAGTGGTATTAATATCGTATCTCTTACTTTGGAAGCACAGTTTCTAGTGGTATTAATATCGTATCTCTTACTTTGGAAGCACAGTTTCTAGTGGTATTAATATCGTATCTCTTACTTTGGAAGCACAGTTTCTAGTGGTATTAATATCGTATCTCTCACTTTGGAAGCACAGTTTCTAGTGGTATTAATATCGTATCTCTCACTTTGGAAGCACAGTTTCTAGTGGTATTAATATCGTATCTCTCACTTTGGAAGCACAGTTTCTAGTGGTATTAATATCGTATCTCTCACTTTGGAAGCACAGTTTCTAGTGGTATTAATAACGTATCTCTCACTTTGGAAGCACAGTTTCTAGTGGTATTAATATCGTATCTCTTACTTTGGAAGCACAGTTTCTAGTGGTATTAATATCGTATCTCTCACTTTGGAAGCACAGTTTCTAGTGGTATTAATATCGTATCTCTCACTTTGGAAGCACAGTTTCTAGTGGTATTAATATCGTATCTCTCACTTTGGAAGCACAGTTTCTAGTGATATTAATATCGTATCTCTCACTTTGGAAGCACAGATTCTAGTGGTATTAATATCGTATCTCTCACTTTGGAAGCACAGTTTCTAGTGGTATTAATATCGTATCTCTCACTTTGGAAGCACAGATTCTAGTGGTATTAATATCGTATCTCTCACTTTGGAAGCACAGTTTCTAGTGGTATTAATATCGTATCTCTCACTTTGGAAGCACAGTTTCTAGTGGTATTAATATCGTATCTCTCACTTTGGAAGCACAGTTTCTAGTGGTATTAATATCGTATCTCTCACTTTGGAAGCACAGTTTCTAGTGGTATTAATATCGTATCTCTCACTTTGGAAGCACAGTTTCTAGTGGTATTAATATCGTATCTCTCACTTTGGAAGCACAGTTTCTAGTGGTATTAATATCGTATCTCTCACTTTGGAAGCACAGTTTCTAGTGGTATTAATATCGTATCTCTCACTTTGGAAGCACAGTTTCTAGTGGTATTAAGAGAGTTGCGCAGGAACTAGTATAATACAGGTGTGTGACCTTGCAACAGAAATCTGAAGACATACACCAAAGAGTAGATGCTTTGTGTAAATTTTTTTCATATATAAGAAAATCATCGCTTCTTTATGCGGCATGTCGTTATGGAAAGTGCCATCCTTATACTCCTTCTGTAACCCCTCCTGCACGTAGTTTATCTGCTCAGTAATGAAGGACAATTTAGAATTCCGTAGGAAAATAAATTGTAAACATAATAATGTCACTCCTTTTTTTAATTTATCTTGTAAATTAAGGTTTCTACTTACATCTCCATTGCGCGCTGATTCCAGAATATTCTATAAATACCAAGATATACGTAAGTCAATTAAGTACACCTAAAGACCTCTTCAATAAAGCATTATAACTAATCAATGAAAACTTACAACTTTCACTACTGCGTGTTTTCCTGTTAAGTCGTGCATGGAGGCTGTTAAGGCTGTGGAGGCTGTGGGAATAAAGGCCAATTTGCCACAGCTGTCTCCGCGATGTATATAGGAAGAATTTTTTATTGCATCCCCCCCCCCCTCCGAAAGATAAAAATCCTTGTCACAACCATGGATTGAACCTGAGACCTCAGGAAACTGAGGCCGGCGTTCTAGCCGTACTACTAATTGTTGTACTTGTACTTATTGCTTATCTTGACTCTGTTGCGGACAACTGAATTCCGGCAGTAGTAGACGATATCAGTTTTCTAATGCATGTGTGTCTCAGTGTTTAGTGGTTAAGCCATTTGATGTGTGCTCAAAAGATCCTGGGTTTGAATACGGGATATGGCGCCGTGTTATATCTAATAATAAAAGGACGCAAGTAAAACGATGACAAAGCGCACTTATGTTCTATGGACTACGTCCTGCTGGAAATCTCTAGTAGGACCATTGTCCTTCTATATGATAGATCCAGTGGGAGCTTGAGAACAAATGCAAAAACCAAACTCCCGTCGGATTTCTCATAAAGCAATATTCATATTAGATTTCCAGCTGGACGTTGTCCAGAGAACGTAAATTCATTGCGTCGCCGTTTTATTTGTGCCAACGGTCCGAAACATCGGATTTCGAGGTTCTACCTTTACTTTACATGCGTACCGTTTGTTCAAGACTGTCCCTTCAAAAGTGGTTTAAATTTTGTACATCTTTTTGAAATGCCGCTTTTCGTGTACTTCGATTTTGGGCCACATTTTTCCAGCTCTTAAGGTTAATAGTCTTCGGAAAATGGCTCCCCCCCCCCCTTTCCGTATTACTGGGACATGTTACTTTAAAACTAACTAATATAACTATTACATTGTAATTAGTGCATATGGTTAAATATAATTACCTAAAACACAACACAAAACATAAGTGACTGACCAATAATGTTTCAGTAGTTATGCCACAAGATATAACCAAATCGGACTTTTATTTATGGTTGAAAAAAGTTTTCTTCACTTGAGAAATTTTGGCTTTTTCCTAACATTATTAATTAGTCAATACCTGCTGGGGCTAAATCAGTGGTCAAATGTTTTGGAAGATGTATATAAACCCAGACTGAAATGGTTCGGGCATTTAATGATAATGATAATGATGATGATGATGATGATGATGATGATGATGATGATGATGATGATGTTGATGATGATGATGATGATGATGATGATGTTGATGATGATGATGATGTTGATGATGATGATGATGATGTTGATGATGATGATGATGTTGATGATGATGATGAAGATGATGATGATGATGATGATGATGATGATGGTGATGATGATGATGATGATGTTGATGATGATGATGGTGATGAATCAAACTGGAAACCAACACGAGTATACAACATGAGAATGATAACCCCCAAGGGGAAGAGGAAGACCAAGAAAGAGTTGGATTGAAGGAGTTAATAACGTTCTGAGATGTCACAAGATTACTGTACATCAAGCGTCCAAACGTGCCAAAGCTCGAAAACCGATGGTCATTCATTCCTGTGACTCCTTGCAGAAAAGCAGAGAGAAATGACAATAGATAGAGTAATTAGCTAGCAGAGAGAAGAGACAATAGATAGAGTAATTAGCTAGCAGAGAGAAGAGACAATAGATAGAGTAATCAGCTAGCAGAGAGAAATGGTACATTATAATGTGCTAATAGAGATAAATAATACCAAAGCTAACAAAGAGAGAGAGAGAGAGAGAGAGAGAGAGAAATATTACATTTTAATTTAAGTTTTCTTGATTAGAAACTGGCTTCACAGCACGCGGGACATTCCCATAAGTGCTCCGCCCTCTGCTCCAGCAGCCATCCCAGTGTATGTAAACTCATAGTTCCGGTCAGGTGTTGATTGCGTGATCTTCTGGACTTTCCAATAAATTTACTTTTCCTCCCCTCACCTCTCAATATTCCCATTTCTAACATTCTCTGTATGTGTATGTTCTCAACCTCATTTGCATCATCTGCATCTTGAAATGAATTTATTACTGCCTTTATTAAATCTGCTTTATATCTTCTCAGCAATGTGCCGTCTAAGGCTACATTGCCTGCCAATAAGTCGGCTCTCTCGTTTCCTCTGACCCCAGCATGACCAGGGCAGTATATCCATGTAATGCTCCCAAAGAACCATAAACGTTTTTTAGAACAAACTTATCATGAACTACTTTACGTAATATTTAATTTAAGGAACTATTTATGAATATTACATTATAGCCTATAAAGCTAAGGTAGAGAAACGCTCAACATTTTGCTAATAGAGATGAATAATACTTTACAATTAGCTGAGAGAGAGAGAGAGAGAGAGAGAGAGAGAGAAGAGAGATGAGAGGGTGGAAAAGGAAATAATACATTATAATTACTGAATTAATAAATGTAGTTATTTAATATTTAAAAATGTTACATTACCTGTTCAACATCTACGCTGAAAGTATAATGAGGAACGTGAGAGAAGACATACACAACGCTGACTACCACGCTTTAAACATAGGTGGATTCCTAATCCCGGAACTACGCTACGCAGACGACACAGTGCTTCTTTAAAATGATATAAAGGGATTGGAACAACTAATCAAGAACACAAAGAAATATAGCGAAGCACAAAATTTGTATTTAAACACGCAGAAAACAAAAATCATGTCAACAGATATAACAACACAACAACCAAAAATCAGAATAGACAATACCGAGATAGAATGTGTGGATAAATTTGAATACTTAGGAGCAAACATCAACAGTGCAGGAGACTGCATGGCAGAAATAAGGAAGAGATTGGCAATGTCATATTGCAAAATAACACGGCTGAAAAATATATGGAAAAACAACAAAATAGAAACGAAAGTGCTAATGTTGCGAACTTTTATTTTTCCGGTTGCAACATACGGCTGTGAAACATGGACTCTAAGTAAAACAGCGGCAAAGAAGATCAACGCCTTCGAGCTGAAATGCTACAAGAAGATACTTCGAATATCGTGGAAGGATAAAATCAGAAACTCAGATATTATAAACACATTGAATATTCCAGAGTGTTGGTTACTAAACACAATAACAAAAAGAAAACTACGCCTGTTTGGTCATATAAAGAGACATAACTGTTTAGAAAGACAAATAATGGAGGGAAGAGTACCTGGGTAGAGGAGAAAGGACAGACCAACAAGACGATGGACAGACGACATTAAAGATAACATGAATACATCGCTAGAAAATGCAAGCCACATCGTCCAAGACAGAGAGAGGTTCAAAGAGTTCATTGGGAAGACAACGTTCTGGAAGGAATACGTCACATGACACCACACCACATTCTATGTTGTTGAACATAGTCACAACAGGCAAAATTGAAGGCAACAGAGACAGAGGGCGACAACATGAGAAAATATTAGACAGTTTGACAGCATGGCACGAAAACAACAACGACCTTGATAAATAACACTGTGGACAGAGAGCTGTGGAGAGCCATGACCGCCTACGCCAGCCGTCATGGCACCTGATGATGATGATGACATTCTAGTTTGCTAACTGAATTGTGATGGGCAAAAAATACCACATCGGTCATGGTGGCTAGATTACCAGCGACCTTCACTATCTTGTGATGGTTGTAAAGCTCTGATATAACCAAATAACGTATGCGGTTGAAATAGGCGTACCTCACCATAAGAGGTATATTGTACGTAACCAAACTTCCAACAGAGACCGTGTTCACTCCATCACACCGACTTTAACAGATTGCCTACTTCTTCTTCTTCTTCAGCGTTCATTCTCAAACTCCTGCTGAATTTATAGCAGGACCATGGTCCTACTAGATTTCCAGCAGGATGTAATCCAGAGAATGGAAATGCGTTGTGTCGCCGTTTTATTTGCGCCAATGGCCCGACACATCCGTCTTCGGCGGAAGATTTCCTACTACTATAGAGGTCAATGTCCCTGAGTTCATAAGGTTAAGTCCCGAGTGTAATTATGCATGAGAGAATTGTTACATTATAATTAAATCTGAGAGAAATATTACATTTGTATTACTTAAGGAGAATATTGCTAACAATTTTCTTGTGGTCGAATAGTATAGTCCGTAAATATTTTATGATAAAAACAGACATAAAACCCCGAGAAACGTTGACGTTTCGATCAAAGTGATGAAGACTCAAAAATAATTTATATCGAAAAAAAAGTCGTATAAAGGGACGTAACTATCAAATAACCGCAATCGAAGCAGACTATAATAACTATAGAAATTAATGAAAAATTTACCGTGTGTTTTGAGGCTTTGAGGCGGAACGTCTTTTCTTTTGCAATTTGAGAATATAAGCAGAAGGACGTGTAATCCCTGGCGATGTGTATTCTACACGTCATCTATTTACGTTCCTCTGATCACTATTATCAAGTGCGATCATTGGTTGGACTATTGACGAGAAAAAACAAACATGTATCTCTTGTTGTCACGTGATTTAATTGTATTGTTATGAATTGTCCGGACTTAAGAGTGAGTTGGGGTAGAGAAACATAAATAGATCAGAGAATGAGAAAAGAAACAAACGTAGATATACAGCTGTGGGAGTGACTGATTTTGTTTCAGTTATGGTAACAGTGATTCAAACGTCTTTTTGTGTACAGAAATGTTTTCTAATTGCGTTAGATCTAATTTATCCAGCACAATAACTTTGCGTGGGTCCATGATTGTCAATACGTTGTGATATGTGTGTTCGTCCAACACAGTTGATGATGACCATATGTTACATCTACTTTGGAAAATTCAGTTAGAATTATGTCCATGCCTAATAGTTCGTTGATGGCTAATAAGCCCTATTCGAGGTGTAAATGTCCATTGACAGTTCGGGGAATGACCAATGTAGAAGGATTTTGGTCTCCGTGACTTTCTAGCTACTCTCCGATGTTGAGCTCCTGCATTTTTCCTCTTTTCACAAGATTATGCGCTTTTTTTTATTGTAGAACACCATTAATACGCTGTGCTACATTATCAGTAGCATCATATAGACCTAACACATCCGTTTTCGGTATGGTTTAGAGAAATAATATATTTAATTTGAAGAGTTTATTTCAAGTGAAATCGACACAATTTAGGGAAAATAAACATAACTATGAAAAGTAAACAGGTAGTACATATATTCAGAAGCTTTGAGAGCAAGGCAAGAAACGTGATATTACGTAACCAAGTTCATTGTATGTTTAAACATACTCATATACATATATCATATTACACCTGATTCTGGGTTGGAACGCGTACACCTCCCTCCCCCAATAGATTAGTTATTTTATTATTTCTCTTATTGACAATGTTTGTCTGTTGATATTTATTCATTATTAATTTTACTATTAATTCTTTTTAGGGTTAGGCTTATGGTTTGGGTTAGGAGAAGTTTTATTTTACATAACTAACCCTAACCCTAATCAATTTATATTAAAATTAATAATGGAAAAACATAAACTGACTAACATTGACAAGGGAAATAATCACACCCGTTGGGGGGTGGGGGGGGGGGTTACACGTACCAAACAAGAACCTTATACTTTATATAATTCTACTTGTTATGATATCAATAACTATAGATCCAGTTTGGTATTTGTCAGAGTGATTTTCTTATGTCACTGGTTTCTCTAGAATTTCGTGTACAGAAACGTTCCTAAACGCATGCCACTTCAGGCGTTGTACTGCACACATTTACCCGCTGTAAACATTTGATTGCGTAATAACTTCAGTCCCTGTCTCAAGTCCTGTACCACGTGGCCCGACATTGTCTCACCTTTGACGGTAGAGTCATATCTTGTGATACTTGCATGAAAGTGGATTTTCAAGAAACTTCCTACAGATTTGCTGTAATCTGTAGAAATTTTTAAGTAGTGAATGTACACACATCACTATTGAATCTGAATGTGTCTGGTGATTTACGCAAATAAAACCTCCATGCGCCACACCTGGTTCTCTGGATTGCATCCTGCTGGTAATCTAGAAGGGTCATTGTCCTGCCAAGATGAGATATCCAGTTGGAGTTTGGGAATGAATGTCAAAACGGATCAAAATAATTAGAGACTGTTTTTGGTGTTGAAGAACAACTTTCTCTAAAAAAGAACACACTGAATTGCACAATTCTTGGAACAACAGTGGTAAAGGAAGAATCTACCTGTATGACTGGCGCTGCTAAGTAAATTAGTTTTAGATCGATTAATGACACTGCACCATCGTCTTTTGTTGTTGTTGTTGAGATTCATGAGAGAACCATAAACTTTTTTTAGAACAAACTGATCCATGAACTACTTTACATAATGTTTAATATGACAAGTTCGGCTCCCCGTACTTTTCGCCTCTGGCAATCTTTCGGGAAGGTTACTATTACACAAAAACACGATACAAACGTCTCTACGCATTATCTACAGCGTTTCCAGGCATCACAAGATAAAAGCAGCTTGGATGTAGCAGTCTTTTCCTCAACTAATGGCAACACTCAAAACAAAGTCCTCAAGAAAGACTACTCAACTGCGCATGACGAGAGAATTGTCACATCCAATGAGAAACGTTTTGCTCACACTGCAGCTCTGCGTAAGTACAGTTCTAAATTTAGCATGTGTCATTTATTATCAGTATGTATGTTCTTCACATCCCATCTACTGAATAGACCTGCGTGTTAATCTTAAAACATCATCACTTACCTTTGTTAATCCGCGCATGAGGTTACGTCTGTGTGTCTCACCAATAGCACACTAGACAAACCACCCATGCAACAGAAAACCTTAGTGGATGGCATGCCGTTATATTGAGGTTATCTTCTTATAGAAGCTTCATGACACATCATCTATACAATTATGCTTATTATGCTGTTATTTTGTTATTAAAATGTGTTTAATGTTTACCTGAATATATATGTATGCATAATCTGTGGTTGGGAGGGAGCCAGAGATGTACTGTGCAGCACTGGGGAGGAGAAAACTGAAAGCACTGTTTTTTCCTATGGCTGAGACCCATCATAGAGGCACAGTGACTCAGGACGTGACAATCCTTTTGACTTAAACATTTGGTTGCATACCTGGAGCAATAGAGAAGTTCGCCATAACCAGTAGTCAATTGGTGGCGGGGAATGAGCACAGTGAACCCTATCTTGGCTACAGTGGATGGGAGCAGTGCATAGGTTGAAACCTACCTTCCTGGAGGTGTGATAGTTATTCTCTGGCTCTGTCCTGGGGTGGGCAGAAAATCCACATACTTCCTAGCAATATAATGCAATTTAATGGCATTAGGTCAAAAGTCATGAGCCCATGAACCGCTGGATCAGCAACCAACCAACCAACCAACTATCCTTTGTTGATCCGACTTTTTCCATGGTTTTCCTTGGGTTACCACTCAAAATATGCACAACTTCACCAATGATCAGTTGTATAGGAAATATAAACGATGCTGATATGCGCGCATTAATATGCTGAAAAGGGGATTGGTTTTACACCGCAATACTTAGTCGGTTCAGAAATTCTTGTCCACTGGAACATAGTATAATTCACTATTGCGCAAAATTCGATGAATGAATATTAATGAAATAGATGGTACAAACACCTTATACTACTACACTTTCGCTAGTAGTAATTGTGTATGATGATGATTTAATCTTTTCATCCGTGAAAGTTCATGTTCTCCTCAATTGAGTAACGAAAGTGACACCTGAACTTCTATAAATGAGTGATCGAAGTGACATCTGAACTTCTATAAATGAGTAACGGAAGTGACATCTGAACTTCTATAAATGAGTGACCGAAGTGACATCTGAACTTCTATAAATGAATGACCGAAGTGACATCTGAACTTCTATAAATCAGTAACGGAAGTGACATCTGATCTTCTATAAATGAATGACCGAAGTGACATCTGAACTTCTATAAATGAGTAACGGAAGTGACATCTGAACTTCTATAAATGAGTGACCGAAGTGACATCTGAACTTCTATAAATGAATGACCGAAGTGACATCTGAACTTCTATAAATCAGTAACGGAAGTGACATCTGATCTTCTATAAATGAATGACCGAAGTGACATCTGAACTTCTATAAATGAGTAACGGAAGTGACATCTGAACTTCTATAAATGAGTAACGGAAGTGACATCTGAATTTCTATAAATGAATGACCGATATTGGATACCAGGAAGACCTCAGGAACAAGAAGGTAGTGTTTGAATGATTCATCTAATGCCCAGCGCTCGATGGTGTCAGAGAAATGTTTCTCCCTCCAGGGCCAAATAAATGGAACATATTATATGGAACAAAACAACAGCTCACAAACACATGCATATATCACACAATGGCATTGGGTCAAAGGGCATGAGCCCATGGACCGCTGGATTAACAATCAACCAACAAACCAATGATTCATCTCATGATCCCCCACCCGCGCCACCCCCATAAACCCTTAGGAATTTGGAGTATGTCATTTAGTACTAGGGAATAAACCCAAAATAGCGGGTAAACCCCCATGCTTATTGTGTTTATTGTTTTTTTTAAATAGCACAAGACCTCACGAAAATGAAAGAATTGCCCACGAAAAGGAGAAATGTTACCATTTGTTTAGGTAAACCCCCCTCCCACCCTTACTCCTACTGAGAACGTATCTACTCTCCTGTGGTAGCCCAACCACAATCAAAGCTGTGAGTTATCTTCCTCTTATGAATTCATTCTCAAACTCCTGTTGGTTAGCTGGATGTAATCCAGAGAACGGAATGCTTTGGTTCAATGGCTTATAGTTTGGCTGCGGTATCTACGCCTTTTGACCTGACCCACCCAACTTCAGCATGACTTTTGGTTCATTACCGTATACGATGGAGTACTTAATGTCATTCTCAAAACCCCTTAGTTTCACTGTGATCATTTTCTTTGTTCCCCTTTCAGGCCACATCACTACACGGGAGATAAAAATTCTTGAGTCTAACGAGAATTGAACCAGTCCGTTCAACGGACTGGTTCAATTCCCGTTAGACTCAAGAATTTTTTATTTTATCCCATGGCTTCCTTCTTGAATTTACACGGGAGATAGAGGGTTTAAACATTATGGCCCTGAAATGTATTGAACATAAATATATCATGCGATATGGACTATAGAGAGTTTGACACTAATTTTATCCAGCTGTACCTTTTTTGTGTTTGGCGCATGGACGAGAGATTGAAGTCTTGGTCTTACATCCGTGATGTCCAGGGTTCGTTCCCCGGTAAGGATTGAGTTGTTTTTTTTCTGTTGGGGGGGGGGGGCAAATTAAAAATCTCACCCTCTGCATGACGTGGCGACAGCAAGAGCATGCGGGCTATATCACGCAGCTACAAAATCTCTCCCTACAATTCCCTAACGGGAAACAAGCAGTATTTGACCGTAACTTTTTGTTTCGTATAAAGTGTTACATTAGCGGGTGCTTTCAATAAACTACGTAACATCTGGACGTCAAACACACTAAGAAACACCACAAAACTCAGGTTGTTTAACTCCAACATCATCCCTATTCTATCATATGGATGCGAAAGTTGGAACGCCACAAAAGCCACAGATAAGAGACTCGACTCCTTTGAAAACAAATGACTATGTACCATTCTGAATGTTAAGTGGACTGACTTTAAATCTAACACTACTATAAGAGAGGAAAGCAAACAAACCTATATATCTTCCTTTATTAGACAAAGGCGTTGGACTTACATCGGTCATGTTCTCAGAATGAACAGCCTAAAAATTCCCCAGCAGTCACTATATTGGGTGCCACCTGGAGTAAGACGAAGAAGGAGACCTAGAGAAACTCTACAAAGAACCATTAATAGAGAAGGCATGTCAATGAACCTAAACAACACGCAACAATTGAAAGACCTGGCAACACAAAGACAGAAATAGAAAGCTATAGTTTCTGCCCTATGCGCCGCCTATGGCCCTGGAGGAACATAACATAACATAACATAACATAAGGTGTTACATTGTAATAATAACTTTACTCCTTATTACAGCTGCTACCAAAAGTCTGCCAGCTACCAGCGTCACGTCTTGGATCGCTGATCTTATATCGAACACCAGTCTGAAGGATTTGTCCGATACAACAATTCATCGTAGCAAAAGAATGATGCTGGACACACTTGGTGTGGGCATTCTGGGTCACCAAACGGACATTGTTCAAACTGTCGCCAAGACTTGCACAGTACTAGAGCATGCTGCCTATTCAGGTGGGAAAAACGGCATGGGTGGCTCAGTGCTATGGGGATCACGAAATATGAGAGCGGCCCCAGCAACTGGTAAGTTCGTGTGTGTCATGTGACGTATTCCTTCCAGAACGTTGTCTTCCCAATGAACTCTCTGAACCTCTCTCTGTCTTGGGCGATGTGGCTTGCATTTTCTAGCGATGTATTCATGTATTCTTTAATGTCATCAGTCCATCGTCTTCTTGGTCGTGTACCAAATACAAAATAGTCCCACTATAACACATTCTTTTATAACACATTTCCTATATAACAACACTTTTCAAAATCCAAAATTATATTATTTGTATGTAGTTTGTACTGTATATAGCGAATATCTGTTATTGCATACATATTTTGTCAGTCCGGACCAAGTTGTTATAACAAGATTCCACTGTATATATTATTGTCATCATCATCATCATCCGTGCCGTGCCAACTGGCGTAGGCGATATGGATCTCCACAATACGTTCTACTGCCAGTATTTTTTTTCAGGATCATTGTTGACTATTTGCCATGCCACGATGTCAGACTATCTAATATTTTCTCACTGTCGTACTCTATTTCTCTTGCTTGTTTGTAACTATGTTCTCCAGACCTCTCTGTCTCTATAGAACCACACCCAGACCCGTAGATAAGGGAGAGGGCGATTTCGAATACCACCCTCCCCCTTTAGGAAATCAGTTATCAGAATATTATTCTGAATGTGGACAAAATATAGAAATATAGGCAAACCCCCCCCCCCTCTCCTTTTTGTAATATGTATCTAAGGCTGTGACCACATCTTTGTTGCCTCTAATTTTCCACGCCATTATCCCGTTTATTTATTATTCTTCTTCTTCTTCTGCGTTCATTCTCAAACTCCAACTGGATCTAGCTGGATCATGGTCCTGCTAGATTTCCAGCAGGATGTAGTCCAGAAAATGGAAATGCGTTGTGTCGCCGTTTTATTTGCGCCAATGGCCCGACACATCCGTCTTCGGCGGGATTTATTATTCAAGACTCGCGTTCTTACGTTAGAATCTGAGGTATTAGCTTCTTGAGAACATGCTACAGTAAAGTATTCGAGTATTTCTCTAATACTTCTTTGAGAGTAAATAATCGGTTGATACATATGAAAGCTATTTAGTTTTGAATGTATTGATTCCATAATTAATATGATTAGTATCACTGTAGACTGCTGAAAACAATTACAATTGAGACTGGATATAGCAATGTAGATGCTAAGAAATATAAAGAATATAGATATAACATATAACAGAACATTAAACAAACAATAGTACAAACATCATGATTAGTTGAGTTGTTCTAACACGTTTCCTCCGCAACATCGAAATATGAAAACAGGGTTCAAAAATCACAGAGGATTGACTTCACTGTACTCGGTTTGCCATACATACTATGTCACTTTCAACGAAGCGGTACGCCGCCTGCCGAGAGTGCCACTCATAGCACGTAACTCCGTAGCTTCAAGCGATAATCCACAATGATCTCCATGACAAATCCACTATGAATTCAATATGAATCTAGTTTAACTAAGGTTTACATTCTAGTTATATATGAAATATTGGTATTACTTAAGATCAAAAGCACTCAGATGGACCCAGTCTAACGAAATGGATGCCTGTTCTTCTGGGAAAGTAAGGGAGGTGTCATACCGATCCCGTTATAATTGGGTATACGGTTGATGAATAATACTGGCCTAACACTGTATTGTCCAATACGCCTCAATTGTAAAGTAAAACTTTATTATATATATTTATATATATATATATATATATATATATATATATATATATATATATATATATATATATATATATATATATATATATATATATATATATATATGTGTGTGTGTGTGTGTGTGTGTGTGTTCAAGATGACTAAACGTGAATGTTAAACTGTATGTTTACTGAGCAACCTTATGGACTCTGTTTTTTACAGAACATAGTTAAGTAGCCCATAGCATTTATTAATGCCGTAGGGGTGTGAGATGTTAGCGATCTCACATTTCAGAGGCTCTGCAAATGAGGGCGGTAGCCATCTCCTCTCCCTCGCAATCTTTACTTCCCGGATTAATACGGTGCCCATTTAAGCCAGAACATAATAATGTTTAAATACAATTATCAATACTGATTTGTGCATCTTTAAAAACTTAATTGCTGTTTTCTTTTGACCAGCCGCTTACATCAACGGTGCCAGCGTCCACTCTATGGATTTTGATGATACCTGGCACCCAGCTACGCACCCTAGTGGCCCCACGCTTCCAGCCCTATTGGCCTTATCCGAAACAATGACAGGCGAGATGAGTCCCTCACTTGAGGACATGCTTGTGGCTTACAATGTTGGTATCCAGGTGCAGGGATTATTGCTGAGGTCGTCCAACTCTGCCAAAAGCATACCATGCAGGTAAAAGTCAATTATTAGCTATCGTGTATTATATATACATTCTGTGCCATCGAATATTTCTAAAATATCTAGACTAAGAATGCTCTTTTTTTTGGAACCGTCTCATGAATAATTTTTTCCTCAGTCTTGTCTACACACTAGAAGTACGAAACAATGGTCATCTAGTCTAGATTTTGCATTCTTCGTCACAAACTCCCAAACATTACAGTGAGTACGTTGTGTGGGAGATTTTTAGCTTGAAATATTTTCCATTCATGTCCTTTTCTGAATCCCTCATGTTTATTTGTTGTGTGATATCACTGTTTTCTCACAGGAATATTGGCTTGTTGGTAGTATATGCATTCACGATGTCGCCATCAAACAACATTTTTCTTCATTTTCTGAGAAATAGTTACGTTCAGTAGTTTTATATTTGCTTTCTGGGTAGTTTTACTGCCCATCTTGTGGCAACGTTGTTTGCGTTAATTCTAAAAATTCCAGCGGATCTCTCTTGTAGACAGACAATGTTCGTACTAGATCTCTAGCAGGATGAAGACCAGAAAAAAAGGAAATATGTTGTGTTGGTTGCATTTTATTTGCGTCAATTGCCCGACATTCGACGGTGGTAACTAATATGTTTTGTGTTTTTTTTTATTACTTCTACTGAAAAGTGAACGTGTGTAACCATATCGCTAGTAGGTCCAGCCGTATGAAGGAGCTGGCCCCGTACTGCATGCTGGTCACCAACCTCAAAGCTAACCACAATGAAACGTGCTTGACCTTGCTTGCTACTGGTTATGTTACTAGCGACACAGCAGCATGCTACCCGAATTCGAGCATGTTATATTAGGCCTTCGCTTCTGATTCCATCTCATGTATTTATTCTCGCCCGTGTGTCGTCGGGGCCCGAAAGGGGAGCATAGAATAGCAACACTGTTTACCTTCCATGCAAGTGACCCAAAGCCATGCTGAGGTCGGATGTGTCAGGCCGAAATCGCAGATATCGCAGCAATGTTGTAAACCATGGCACAATGCATTCCGTTCTCCGGACTACATCCTGCTAATCTGCAGGAGTTTGAGAACGAACGCAGAAGAAGAAGAAGAAGAATGTATTTCTTCTAACAGTCATTCAGACCGACAAGAAGGGACACTAATCTATTATTCATCATCATTAAGTGCTATCTCCACAACGAAGATTGGCTGCAACAGACCTCCAATATCCCGTCCCTTGTCTCTTGTCTTGGTGCTGCACTATGATAGACTGCAACCTGTCCATCTCATTATATTACTCTCCTACTTGTATCTCTGCCTACTTCTACTGTAATACTAACAAATTTCAAAATTATCTTCAGTTTTAAAGTTATTTTCTTTAAGAAAATATACTCAGTTAATAAGTTAATCTTCGTGCTCACATTGTATGTGTCAAGATAGAAAAAATATATATCGCAACAAAGCTGCAAACTGTATCATAATGCTTTTCTTCTCTCTAGCATCTTGCTAACCGCTGGAGTTTTGAAACAAGTGAAGATATAGTTGTAAATTCTGAAACCTCCCTCAGAAATCATTTCTGTTTTCCATTGCAGGTTCCACCCTCCAGCAGTTGTTGGTGTTATGGGCAGTGCTGCTGCCTGTTCCAGTCTTCTTGGGTTTGGACCTTCCAAATGTAGAGCTGCCTTGGGCATTGCCACTTCCTTTGCTGGGGCTCCTATGGCAAACGCGGGAACTACAACTAAACCTCTGCATGCTGGAAAGGCTGCTAGGTATTTTCTGCAAGCTTAAATTTCATGATATAAGTGAGAGTGACAGACATAAATTTCATGATATAAGTGAGAGTGACAGACATAAATTTCATGATATAAGTGAGAGTGACAGACATAAATTTCATGATATAAGTGAGAGTGACAGACATAAATTTCATGATATGAATGAGAGTGACAGACATAAATTTCATGATATAAGTGAGTGACAGACATAAATTTCATGATATAAGTGAGATTGACAGACATAAATTTCATGATATAAGTGAGAGTGACAGACATAAATTTCATGATATAAGTGAGTGACAGACATAAATTTCATGATATAAGTGAGATTGACAGACATAAATTTCATGATATAAGTGAGTGACAGACATAAATTTCATGATATAAGTGAGTGACAGACATAAATTTCATGATATAAGTGAGTGACAGACAAAAATTTCATGATATAAGTGAGAGTGACAGACATAAATTTCATGATATAAGTGAGATTGACAGACATAAATTTCATGATATGAATGAGAGTGACAGACATAAATTTCATGATATAAGTGAGAGTGACAGACATAACTTAACAGATATAATATGAGTGAGAGATAAAACATTACTGATGTGTATGTTTCTGGTGATGATGTAATACAATAACATGATCTTCATGGAGGTTTTTATCTTGACAAGTGTTTAACAATATATTTTTTAGCTTGACTATCTATTGTTGTTCATTATGTTTTCAAAACTCCAGATTACATCAGAGATATTTTGTCATGTTTTTTTTTCCATTAAAATTACAGATTTGGTCTTGAGGCAGCACTTCTGGCTGATCAAGGAATAGAAGGAAATGATAACATCCTGGATATGCCATCTGGCTTTGGTGCCTTTTATGATGACTTTAACCCAGAAGCACTGATTACAGGTGAGCATAGCTTCTATCTACCTGTATATCAGGTAACAATATCTTCTATCTACCTGTATATCAGGTAACAATATCTTCTATCTACCTGTATATACACTTTAAAGCTCCCTGTTGATCATTGGTCCTAATAATGTTTTGTAATCTTCTATCATTAGTTATTGTTTCCAGCTCTTCCATGTCCTCCCATGTCTTCCCATGTTCTCCCATGTCTTCCCATGTCCTACCTGTCCATTGTATCCTTTTTTCCCTATGTTTATTTCTTAGCATTCCTCTATTTTCATTAGTCTCCGAAAACAAGTCTATCTTACAGGGCTTTTCTGATGTTCTTCTTAATGTACCTTATGTCTTATCTTATGTACCGTATCTAATGTACCTTGTGTCCTATCACATGTCCTAATTTGCTTGATTGTTGATATGCCTGTCCAATTGATGATATTTCTTGATTGTTAATATACCTGTTTAACTTGTATACAAAACGCTGACATAACTGTATATTAATACAGTGGAATCCATACATGTGGTTACATCTGTGGGTCTTACCAATGGTCCACTAGAAAAACCACCCATGCAACAGAAACCTTAGTAGATGACATGCCGTTATATTGAGGCTTTCTTATAGAAGCTTTGTAGCATGTCATCTATACAACTATAGACCCCCTCTGAGTAGAAGACTCCTTCAATAGGCATTGCACTAAACCGAAAACTGAAGTATCCTTGGTATGAAAGAAAGCTCAGAAAATACCACCTCACTTTACATAGGAAGTAGGAGCTAATCGCTCACAATTCCTGTGGTTCTCAAACAAACAGGAGAATCCAGTTATAACAGTATGCGCTGTAGAGTGATTCTACCATATATGACATCATTTGTTTACAAATTTACTAGGTTGTAGAGTGATTCTACCGTATATGACATCATTTGTTTACAAATTTACTAGATTGTTTATTTCTCAAATATGATTACAGAACACTACAACAATCCAGAGTTTCTTCTCCACACACAAGACATTGCACTGAAGAGGTTTCCGGCTCATCTTGGTATGCACTGGACTATTGATGCGGCATTAGCAGTTCGAGCTCATCTGGTAGAAAATGAAAAACTTCCTGATTTGAACAGAATCGAGAAGATTGTCATCAAAGCTCCTCAGTGAGTCCCATTTTACATTTTAACAATTAAAATCTGGGGTAAGGATCTCCTGACTTAGTGGTTAGGCTGTTTGCCTTGTGATCAAGAGGTCACGGATGTGAATCCTGCTCCTGGCGTCTTCTTTACATAGTGAATTTGTTTCGGAGATCTATAGAGATCATTGCTTGAAGATATGGAGTTACGTGCTATGAGTGCTACTCTCAACAGGTAGTGTTCCTCTTCATTAAGGAGGATAGAGTACATGTTGATAAACACAAGTAAATTCAGGTCAATCTCTTGTGCCTTTTGGACCTTTTTTCAATAAACTGTGCACATCCCATTAGTCACGAATATTATAGACAGGTAAAACTATCTAAGTATGTGCAGACACGTAAAATTATCTAAGTATGTGCAGACAGGTAAAGCTATCAAAGTATGTGCAGACAGGTAAAACTATTTAAGTATGTGCAGACAGGTATAGCTATCTAAGTATGTGCGGGCAGGTAAAACTATCTAAGTATGTGCAGACAGGTAAAAGTATCTAAGTATGTGCAGACAGGTATAGCTATCTAAGTATGTGCAGACAGGTATAGCTATCTAAGTATGTGCAGACAGGTAAAACTATCTAAGTATGTGCAGACAGGTAAAACTATCTAAGTATGTGCAGACAGGTAAAACTATCTAAGTATGTGCAGACAGGTAAAACTATCTAAGTATGTGCAGACAGGTAAAACTATCTAAGTATGTGCAGACAGGTATAGCTATCTAAGTATGTGCTGACAGGTAAAACTATCTAAGTATGTGCAGACAGGTAAAACTATCTAAGTATGTGCTGACAGATAAAACTATCTAAGTATGTGCAAATAGGTAAAACCTATATAAGTATATGCAGATAGGTAAAACTCTTTAGAATGTACAGATAGTTAAAACTCTTTAGATTGTACAGATAGGTAAAACTATCTAAGTATGTGCAGATAGATAGGTAACACTATCTAAGCATGAGAAAATAGGTAAAACTGTCTATGTATGTGCAGCTGGGTAAAAGTATGTGCAGATAGGTAAAACTATCTAATGTGCAAATAAATAGTGTAAAACTGTATAAGTGTATGCAAAATTAACCATCTTTAACTGCATTCTTAATTCAATGCCTTCATATATTGTTCAGAATATTAAAAACAACCAGAAAACTATACTCATAAACGGATGTCCATAAAACAAAAGTTTGGTATGTTCTGAAAGCTCTTGAAATGATGAAACTATAATGTGGGGGGGGGGGGGGGGGGGGGTTTGGAGCTAGACACAATTGTGGGAAGATTATAGAAATGAGTATTAGAGAAGCATATTACATTCTAAATGATAGCAGAATACATTGAAAGATTATCACTTGTCCCGGAAAACATAAAGAAAAGAATACACGAAGAAACGCTGGAGAAAAACTGTTTAAAACAATATCAATTAAATAGGATAGACTAGTAAACAAAATTAGTACTAAATGATGTTCAACTTTTCTAAAGGGGATTGGGATGTTTGAACTCCCTCCTATTTTCACAATATGTCATATTAACCCCAACTAGACTGACATAAATGATCCTATTTTCACAATATGTCATATTAACCCCAACTAGACTGACATAAATGATCCTATTTTCACAATATGTCATATTAACCCCAACTAGACTGACATAAATGATCCTATTTTCACAATATGTCATATTAACCCCAACTAGACTGACATAAATGATCCTATTTTCACAATATGTCATATTAACCCCAACTAGACTGACATAAATGATCTTATTTTCACAATATGTCATATTAACCCCAACTAGACTGACATAAATGATCCTATTTTCACAATATGTCATATTAACCCCAACTAGACTGACATAAATGATCCTATTTTCACAATATGTCATATTAACCCTAACTAGACTGACATAAATGATCATATTTTCACGATCAGGTCCAAGTATATCAACCGCCCACTACCATCAACAATGCATGAGGCTAGACACTCTTTTCAGTTCAATGCCTGCACTGCCATGTTAGATGGGGAAGTAACTCCAAGTTCATATCACAACAATCACAGAAGACGGTCCCAGTTGTTGACCCTACTTCAGAAAACTGAGATTCAGACAACAGAAGACAACAAACCATCCTTTAATGATATGTATGTGGAAGTACAAGTTCACTTGACGGTATGTATCAGGCAAATGAAAAATAATACAAACTGCGTTTAAATAGTACCTCTATTATCTATATGACAGCTACATTTTCCAGGCTTTTGTACTCTTGGAACTTATGACTTAATGTTCATAACACTTCTTAATTTTTCTTTTTTATTGTCAATTGTAGACCCTATTCTAAAAATACTTCTGTAGCATCTTACATTTAAATAAACAATTCTCTTTTATGCAAGATATATTGCAGTATAAAGGCAATAGAAAAAGGCAATGTACTTTTTTTGGCCACTTCATGAGACAGGCAGGTTTAGAGAACATAGTCACAACAGGCAAAATTGAAGGCAACAGAGACAGAGGGCGACAACGTGAGAAAATATTAGACAGTTTGACAACCTAGCACGGCAAGGAAACAACAACGACTTTGATAGAGAGCTGTGGAGAGCCATGACCGCCTACACCAGCCGGCATGGTACCTGATGATGATGATGATGATATTGCAGTGCATGGCGGAGGGTTCAGGGTAGGAGAGTTTTCGGATTTGTCCTTCCACTTCCGTCGCTTGTAAATTGCCCGCAGTATTCATTTTGTTTCAAATTGAGTGATGCCAGCAGTGATCCGGGTGTGCCAAGCTGAGCGATCAACAACTGTAGTCTCTAGGTTCGATGCTGCAGTTCTTGAGAGAGTTTTTTAAGATGATCCTTGAAGCGCTTTTTCTGTCCTCCGCTTGAACGTTTACCATCGCACAGCTCCCCATAGAATAATCTTTTATGGAAGACGCTTGTCTGGCATTTAAACGATGTGGTCAGTCCAGGTGAATTGGGACCTACTAAACAGAGCATGGATACTTTGTATACTGGACTTTTGAAGGATTTCCATGTCTGGTACTCGATCCTGCCAACGTACTCCCATGAGGTTTCTTAGGCACTAAAGGTGAAAAGAACTAAATTGTCGAGCATAGACAGTCCAGGACGACGCAGCATAAAGCAGTGTTGGTATAACCACTGCACGGTACACGTCCAAATTAGTTTACAAACTGAGACCAAGCCTGAACCAGACGTTGGCACAAAGGTTCCTGAATGCCGCACTGGCGCGAATAATCAATACGCACGGCAAAATCCTCGTCAATTGTCGCAGTTTGCGAGTAAATATGAAAATGTTGATAAAACATGTCTCTGATGTTAAGAGACCTCTGACAGATACAATAACTTATTTCTCTCCAGACCTCTGACAGATACAATAACTTATTTCTCTCCAGACCTCTGACAGATACAATAACTTATTTCTCTCCAGACCTCTGACAGATACAATAACTTATTTCTCTCCAGACCTCTGACAGATACAATAACTTATTTCTCTCCAGACCTCTGACAGATACAATAACTTATTTCTCTCCAGACCTCTGACAGATACAATAACTTATTTCTCTCCAGACCTCTGACAGATACAATAACTTATTTCTCTCCAGACCTCTGACAGATACAATAACTTATTTCTCTCCAGACCTCTGACAGATACAATAACTTATTTCTCTCCAGACCTCTGACAGATACAATAACTTATTTCTCTCCAGACCTCTGACAGATACAATAACTTATTTCTCTCCAAACCTCTGACAGATACAATAACTTATTTCTCTCCTATGTTGATTGAGCGAGTATAATGTAGAAAAGACTCTCCACATTTCCATTGTGAGAGAAAGAACAGAAGAAATGAATAATTTTTAATAATTCTGAATCAAATCCATACTTCTAGATCTTTCAAACATATTTTATCCATTTTTGATATGACAACAATTCAATACACTGTTTATTATTTTTATATTTTTCCACAAATATTTTAAAATTAATAATTTCATAAAACAACTTATTGTAAATTCTCATTTTACTTAATCAAGCATTGGAGAGCAGATTCTGCATTTACTGCAGTTTTGTCCCTCATCAAGGCTTGTCTGGGACGTCAGACATAACTGGCCTTTATAATGTATCACTGCTTTAGTCCACTCCAACTATGGCCATGCTTTTCATTGATCATGTTCCACTAGACAATGAAAATCACAGCAAAAGTTGGATTTACTTGATGCAGTAACGTAAAATGGTTTTGTATTCTGGCTTGTTATATCGGAGGTTCTGGATCATCTGTTTAAAACATAAGAACATTTTTAATTTTAGAATACCGTTTAAAGCACAAAATTGAAATATTCTACAAATATACTGGAAATTATTCTGAATTGTTTTAGTTTACATTTTTAAATTCTTCGTTGTAAAATTAATAAGGAAAATTTGAATACATGTGCGGAAAATAAAAACCCAGGTATTTTTGTATTAAAATATTTTGAGCGTAAATTTAAGCCCTAATACAGAGGACATGTCTGAGAAATAATCTGAGATGTATGGTAACACTGTTATAGAGATGCCATGAGGTTACAAAGATTTATTGCAGTTTTCTCATATATTCACCCATCTATAAATCATAGATTGATAGGTCTGCCCTCATCAGGTCCAACTCCTTGAAGTGGAGATATAAATCATAAATCATAAATCATATATAAATCATAGATTGATAGGTCCAACAGGACCTCATCAGGTCCAACTCCTTGAAGTGGCGATGGGGCTTAGTCCAGCCAACGGAGGCTGGAAACAAATATTGGTTGAGTCATTTCTGACATCAAGCAGGATCATAATCCTGTCTAAGCAATAACTGGTGCTGAAGTCGGAGATACGTGGCCAAGAGGTGTACCAGCAAACATGTTAACATTCAACACAACTAGACAACATGACTTTACAACAAATCACTTGCTGTTTTGACATGTTAAACTGCGAACAAGAAGAAGAAGATATGCCTGCAACTGCTGACTGTATGATTTTGTCATTTCCATGTTGAATTCTTTGTTGATGCTTATCTACAGTAATATTCTATTTGATAACTTCTAGGATGGTTCTGAAATATCTGGACGATGTGATACTCCATATGGTCATTGGAGAAACCCACTGAGTGATGCCGATGTTGTGAAGAAATTCTGTACAAACACAGTCAGCTTGACAAGTCAGAACCAGCAGGAATTAATTAGAAGAGTCAAGACCATGGATGCGTCAGAGAAGGCATCTGATTTGGCTAAATTGATGTATTCATATTAAAATGTCATTTATTTTAGTTTATGTGATAGAGGTACATGATTGATTAGTACAAGAAAGAAATGAGTATCTTAAAATAAATGTACACAAGTGAGAAAATATGGAACCTTGAAATAATATGCCAAATGTTAATTCTATGGGGAAAAAACAGACAGATTGAGAGATATTATGAATTGCTACTGAGTTGTGATCAAAATAAATGTCAACATAGAATAGAAGATTTGATCAATGATGTAGGGAAAATGATATAATTAACTAAATATTTGGGTGATGAGATTGATTGTACATAGATAAACAATATCCCGGATCAATACTTAGGTCCCTAAACACCCTAAATAAATTGTTGCAGCACTTTGTACAAAAACAACAGCTCCTGTGTGGATAGCCAAGATCTCAGTTCCATAACTCATGATTGAGAGCTGTGAACATGTCTGCAGTGAAATCATATTCATTTATTGAGTACAATACTTGTGGTTTAGATAGCACAGTATTAGAGCACCACTTAGTGCAAGTGGCGGCACACTCATGACAATTAAGTACAGAAGCAATGACGAAGGTAGTGTTCATGGTCAGACCAAGCTTTATTCATTTTCCAGGAGCAATTGGTGATGAAGAAAATAATGGCAGGAAGCCAAATAATTACATTCTGCAAAAATATGAGGAAAGAAACGCAAACATTGAGGAAGTTAGCAAAACCTCATATTAGAAGGCGAACAAACCTTAGTTCCTTACACTGTCAAGCATTTCATTAATCGTAAATGGGCCCTCAGATAATACAACGGTTTTTTGCAATGTACTGTCTAATTACGCAAAATCAGTTCACTGTCAGCCAAACATTTTGAAGGTGACATTCATAGTTGACCCAAGTTCAACTTCCTGACTACCGTTTCCACCTTTAAAATAGTTATCATAGGTGATATTCGAGTACAAAGTCTGCTTATACAGTTGGTGATAAGCCATCATGGCAGAGAGTTGATACACTCTCCGTGCCCATCATCAGATTATAATGCTATCAGATGCCAGGGAAGCTCACCATTCTCAAAGGCAAGCCAAAATAATTAAATGTGCTGGCCATATGTGATATAACACAATCTATAGTAAAATGTATTTTCGATATATTTGTGATTCTGTGCGTGCGTGCGCGCGCGCGTGTATTTATTATTATGTATATTATTAATCATGCTCGTTAATTGATGATGTGTTTTGCCAAGGAAAAAGATATTGTATTCAAATTGAAACCTCAATTGCAACCATACTCCTGGCTATACTGTATTAAGCAATAGGGTTTGAGAATGAATGCAGTAGAGGAATAAAATAAGATAAAAATATAAGCCTTGAATTAATGTTTACATATTTTAGCAAGATTTTTTTTCTATTTATCAGGGAATAGATACAAAATATTGCATCATTCATGTAGAAATATGTACATAGTATTCTATTTTTAAGTGTGTGTGTATTTTTTCTACATAATCGTATGTACATAGAGGTACTTTCTCTACAGATGTACTGTATTCTCTAATGTTACAATTATTCAATTTCTGTAAATATGTTTTTTTTATTTTTAATGTCCTCGAAAAAGCCACAAGAGTGATCAAACTAGACAAAATGAGAAATGATGAAATCAGGAGAAGAATCGATATAAGACCATACACAGAATATATCTACAAACAACAAATAAAGTGGTTTGGCCATCTTATGAGAAGTAACCATAACTAACTAATAACAAGAACATATAACATAAGAAGATCCGGTTACAAGACCAGAGGAAGACCTAGAACAAGATGGATAGATAACATCAAGACAACATAGAACAAATACGGATTCAACGCAGAATAGGCGACCCATCTGACCTTGGATAGACAAATAAAGCTCCAACGGCAAGTGTGGATATTCTCACCATCATCCACCTGGGGATAGACAATAGACAACATTAATGATTTAGAATGTCAAAATATGAAGTGAAAGTTGCGCTATGTTCTTGCACAATTGAAGCGTGTATATTATGTATCTTTTTCTATCTGATCTCTACATTGAATATAAAATGTGAACCTACGATATAAAATTATGGAAATGTATTGATTTCATGTCAGCTTCTAATTTTTGTTGTGTTTTGGGTCCATTTAGAGTAGTGTTTCTCAAATTTAGGGCTATTTTTGTTAGAAAAAAAATGAAAACTTTGCAATTTTGTAATTAAGGTAAGAAGGACAAGATCGTGCAATTCTATTGATAGAAATGAAGATTTAGCTGAAGCTTGAGCCATGCTATTCTCACAATGTGACAAGATTCTGATGAAAACGAAAGATATTTTGTTGCATTAATATAACAATAAACTATTGAACATTATGTGACCCTTTAATAAATAAATGTTCTAACACTTTAAAAACATTTTGAATTTGTGCCTTAAATTTGTCCATTGTTTTAAATTGTTTACTGTATGTACTAGCAAAGAATGAGAAATAAAGATACAATAAATAAATAAATATGGAGATGTTTCGAGTGATGAATCTATGTATTGTCATTTTCACTTGTGCTTAAGAACCATGAGGAAAAGTTGGAGTTGTCTGTCTTTGGCCATTTAGGTTGCATGTATCCAGGCCTATTTAATGTTTCTTTGATTATTTCCAGGCATCCAGTTCTTGGTCTTCTTCATGCCTTATTGCCTGATCTTCTGCTGATGTATGCATGTTGTATGTGTTGGTTCTATTCTCATGACGTGACCACCTGTCACACCTGACCAAACCACCTGGTGTGATGTCTTTCGACGCAGTCTTAACTTGAGATAGTCTTTATTTATTTCCTGATATCTTCATTTTTCAATCGGTATCTTTAGTGGAAGACGGTTTCACTAACTACCAATAACTAAATGTCGTGTTTCTAGAAAGGAAACTTTTCGTGGGCGAAAAAGAATGATGTCAATCAACGACGTACTGGGACTGTCAGTCAACGTGTAATGGCGGATACACTTAAGGAAAGATCTGAGCACCTATGGACTTGTCCGGAATGCAATGACGATGATCCAACGACTAACTAACTAACTACCTGTGTTTAAATCACGGAAACAGTCAAATTAGTCATTTTAGAAGGCTTGACTTCCCAATAGTCAATAGATCTTATAACGTAGATGGTCATGCCTAATATCAAGACACGTGTACAGTAAGGTAGTAAATGTGTAGGTAATCGTGTCAGATGGAGAAAATAAAAGTACCACTTGATAACTCTCGTGTGTAGTGATGGCAGAACTACCTGAACAAACCACCATCTCCATTATTTGTAATGGTCACAGCTCTGATATATTGAGTTGCAGTGATGCCTTTGGTTGAAGAAATTAGTTCTATACTTCACCATAAGAGACACTTTATAAAATGATAAGATTTCTTCCTGTCATGCATGTCGTAAGAAGCGGCTAAGGAGATGGGAGTGAGGTTGACCCACGCATGATCTCCGTTGTAATGGATCATGCTGACGTGTGTGTCCGAGCTGTTGCGAAGAAATCACTCTTTGTATCTGTAGCCTTTTTTAAATGTCCCGATATTGCAAGAAAAGCATGGCTAAGTCCCCTCATGAGTAGAAGGTATTGCACACACATGATATTACACAATATAGCCACATTGTAGAAGGTAGTCCACACACATGATAAAACTCCACACAGCCACATTGTAGAAGGTAGTCCACACACATGATATCACTCCACACAGCCACATTGTAAAAGATAGTCCACATACATGATATCACTTCACACAGCCACATTGAGGAAAGTAGTCTACACACATGATATCACTCCACACAGCCACATTGTAAAAGATAGTCCACACACATTCTTAATTCTTGATTAGAAAACTGGCCTCATAGCACGTGGTGCATTCCCATAAGTGCTCCACCCTCTGTTCCAGCAGCCATCCGATTCGATGGTGTTTCGAGTCTAATGCCGCCTAAACAGACGTTGACATCAGGGCACAACTCAGGCCCCTGCGACAGGTTTCTTTGTTACGCCAACCCACGCCGTGCCCATAACTAGCCCAAGCACAACGTCGACTTGTCGGAACAATATGATAACTGTTATCGAAGGTTACGACTACGGGATTGTATAGATGACGTGCCATGAAGCTTCTATAAGAAGATAATCTCAATATAAAGGCATGTCATCTACTAAGGTTTTCTGTTGCATGGTTGATTTGTCTAGTGAGCCATTTGTGAGACCCAAGGTGGCAACCGCATGCGCCATGATGCCATCATAAATTATACCGTCCTGTAGTCTTATTGAAATCATCCTTCAGAAGTGACGCTATTTGACTTTCTCTGTAACTGTTGACAAGCTCAAGTGACAATTGTACTGCACCTCCATAAATGCAATTGTGTTACAAGCACCGCAGCCAAATTTTGAACCCGCAACTTCGTAAACTCAAGGCTAGTACCCTGATCTCTTCGCCACTGAAAATCCCCAATCGTGATTGTTTCTGCTACTCTGCGAGAGAGCGGTGTTTAAAACGGTGCGTCGCATTGCGGCTACCGTCAATTGTATTTCTTTCATTTTCGGTAGCTCTCTGCTCTGATTTGAAACCGATGTGATTCTCTTGGCTCTCATATGTGAATGTGATTATAATGTATACAACAATGAATAAAGTCAGGTAAAGTTTTTGAACAACATAAAGTCAATGGAAAACCAACTTATGGTTGTCATTATCTTTGTACAGAATGTAGCCTACGTATTTTTTTCACATTTTTTTTAATGCATGAAAGCAATCACTTTCGCAAGCAAAACGTCTTCTTCGTTCAGTTACTGTTTCTCTCACGAATAGTTTTTCGTTCAGTTATTGTTTCTCTCACGAATAGTTCTTCGTTCAGTTACTGTTTCTCTCACGAATAGTTTTTCGTTCAGTTACTGTTTCTCTCACAAATAGTGCTTCGTTCAGTTACTGTTTCTCTCACAAATAGTGCTTCGTTCAGTTACTGTTTCTCTCACAAATAGTGCTTCGTTCAGTTACTGTTTCTCTCACAAATAGTGCTTCGTTCAGTTACTGTTTCTCTCACAAATAGTGCTTCGTTCAGTTACTGTTTCTCTCACAAATAGTGCTTCGTTCAGTTACTATTTCACGAATAATTCATCTTGTTTAGTACTTCGTTCAGTTACTGTTTCTCTCACGAATAATTCATCGTGTTTAGTGCTTCGTTCAGTTACTATTTCACGAATAATTCATCTTGTTTAGTACTTCGTTCAGTTACTGTTTCTCTCACGAATAATTCATCTTGTTTAGTGCTTCGTTCAGTTACTATTTCACGAATAATTCATCTTGTTTAGTACTTCGTTCAGTTACTGTTTCTCTCACGAATAATTCATCTTGTTTAGTGCTTCGTTCAGTTACTATTTCACGAATAATTCATCTTGTTTAGTACTTCGTTCAGTTACTGTTTCTCTCACGAATAATTCATCTTGTTTAGTGCTTCGTTCAGTTACTATTTCACGAATAATTCATCTTGTTTAGTTTTAATCGCTTTCTGAAGGCTGAGATTATTATTAGTATTTAGTTTTCAAATTTAATATTTTGAAATGAGCATCTTTAATGATAGGTGTACATAGTTTTTCTGGTCTCTCCCATTTTCACATGACAGAAAAATAGTGACATGTGAGATGAAATGCTTGAGGAAAGCTGCCGGGGTCACCAGGCTTGACAGGTTGCGAAATGAATATATCAGGTATAATATCTTGTACAGATTACATCGAGAGAGAACAGATCAAGTGGTTTGGCCACATTATGAAAATGCATCACGAAAAGTTGCCAGTACAAGCATATAACCAAATGAGATCAGGGTACAAAGCCAGAGAAAGACCACGGAAAAGATGGATAGAAAACATCAGGCACATCCTGTACAGACACGGTCATAGCACAGCCGAGGCCACACATCTGGCTTTAGAACGCAAGCTCGATCTCAAATCACCCCTACGCTTAACGGCAAGAGTGGATCACAAACCACCTGGGGAAAGACAATAAACAATAGTACACAGTTTTACAATGACATTTCATAGTTGAGAAAAGTGGCCTAAACGTTGGCGATATGCCTCCCTCTGAAGGGTGGATACCGAAAAATATTTGAAAATAGGACGGGAAACTCTCCTGTCCATGGAAGTCTTGGTAGTCTGTAAGGAAAGGCAATGCGGTTTTTCGCCCGTGTGTTGCCGGGGCCCGAAATAGGAGTAAAGAATAGCAAGATTGTTTACCTTCCACGCATGTCGTAAAAGGCGACTAAGGAGTTATGGGATGGAGTTTGCTGTCCCATCCCATATAGGGTCAGTGACGCAAAGCCATGCTGAAGTTGGATGTATCAGGTCGAAAGGCGCAGATATCGCAGCAATGCTGTAAACCATGACACAATGCATTCCGTTCTCCGGACTACATCCTGCTAATCTGCAGGAGTTTGAGAACGAACGCAAAAGAAGAAGAACAATGCGGTTTTTATTTTAGGAATGAGGTGGCCACGTACCAAAAACGTTTGAGAAACACTGGTTTAGAAATGGAATCAATGAGAAGAAAATGTATGGATTAACATGACGAGTGTGTTGTAGGGGCCCAACAGTGGATAAAATAATAGCAATGATGTGACATCATGCAAGTGACGATGCGACAGGAGCGGTTTGGGAAGAGTCATTGCGATGACTGTCTCATCTCTTAGGTCTGACCCAAACAAAGACAATGCTGAAGTTGGATTTGCCAAACCAAAAGAAATAAAACTCCGGTGCCGGGAAACAACCCGATACTAGAAATACGAGGGCTGGTGTAACAAAAGCAAATGAACAGAAATAGGTACAAGTGTTACCCGAAAAACGCAGGTTCACATCCAGTCTGTAAACCATGATAAACCGCAATCTATTCTCTGGATTGTGTCCTGCTTACCAGCCGAAGTTTGAGAACAAACGCAGAAGAAGAATATGTATTGAAGTTTCTTTTTAATAACGCAAGCTTTTTTCAATGGATGCAAGTACTCATTTATTATAGCAGGTCGTATGTCCCCAGCATATAATGTCCCTGGCATATAATGTCCCTGACATATAATGTTCCCAGCGTATAACGTCCCTAGCGTATAATGTATCTAGCATATAATGTCCCTCGCATATAATGTCCCTGACATATAATGTCTCCAGCGTATAACGTCCCTAGCGTATAATGTATGTAGCATATAATGTCCGTAGCGTATAGACCCTTTAGCGTATATTCCTTATAAATGCGATTGTCCACAGTCACCTAAGTAAAACTTATGACGAAACAAATCACCAGCAGTAGAAAACAAGCACTTAGGCTGGAAATGAGGGGCTAGATCAATACAGGAAAAAACAAAGAAGAAATTGATATAAGATGAAGTACTGCCAATATTTGTGAACAAGACATACTAACAACGGAGACAAAACACAGAGAACGTTTCGACTTAAAAAGTATTCATCAGGACGTAAGACAACAAGTAATACATTTAAAATAGAAACACATTTTAAATTTGTTGTTAGTGTGTCACTGATTTTCTATGTGGTACACGGACGAACTCATTTATTTAAGTCAAAGAATTGTGTGAATGATTAGCATGCGTGCTGCTACAAGAGGATATTTCTCCAAACATCGTTCATTCTGTTCTCAGCCGCCTGATCTCGGAGGTTAGTTCATTAACTTCATTGTTGGATGAGCCAAGGTTCAATTCTCAATTCAACTAAAAATATTTTTTATTCCCAATGGCTCATAAGTCGACTTAGCATAAGAAATTTATTATCAGATCTTTTGGGAAATACAATGCGTTTAATGCTGACAGCATTAACCCTTGCAAGCCGTTGGCCGAGGAAAAATAGAGGCCTAACACTGTACTCCCTAATACGTTTCAGACGGGAGTAAGGACAACTTTTACTTACCTCTGATAAAATCCGTTGTTATTATATATGTCAAGGGTGTTTCCATACTAGAAAAATACCGTAAACATCCTTCAAACTTACTCTAGAACTGTTGCCGAAATTTACATGTCAATGGTTGGCAACCATTTTGGGTTCGCGGGTCGGATTATACTTTTTTTGGCAACAACTTGGGTTATTTTTTTTGTATTGATAGCATATCCAGTAGCCGTCAACCCATCTTTGACTGTATTGATTTTATATGCAATATAATTACGTTCAGTAATGTGCTATTGCTTTAAGAACGATTTGATAATACAGTTATCTGTATCAGGATTTAAGCCTTGTACCTTAGCCGTCACAAACGCGCTCTTTACTCGTCACCACATAGTCGAACTTGGGTTTACATTTTAAAACCCGTTTGACGGTCTAGAAAAACGGAATTTGCCCTAGGCCGTATTTTTCCCACGTCTGGTCTAAATGAAGTTATCATCACTGCTTGCAATGAATAACTATTAGTATTATTATTAGTAATAGTAGTAGTAGCAGTAGTAGTAGTAGTAGTAGTAGTAGCAATAATAATAATAATAATAGTAGTAGTAGTAGTAGTAGTAGTAGTAGTAGTAGCAGTAGTATACCCCAATGTTTCTAAATGGGTAAATATGTAGAGGAGAGGGGTGGAAACAGATATATAGGGAGTGTTGCAGCAAAATTCAAAACACACTAACGACATCAACATAAACAAATGATGCTTCTTTATGTTGTTTCTGTTTATCTGTTGATGTCGTTAGTGTGTTTTGTATTTTTCTGCAACACTTCTTACATATCTCTATTACTTCCCTTTATTACTCCGTGTTGCACCAGCTCTCACATCTTTAGTACGTTAGGTTGTTCCCGAACACTGATGATTTGTACTTATATGTGTTTTGTCGACATATGTACCTGCATTCCATAGTATCATCTTCAGATTACCTTGGATTGACTGTCTTGTCATAATCTTAACCGCCGCTATGGCTCAGATTCTGACTCCACAAGACGCAAAAGATATTTTGAAGAAACACAACGATTACAGGAGGCAAGAGTCAGCTACAGATATGTACTTACTTGTGAGTAGATTCATGCAACTTCTAGACCAAATGATTGTAATATTATACTAACTTAACCTTTTTTCCATTTGTTTCGTTTGATAAAAATTGGTAGGTATCCTATTTATGACGTAGTAATCAACCCAGCATGTTTGGCTGTGCTGATTTTCTGGGCAATATAAATACGTTCTGTGTTGTCCTGATGGGAATTTCCTTTGACCTGGGGTCTGGTCTTGGTCCGAGCGGGGAGAAGTGGTTCATTATATTGTTTCTCAGTCCTGAGAAGATTTATTTAATGTCGGCTCACCAATATTCTTCTACTCAGTCATGAGAAGGGCTTTATATAGGTTTATGTTCGAGTCCCTTCTGTCAGTTATACAGTCCTGTGGACATATGTGAAATCATTATTCAAAAGTTACGTTATTTGACTTTTCCGTAAATTTTAAGTTTCCAATTTTCCGAAATACATTTGTCCAGCAGCAAATAAACAAACTGGTAGATTATCAAGAACTACTTTTGGCAGTGAGGAAACAGAGTAGATCTGTTTAGTTTGGACACGTAACGAGATACGACACTCCTCTCTCTCTCTCTCTCTCTCTCTCTCAAATTATTTTACAAGGAAGAGTCGAGGGAAGAAGGAGAAGAGGAGGTTATAGCAAATCCTGGATTGATAACATTAAGAAATTATCTGAGCGTGATTTTTCTAAACTTCTCCAAATGACTGATGACAGAGTTGTTTGGAGGGCATTTTGTGTTGATGCATCTCTACTATTACTATTTGTGGGGCATCCCTACATCACAGACATTATTATTATTGTTGTTATTATTATTATTATTATTATTAATTTACATTGGTCACTGTATATATGTTTTGTCTGCACTAATTGAAATAATAGGTAAAATTAAATAGCCACCACTTTTGAAAGGCGACGCGGATGAGTCCAAATAATAGTATGACTGACGATACACTCAGTTATGGTTAACTCCGTCTAACGATAACAATTTTAAAATTATCTTTCGCATAATTGTTGCCGGGACCAGGGAATGAGTAAAAAATAACGATACTATGACCTGTCAAGGGGCGTTTGAAGAGGTTTTAGTAGTAGATTTTGCTGTTTCATTCCATGGATTGTCTAAATGACCCAGAAGGCATTCTAGGCTTGGTGACTAGGGCTGAAAGGTGCAGATATCAAAGCCAAGCTATAGTTCATGACAAAGTGACTACATCCAGCTAATCGATGAAATTTTGAAAACCAACGCAAAATAAAAATACAACTAGTTTTTCAACACAAAGGGAAATAATTTAATTTGACTTCCTGCGTGTGGATTTAACATAAGTGTATATTCTTGATTGACTTGTGGAGCAGACACTAGGTATTCGCATTAAATTAACTATTGTAGATTAATATGCAACAAAGATACTTTGGAGGTCGTGGTTGCAGGACTACCTGAACCACAATCTTCATTACTGTTTTTGGTTAATAGCTCTGATATGAGTTATGTATGCAGGTTATCGTCATCAGCGCACACCGAACACCTCCATGTGTACTCCGGTCCCAGTCTCACTAAATCTATCACAGTGTAGCGGCTTACAGTTCCAGTTTATTGTTGATTTATCACTCTTCCCACATCTATTATGTTTCTTTTACCGGCTGTTCAGTTTATATATATATGATATAACGAACTTGAACTAAAGTTCGCCGTTAAAATAAGTGTCTCATCATAATCAATGTACTAAAATGTATTTAAATATACTTCATTTTCGTAATTTACCGAACCACAACCTCCATTATTCTTGCGTGGTAAAAGGTACCGAAATAACCAAATTGGGCTAATGTCCTTGGTTAATTCAAGTAGGAAGCATGAAGATAAATTAAAATATCTTGAGACTAACGGCAATTGAACCAGGTCGTCTTGTCCTGGGAATTACTCTAGGTTATACGTTCTGATATAATCATATTGGATTAATATAATCGGTTAAGAGTTCTGAGATGACCAAGGCAAGGCATAAAGGGGTATAAAGCGAAAAGAAAGAAAGAAGAATGCAACGCTATCCATCGATGTAGTTATCCAGAGTTGACTTATTCAAGAGGAATGTTCAAAAGAAAGCGTCAGTGAGATACTGTACTATGAGCTGAGCTGAAAGAGACCAACCTTGCCGTGCCGTCCTCGAACCTCAAAGAATGCCAAATTCTGTTTGTTTTATTTATTTTCCAAGATATTACGAGCAATTAAGCTCTTGTATCAGGTAATGGAATGAGCATGTTTCTCCACATCAGAGATGAACCACTTTCTTGTATCGGCTATCGGACTAAGCATGTTTCTTGTAGCATAGGGCCAAGAGGATGTATTTTAAACCTCTGTTAGACCTTAAATATTTCTTTTTGAGCTCTTGGGCCAATGTATAAAGTACATTATACCGACCTGGTGGACAAAAAAATTACTTATCGGGCCTCATTTTTCCTCTCTCACGTGTGTATTTTGATCATGAGATCATTATTTAAGACACACTAGAATGATCTAAAATATATACTATAAAGTTCTATATCTACTCTATATTAATGTATGGCTCAGACACATGGACGTTAAATAAACAATTAGAAGACAAAATTGATGCCTTTGAGATGTGGGTATATAGAAGAATAGGGAGAACAGTATGGAAAGAAAATAAAACAAATAAAGAGGTGTTAAAGACACTTAATATGAAGAAAGAACTACAAAGAGAAATAAAGATCAGGCAAATAAAATATTTTGGACACATTAAAAGACATGACACCTTATTGAAGACCTTACTTGAGGGTTTAGTCAAAGAGAGGCGAGCAAGAGGTAGGCAGAGATACAAGTGGGAGAGTAACATCACAAGATGGACAGGTTACAGTCTAGCAGAGTGCACCACCAAGACAAGAGACAGGGGCTGTTGGAGATCCGTTGCAGCCAACCTTTGTTGCGGAGACGGTACTTGATGATGATGAGAATGATCCAAATCTCAACAGAATGATGTTTTCAGATGAAACTTACTCATCCAAATGAGTTCAACTATTGAGTGGTCACATCACAGACACACATCTTACATCTGATATGTGTGTGTTCTACGTATGTACATGCGCATTTGTATGTGTAGAATAAGTGAGGGGTAGTGGCTGATGATGGAATATCGTGTAAGAGAATTTGCTCTATTACTATACAAAGTATAACGATTGGTCGAGATGATAAATGCCAGGTTCATACACGACGTAAATGTCAATAAGAATAATGGTGCATTCATGTATCTGTCAGTTTATATTTATCAATTAAATTGCAGCTGTTTGTTTTATAATCAAAGCATTCAATCATTCTCAGTACATATGCACCCCACCTTCTCATCTAAGGAAACTTTTACACCACAACGTTGCCATGCTGGTCATTTAAAAGAGATAATTTGTCACAGTTTGTCTTTTTCAAACGTTACTGATCAATTTATATTTTGTGACCATTATTGCTGTTATTGTCCAATTTGAGTTTGCATGTTTAATTATTATTTTTAAACATATTTTCCTTGTTTTAAAATGGACGAAAATATGAAAAATCTGGCCATACCGGCAGGTAAATTTGGTAAAATTATTCCTCTCTTTAAGTTCTGTCACTTAGACAGCTATTGAATACGATGCAAGATAACATCTGAATTGTAATTATTAGAATTGTTCTCTTTAACTGAATTTCACTTACGTCAAGTTTGTTTTAGCATGTAGGAGAATGTCCATAAATCACACAACAATTTTTCACTTTACATCAACTTTGTCAGCAACTGTCAATAATTCAAGGACCCACTTGCTTAATCTTAATTATGTTCAATAATGTTTATACACCCCCCCCCCCCCATAATTATATTAGAACAAGTACAGAAGATTTGCATGTCTGTTTCACTTTTTTTGTATATTTCACATTATAGCAATTTAAACGGTGTATCAAAAAACTGAACTATTGACGTCAACAACTGTCAACCCTTATCCCATCATCTTACCCTTTGTCAACAACTGTTATATTTTTAACTTTTGTAGATCCCGCCTTCCTAACCTTTTTTAATGAAATTTCCCAAGTTCCTACAATTTATTTCGGAGATTTTAGGAGTTGTACCAATTTTTACCATTGTGTATCTCACATGTGGCCATAAATTGTTCTATATATCTGGCATCCCTGATACACATTGCACTAATTCATTATTTTCTCTGGCAAAATTTAAAGTTGGTTGGTTTTATTTTCTTCCATATCCGTATACTTTCTCTGCTGCTTCTTCTGCGTTCGTTCTCAAACTCCTGTAGATTATCAGGATGCCCGTCCAGAGAACGAAATTCGTTGTATTATGGTTTACAGCTTTTGCTGTGATATCCACATTTTTCTGCCTACCATATTCAATAACTTCAGCATGGATTCTGTATCACTTTAACTCTCTGTTTCGTGGGACAGCCAAATCCACCCTAAATATTCTTAGTCGACTAATTGCGCACTATGACTCCAATTTTAAAATTAAATAGTTAGTCCAAAACCAGCAAATTTTGTTTTCATGTGTTTGTTTTTGATAGTTTATTTTTGTGTTTGATCAAACATTGTGTACACAATTTCCACACAAAATAAAACATTTGTTAGCACTGGCATATGTTTTATATTTAGGTTTCAATAAAGGTTTTGAGCTATCTAACATATCGACTCTTCTTCTTCTTCTTCTTCTGCGTTCGTTCTCAAACTCCTGCAGATTAGCAGGATGTAGTCCGGAGAACGGAATGAGTTGTGTCATGGTTTACAGCAAAGCTGCGATATCTGCGCATGTCGTCCTGACACATCCGACTTCAGCATGGCTTTGGGTCACTGACCATATATGGGATGGGACAGCCGAATCCATCCCATAACCTCCTTAGTCGCCTTTTACGACATGCGTGGAAGGTAAACAGTGTTGCTATTCTTTGCTCCCCTTTCGGGCCCCGGCAACACACGGGCGACATATCGACTCAATTTGTAGAGTACACGAACTATAATATAGCTGAATAGAATGTTTGACACCCGTGTGTATATATATATATATATATATATCAGTGTAAACCAGTATTATCAGTGTAAACCAATATATATCAGTATAAACCACTGTTATCAGTGTAAACCAATATATATATATATATATATATCAGTGTAAACCAGTGTTATCAGTGCAAACAAGTGTATGTCAATGTAAACCAGTGTATACCAGTGTAAACCAGCGTATATCAGTGTGAACAAGTGTAAGCCATTGTACATCAGTGTAAACCAATGTATATCAGTGTAAACCAATATATATCAGTGTAAACCAATATATATACATATATAAATATATATATATATATATATATAAATGTAGACCAGTGTATATAAATGTAACCCAATATATGTCAGTGTAAACTAGTGTATATCAGTGTAAACCTATGTATATCAGTGTACGAAAGAAAAACCAGATATCGCATCATTACGCATCTTCAAGAACTGGCAGATTTAAGAGAAAAACAGTAGCAGACAATTTTATATTAATGACGTGTGCTTATAGTACATTTGTATAAAAACAAAATTGTGTTTACTAAGAACATGTGTATTTCCTGTGGCGACATATGGATGTGAAGCATGGACACTAAATAAAACAGTGGCCAAGAGAATAACAGCATTTGAATTAAAGTGTTATAGAAGAGTTCTGAGAATACCATGGACAGCGAAGAAAACAAACCAGGAGTGTTACGAACAATTAACGTCCAGGGATGCTGGCTTCTGAACACCATATTAAAGAAAAAACTATTTTTTTCGGTAATATTAAGAGAAACGACGGCATGGAGAGAATGTTACTGGAGGGGATGATAGAATGCAACAGAGGCAAAGGCCGACCAAGTCGCCGTTGGACAACAGACATTCAAGAATGTCTGCGCATATCACTGGATGATGCAGGGCAACTTGCTCAAGACTGCGGAGAATTCAAGAAATCCATAGGAAAGACTACGTTCTGGAAAGAATATGTCACTTGATGATGATATAAAAAAAAACAACTGGAAGACGTTGCGATCTGAAAAGCATTACAACCTCAACTGTGGAATAAACCCAGGACCTGTACCTTTGTATATCTTCGTGAAACTAGGTAGTGACCACTTTGGCGATGCTCAAGGCAGAAGCGCCAAAAGCATTATACATGTACGTCACTAGTTTCGGCGTTGTGTGACGTTTATCACATTTTTCGTCAACAGTATTGGAACGTAAGTCTTCAGCAGCGAGCAGACTCCTGGGCAAGACGGTGTGCCTTCAAACACGAAAGGAACCTTGACCTAGGAGAAAACCTATTCTTTGATACTAGTCATGAGAATGGCGTATTCATCCGAGGGATGGAGGAATGGCATAATGAAAAATCATTATGGAGATATGCTTCAGACAGTTGTTCAACCTCCTGCCACTATACTCAGGTAAGTTAATGTTAAAATTTCAATATTGTTATATTCTAGGAAAGTTGATGTTAATATTTATATATTGTCATATTCTAGGAAAGTTACCTGAAACTGATAAAGCACGACCGTATATACGTCTTCAGTAAGGGAGGAGGTGCCCCAAACACAAGTCACCCATCTTCTTGAACATTTATCTCCTTTTCATGAGATATTCCTAACTTTTCTAATTTTCATGAAAGTCACCATCAGTATTAAAGAGAGTTTCACATGTTTGTCCAACAACGTCATCTATGTCCTCTTCTGCAAGTGTTGCACTATGATTTTTATATGTGACACTGAAAGGATGTTCTCAGACCGTACCTGCATGTACAGCATTTGAATATTCCTGTTGCCGATCACGTCATTGGCACGGGCCATCGGGGCGTCCATGATACACAAGTCAAGGCCATTAAGGAGTGCTTCTCAGACGACCAACCCGACACGCGCTTGAGAACCGCTATATATATATATCAATTTAGTAAGCTTGAACCTATCGGAATCAAGGAGCACCAGTCGTATGGATATCATTCATCTGTTTCTCTCGTTTCATGTATATTTTTGTGGGGGTTTTTTTGTATATTGTCTATTTAAGTTGTTTCACCTCTGAACTAGTTTCGACTTTTCCGGGTTATCTCCACATTTAGTTCTGCCACGTTAACGTTAATAGTACCGTTCTTGCTCGTCATTTTTTGTTGTGCATGTAAGTCTTGATAAAGGCATTTTGGTAGAAACGTCGATTTGTGTGTATAAGTAAGTAAGTTTCCAGTGATTAGCAAAACTTCATTACCCTGTTCCAAGGTTTGCCTGTTGGATTTCACATTTGCGCAGTGTGTACATATCTCTTCTTCTTATCTTCTGTATCGCAACTCGTAAATGCATCATATCTGTTGGTGCCTCTGACACCTAGTGTTGACACTTTCGGTAGAACAGAGAGGGCAAAATGAACTGCTTATCTTTGTTAAACGTTTAAAGGTTTATGGTCTAAAATTCGTAGAGGGTTGACTTCACTGTACTCGGTTTCCCATATATACTCCGTCACTCTCACCGAAACGGCACGCCGCCTGTCGAGAGTACCACTCACACCACATATCACCGTAGCTTCAAGCGATAATCAACAGGGATCGCCGGAAAAATTCACCTTATAAACAAGACTACGCGAGCCGTATTCGAATCCATGCCTCTTGAAAACAAGGCGAACAGCTTAACTACGATGCTAAGGGAGATCTTCGTATCTTTGTTACTACATGCTAACCTTCTGTAAATATTATTGTGATACTGGCCTACCCATCGAATACTCTCTGCAAACTTTGTTATAGTATACGTGTCTAAAGATAGCCAGAACTACAAGAAGTAGTAATAATCAACACAAAGAACCCTTATCTCTATATTTTCTTCTTCTTCGGCGTTCATGCTCAAACTCCCACTGTCCGCCGAAGACGGATGTGTCGGGCCATTTGCGCAAATAAAACGGAGGCACAGCGCATTTCCATTTTCTTGACAACATCCTGCAGGAAATCATGTAGGACCACTGTACTGCTACAAGAGAGATCCACTGGGAGTTGTAAAATGCATGCTGAAGAAGAAGAAGAAAACTCCCAATGGATCTCTCTTGTAGCAGTACAATAGTCTTACTAGATTTTCATGTTGTAGTCCAGAGAATAGAAATGCGTTGTGTCGCCGTGTAATTTGCGCTTAAGACCCGACACATCCTTCTTCAGCCACTGTCTCTGTAAAAAAAATCCTACATATTGAATTGAGGGGGGGGGGTGAGAGTGGTCAGATAAATTTCACGTTTTCACAAAAGTCATTCAAAGTATTGTTATCATCATTGTCGTCTTGTCACGACGTCAGCAAATTCAAGTAACAAATGAGGTGGTTCTGGATACAGAACCCTTCCATCCCCCCATCCCCCCAAAAAATAAATTACCCTGCTAGAAAAGAAATTAATGAATTAGGAATTGCAATAAAATTCTACTATATGATCATTAAAAAAAGGGAAACAAATATTTTTTGTAGACAGGACGTAACTATCAACCCAACCTTTTTTATTGTTTTGGGAGGGGGAAGGGGGTTGTAATAATTGTGTAAGTAATATAAATACATTCAGTACTTTACCATTGCTTTCTTAACGGTCCATATGCACAATTGCCTACGGCGGGATTTGAAGTAGGTAACTGGGTCGTCACAGATTCGCCCGGTACCACGCCGTTACAGAGCCGGAAAACAATATCAAATGAGTTCAGTTTTACCTGTATATCTGTATTTAGTAAACGTAAAACTAGTATTTACTCCAATTTTTCCCCCCAGTAGAAAGTAAATGCGATCATAACCATCTGTAAAATAAGACATGCTGGCTAATGGAAAAATCAAGCCTTCTTTTAATAACACATTTGACTATTCCCGTGATTTTCATTGATCACTATGATTATACGCTGTGTGATAGCCAATGAAATTCACGAGAATAATCTACGAGTCATTTAAGATGGCAATTAGTCTAAATGCATTCATTCATTCATTTTCCTTTTGCGCTGAAGTTAGCGTATAGGGCAAAGGTCAGATCTCTCCAATTCTGTCTGTTCAAAGCTATTCTGTGCAGTTCTTGAATAGTATGAATATTAGTTGTTTTACTTTCTCTAAGTATTGTTCTTCTGCTTGTTTCTTTTGGTCTACCCCTTGCTCTTTTGCATGTAGGTATCCATTCAAGAGATTGGTGGTGTATTCTGTTGATGTCTGCGATGCCCGATGTAGGACCAACGGCGTTTTCTGATAACATCTGTGATGAAATTTTGATGTGTCTCTTCTCTGATTTTATCATTCGATTTGAATTCACTCCAATGGGTGTTAGTTATCCTACGAAGACATTGTTATTGAAACTCAGTAATTTCTTTTCTGAAGATAAAGAGCTTTTCCAGCTCTCACATCCATATGATAGCACCGGAATAACGCAGGAATTAAATAAGCGCATTTTCGCGCGTGTGTTGATTGACTTTGACTTCCAGATATTAGACAGTCTGTTAAATGCACTTGATGCTAGGGCAATGCGAGTTGTAATTTCTGTCATGACATCAGGGTCGAGTATTAATTTGCTTCCTTGATAGGAAATTTTGTGTACTATTTCAAGATGTTGTCCATTTAAAGTATATTCGTTAGGTGAATTGGTGAAGTCCATAATTTTTGATTAGTCAAAATACCCGCCATGTATTGATTGCCCAGGGTCACAATGCGACCAAGTAACTAGTCCTATGTGACAAGGCGAAAATCTCGACACTGTTGGCTAGTTCCGCACGCTATATAACTGTCGCACTTTCGCAAATAAAAAAATTAGTTCGAAAACTCATTGTAAGGGATCAATTCATAAGAAATTGTTGCAGATAAGATACTATCACATGTTGATGTCATCTTGGAGCTCAATAACAAAGATATAACTCTAACAACTGAATTTCAGAAAGTGGATTCGGCAAAAGTTTACTTGGTGGTGTCCATCTCCTCTTCGAAACTTCTGATATGGTAGAACAATAATAATTAAATCGTGATCCCTTATGTCTAATACGAATTAACAAAAATGGGAAAGTCACTAACTGTCTAGATTATATATCACAGATGGTCTGGAGTTACACAACTACTGTGGGTTGTTCTGCTCAGGTCTGCAGGTTACTCAATGTATCGGGCATATACGTCAAGGACGCCATGTTTCTAGTATGCTACTATTACCCAAGGTTTGTGAAAATTAATCCATTGGAAATATCTATCTATAAACAATTTCATACCTTTGTGTTTATCTACTTAATCTTTTAATCTGTATATATATATATATATATATATATATAAAGATTAAAGAAACAAGGAAAACCATAGCCATCACCATTCTGCATTGCTACGAAACTGAAGAAGATGACTTTATCTAAGATTGTGACAGACGATGAGTCTTGGGTTCATATATTTTTGTTAACCAGAATCCAAGAGACAGTCAATGGAATGCATCAGACAACATATCCACCAAGAAAGAAGATCAAAAGTTCACCATCTGTAGAGAAAGTTATGGCTCCATGTTTTGGAATAAGAAGGGTGTGATTATTCTCGACTTCTTGAAACAAAGGAACACAGTGAATGCGGACCAATTATGTTGAAACTTTGGAGAATCTTGGAGGTCGTCTTCGGCGATTTTACCCATTAAACGATCAGAGAACTGCACTACTGTTATACGATAATCTCACGCAACACACCGCTAAACGCACCATTGATGCAATTGGAGAACTTAGCTGGACAGTATTACCACATCCCCTTACAGTTCCGATATTGCACCTTCAGACTTCCATCTGTTTGGACCACTAAAAGAAGATCTACGTAAGCATTACTTTAAGGACACCAACAACCTTAAACTCGCCGTACGCAAATGGTTTAGGGGAAAAAAACACAGATTTGTATCGTACCTGGATACACGCCAATATGCGAAGATGGACAGCTATAACAAATAACAGAGAATAGATTGAAAAATACATTTTTGAAGATGTCAGACTACTTTTTAAGATTAACAGAACGTCAATACTTTCTTTTCAATTATCGCCTACCGGATTACAGTTTAGCTGCACTTGTTGCCTAGTATAGATTTGTTACGTGCATGCACCTCCGTCGTGTGTTTTTACTTCAACTCTTCTGATCATTAGTTTTCTTTCGAGTGCTTTAGTTTCATTATTTTCATTGATATTTCAAATTTTCATTTCTTCTCATTTATTCTTATGAGGGTGTTTATAAAAATATGTCTCACCCTGTTACTGTTGTGTATTTTTTATTCATTTTTGTGCTTATTATTCTTGTATTTGTGTTAATATTATTCTTTTCCACATTCGAATTTTTTTCTTAGGGGTAACTTTATCGGATATTTCCCTTATTCCCGAGGAAACCCATGCAGTGGTTGTGCTTCCGGAGATGTCTGCTCTCAGAACATGTGCGTCTCCACAGGGTCAGAGTCTAAGCTAGCTCCCGGTATGTTTTTTTTTAATAATTAATTAGCACTTTCTATTAGCTCATCTGCGACATTAACGTTAAATTATGACAAACATTTGTTCAGTGTTGCCATTTTATTAATTTCACGGCCAAATGTCACCACGAAATTTAGCTTTTGACCATTTCTGTTATTTGATTATGAAACTAATGTTATTCCTATATTTAACTATTTAAAAAATACAACAATCTATGTATATTTGTCTCGTTTCTTCCTCTATATGACTTGTCCTATGCAGACCGTTGCCCTCACTGCCATTCTGCAAACCTCTCAGCTCTGTGTAAGCTGTTCAACCTCTTCCAGTGTCATGTTCAGAATGATTCAATAGCATGTGTTCATCCTAGTCTTGTTCTGACACTGAGTTTCTTGGCATTGTATACGACTAAGTACTTTGCTATTGCCTTCTGAGCCAGTTATGTCAGTCATTGATGCGACATCGGCTCAATACGGGACATTTGCAATTCTCTCGTTTGAAGCCGTTGTCGATAATACAATGTTTGTGTATGCACTAAGGTTGAACGTCCCCTTGATGAGAAGATGCTCAGTTGAACCATACATGAACTACACAGAAGTAAGGGAACCAACTATAATTATGATCTTATAAAAAGGATCAGTGGCTGTCACTCACCGTGAGATACTATTGCTTACACAGTTTTTTGTTTTAACTGATGAAAGTATAGAAAATTGTATACTCCAGTACGTAAATTGTCGTTAGTAAAATTGTTTCTCTCATCATAACTTCTTCTTAGATACAGCCAAGAAACAAGTTGTAACTAGCAACCTAGAAGAAATTTACCACCTAAATACAACTTACTACCTAGATACAACTTACCACATAGATACAACTTACTGCCTAGATACAACTTACCACCTAGATGCAACTTACCACCTACATACAACTTACCACCTAGATGAAACTTACCGCCTAGATTGGCCTAGATGAAACTTACCACCTAGATACAACTTACCATCTAGAAACAACTTACTATCTAGATATAACTTACCATCTAGATATAACTTACCATCTAGATATAACTTACCATCTAGATATAACTTACCATCTAGATATAACTTACCATCTAGATATAACTTACCATCTAGATATAACTTACCATCTAGATATAACTTACCATCTAGATATAACTTACCATCTAGATATAACTTACCATCTAGATATAACTTACCATCTAGATATAACTTACCGTCTAGATGTAACTTACCATCTAGATATAACTTACCATCTAGATATAACTTACCATCTAGATTCAACTTACCTCCTAGATGCAACTTACCTTCTAGATGCAACTTACCTCCTAAAGGCAGCTTACCTCCAACCAACTATCTCATAGATGCAGATATTAAAATTAGAGATTTCAATAGACCTCAGTTAATTTAAGTTTGTCTATTATCTATCTTTGTTTTAATATTTTTTTTGGTCCCGATGAAGACTTTTAGTCCCAACGTCGTCTGATTTTTGTGTGGTTTTAATTAGCATGTTGTGTTCTTTAATATTGGTAAAACTTCCTATATATTTCAGTTTTTTCCCTGAATTATCTATTATGTTTTTAGGTAGTTTTTGCACTTATTTTAGGAATGTCTATTTTTCTATTTAAAATCTGATCATAAATAGTTCTAACTTTCTGGCAACTATGATTTATGGAACGTTTCACTAGCTGTGCCCTGAAACAAATGTAATTATCTGATTAACAATCTAACATGTTAATACAAATGTTTGCATATGAAGTTATGTTTGGTTAGACCCAATAAATATATACTTTATATTTGTGTATCATGTCTAATTTTTATACTCGAATGACATCTTTAAATCTTTGTCCGCATAGTTATTATTGTGTATCGAGAAAAGAAAATTTACCACGTCAGACACAGATTCTGTGAAGTTATTAGGCAGAGGCGTTTCTACTTTTTCAATAATGTGTACAACATGATTGGATATAATACCTGTTGAAGATGAATGATCTATATACGAGATACTTGTGACATTTTTTTTCATTGAAATTTAGTGCTCTAATGTCATAAACTTTACTCGCAAACTTATTTTCCTACTAACTACACACTTAATATTGAAACACCTCTGACGGAAAATGTGAGCGTAACACCGGATACAAAATTAAACATTGTCTGTTTTGTGTTCAAGAGTACAAAATAGTGTAATTTCACGCTTAAATCATGTCAATTGTATGATAAACCAATCATATGTAAATGACACTTATAATTTACTGTAAAATATCTCATAACTGTGTTGGTGAAATGTGTTAAGAAGTAGACTTTTGATCAACAACGCTTACTTAGCGAATTGTCTTACCAGTATAGGGTAACCATGCAGTGGATACCCTCTCACTGTGGAATACCAGGAAATGAAAAAGCAGACCATCTGGCTAAGGAAGGTGCTGCCAAAGACGAACCAGATATACCAATCACCTACCATCAGAAAAAACAGATGATCAAGTCAATAAGAAAGCCACAAACACCAACACAAGATGACTATCATATTATGAACAGACCAGAACAAGTTATAATTCTACGTCTCAGAACAGGACACAACCGACTCCGCAGTCACATGTATACAAAGTTCAAGATTGGCAACACGGCCATGTGTACATGTGGACAGGCAGCACAGAGTACCAAACATTTACTTCAAGAGTGTTCTGAGCATGAAACGCTGAGGCAGACATATTGGCCAGAGGAAACAACACTGGTATCAAAACTCTATGGGACACTGTATGAACTACAAAAGACAGTGAGTTGTATTAAGGAGACAGAATTACAGATATAGACATGTTTCATGTGAACGAAAGAAGAAGAAGAATCAACAACGCATACAAATAAAATTGAAACCATTGACTGCATGTTAAATGTAAAAAATAGTGCATAGGGTCTATAACATTTCAAATTTACACACACACAATTTCAATTATATGCGATATGCATTTGCTGAGGTACATAAGTTTAAAATTGGGCAAATCTAGTGAAAAGTCATGTAGTCCTAAATAATACATGTCGTTCGCAAAATTACAATCTGACCCACAGGAGTATCTCATCAAAACAAATGATGGGGAACCTACAGGTTACTAAAAAATGCATTGTGTACAGGACAATCTTAGAATCTGAAATCATACCTCATTACGTACCAAAAAAAAACCTAACTCGTGATGTTTAACTACTGTGTATGTTCTTGTTTACCATCAATCGTATTTATTTTGTGTCTCGTGTATATATGTGTTTCATGTTGTAGTTAATAAATGTGTAATACGCGTCAGTACCTATTATTTTATTATCCAAATTATTTTATTAATATTTCAGACTTTGTCAAAAATTTCAAACCTCTTGCCCACGGAAACATGGCTAAGTCAAATAATTTATTGGATGGCTTCGTGAATCTCACACAAGAATTCGCCACAGGAACCGGTCAAGCACGACAATTATTCCATCACACAGTCGGGCATCAACAATATTATGAGAAACAGCAGGAACTATACACGAATAAAAGTGTACTTTCGGTGGAATCACTTTTGCTTGATGATCGAAAACAAACAGAACCAACAACGAGAAATCACTTGAAGAAAAAATGGCAGTATCGAAGACACGATTTCCGAGAAATGGTATCTGATCATCCCCATCAGACAAGGTTCGTACTCGATTCTAGTGGGCGTCGATGTGTGGACAGACGTGATGAGTAAGTATTTATTCTGTATCTGTCACAGTAAGTGGTTCTCAATGGTAGACATAAAGCACCCTGGGGCAATGGATTCTTAAAAAGGGACCACGCAGAAAACAATTGAAATTCGAGGTCACAGACCCGTCATAGGGGACCACAATTTTAATTATTTTGTACATCTTCTTCTTCTTGTTCATAGTTTAACATGCCTATACATCAAGTCCAGTTTTCTTAATGTATGCTGCTGTATTTGAAAGCTTCTCAGTGCTCCCATACAGCTTTCTGTGGATATCCGTCTCTGTGGGCAAGTGTTTCTCCCTTAACTAGTTTAGTGTAAGCAGTCTTGCAGGATATTGTTCGCTGTCTGTGATGCCTGCCCATGTTGACATAGAGGTAATGGAACCACTCCTAGTCTCTTCCATTGGCTGTTTAGTCTGTTGTGTCATATCCTGATGTGGAAGATGATAGCCTACCCATATCTGTCAAAGATAGTGATAGTTGTCGTTGAAGACAGCTCCATCGAGGCCAACTCCTTGATGTGAAGATGGGGCGTAGTCCAACCAACAGAGGCTGAAAACTAAGATTAGTCAGGCCATTCCTGACATTGAGCAGAACCACATTCCTTCCCAAGAAATCACTGGTGCTGAAGTCGGAGATACCAGGCTGAGAGGCGCACTAGCAACCATGGTATCACACAACACAACTAGATAACATGTCTTTACAACAATAACAAGAATATTTTGTACATAATGTAATAATGTAAATATCGGTAAATAGTAAAAAGCATTGCTGAATTTTTCTTCTTCTGCGTTCGTTCTCATACTCCTGCGGATCAACAGGATGTAGTCCGGAGAACGGAATAAGTTGTGTCATGGTTTACAGCATTCCTGCGATATCTGCGCTTTTCGGTCTGACACATCCGACTTCAGCATGATTTTGGGTCACTGACCCTATCTGGGATGGGACAGCCAACTACATCCCATAACCTCCTTCGTCGCCTCGTACGACATGCATGGAAGGTAAACAGTGTTGTTATTCTTTGCTCCCCTTTCGGGCCTCGACAACACACGAGATAGTTGATTTATTATTTTGTTCTCAGTACTAATTAGTCATTTAAAAATTTCAAAGGATGGAGTGGTCGATTCCCTTACTTTAACCTAAGCCGTGGGTAGCCTATTTCTGCAAGAAAATGTGTACATGATGCATAATCATGTAAACTGTAGTGTCAAAATTCCTCGTGCCGCTCTGGAAGAAGCAAATATCACAGCTATTCCGTATACTAGCATCACAACGTATCTACTTATAGTTGTTCAAAACACACAGATAAATCTTTGTTGTTAGTCTTGAGTGATAGCAGAAGACAAGGGTGATATAATCCAGTATTCCTAACCGTCCATATATTAACGCATGCAGCCTTCTATTAAGAATATCGTAGACAGATTGAAGATTCAAGACAAACGTCCGTAAAAACTTGAAAATAGACGTAGATAGAGAAAAGATTCAAGACAAATGTCAGTAATAACTTGAAAATAGACGTAGACAGAGAGAAGATTCAAGACAAACGTCAGCAAAAACTTGAAAATAGACGTAGACAGAGAGACGATTCAACGATTCAAGACAAACGTCAGTAAAAACTTGAAATTAGACGTAGACAGAGAGAAGATTCAAGACAAACGTCAGTAAAAACTTGAAATTAGACGTAGACAGAGAGAAGATTCAAGGCAAACGTCAGCAAAAACATGAAATAGACGTAGACAGAGAGAAGATTCAAGACAAACGTCAGTAAAAACTTGAAAAGAGACGAAGACTGGCTTCTCAAAACTATTAAAAATGAAAGCTAACTTTTTTTGACATATTAATTTTTTAAAAACCAACAACGGATTAGAAATATTATTCATCGAGGGAAAGAGGCAAAGCGACAGATCAAGTCCACGAAGGAAACATGACATCGATGACCTTTTGAATATTACGCTGGAAGAGATTGAACAGCTTGCACAGAATCGAGAGACTTACCGAGTGACAGTGAAGACAATGTTCTGCTAAGGTTACGACACGCATAAGAATCATTCCAAATTGCTTCCGCCATCAATTGTCATAATAACACGACGGTTACTAAGCAACTGGTGTATATATAAAATGTCTATAATTCATTAAAATACGACAATTATCATTTATGACATTAAAAAATAGCGTTTAAGAACCATAGAAGATTGACTTCACTGTACTCGGTTTCCCATATGTACTCCGTCCCTCTCAACGAAGCGGCACGCCGCCTACCGAGAGTACCACTCATAGCACGTAACTCCGTAGCTTCAAGTGATAATCCACAGGGATCTCCGACAAAAAATCCACATTATAAACTTGTCAGGTTAACCACTACGCCAGGGAGATTCACCACTTATGAAATTCTTCTTCGTTAACATTGTTATGTATTTTTGTTTGTTCAAAAAGCATGTTTATTCTTTGAGCATTTTAAAAATAAACACTCCTTTATGTTTCATAATTTTTCAACTTTTCTAGGTGTGAACGTTGGGTAACCAAGTGTCATAAGAGCTCTGCTGTAACTCTAGCTTGTCCACTGTCATGTGGGAAGTGTGGATTTCATTTGGAACTGGACAATGCCCCAGAAAACACAACCAGGTACTGATGGTGATGTTACTCCTTCGCAATCGAAGATGAGCATGTCAATGAGGGAGCCGCGTAGCGCAGTGGTTAGCGCACTGGCTTCGCATATGAGTGGTCCAAAATGTTTTTCAGATAGCACACGGCTCCCGGGTAGACCAGCTTTAATTGGGTACTGGATTAGTCCGGGAAGTACAGACTGCGAGGGAGAGGAGATGGCTACCGCCCTCATTTGCAGAACCTCTGAAATGCTCACACCCCTACGGCATTAATAAATGATATGGGTTACTTTACTATGTCAATGAAAAATAAAAAATTATCTAGCCATGTTTAAATAAGCAAAATGTCAGAGGAAGTCCGACCAAGTGGAGAGTGGCTCAGTAACAGAACAAAGAAGTGATAAATACTATTTCAATGTAATAATATTACTGGATAATCTAACTATAATATAGTAAAACTTTAAAAAAAAAATAAACAACAGTAAACAAAGGAACAAGGAATATTTCTACTATTTCTAACAGGTTTTAAAAAAGTGTCTTTCTATTTCACGTTTCTTGGAAAAGATATAACACTTGCTTGAGCGTGTCTCTCTACTTGGAGCGTTCTGCTGTAAGAAGGACGTCTCCACATAATCATTTACATTTTGAAGTTTCTTGTTCAAAGATTATCTGCTTCTTGAGAAAGGTCAAAGTTGGATGGGAACGTGGAAAGAAGACCGTGTTCTTTTGTTTATTGCTATTTATTTAGTTTTTACAGTAATAATTATTCTTTAATAGTAACCTTTGTACTGAAATGTATTATGTATCACTTACCGTCGCCTTTCTTCCACATTCACCAAGATGTGGCAGTGAAGTAATGCGACCTATCAGTGTGCCTTACTTCCACATTCACCGAGATGTGGCAGTGAAGTAATGCGACCTATCAGTGTGCCTTACTTCCACATTCACCAAGATGTGGGAGTGAAGTAATGCGACCAATCTGTGTGCCTTACTTCCACATTCACCGAGATGTGGGAGTGAAGTAATGCGACCTATCAGTTTGCATTTCTTCAAAACTCTCCAAAATGTGGGAGTGAAGTAATGCGACCTATCAGTTTGCATTTCTTCCAAACTCTCCAAAATGTGGGAGTGAAGTAATGCGACCTGTCAGTGTGCCTTACTTCCACATTCACCAAGATGTGGCAGTGAAGTAATGCGACCTATCAGTGTGCCTTACTTCCACATTCACCAAGATGTGGGAGTGAAGTAATGCGACCAATCTGTGTGCCTTACTTCCACATTCACCGAGATGTGGGAGTGAAGTAATGCGACCTATCAGTTTGCATTTCTTCAAAACTCTCCAAAATGTGGGAGTGAAGTAATGCGACCTATCAGTTTGCATTTCTTCCAAACTCTCCAAAATGTGGGAGTGAAGTAATGCGACCTATCAGTGTGCCTTACTTCCACATTCACCGAGATGTGGCAGTGAAGTAATGCGACCAATCAGTGTGCCTTACTTCCACATTCACCAAGATGTGGGAGTGAAGTAATGCGACCAATCAGTGTGCCTTACTTCCACATTCACCAAGATGTGGGAGTGAAGTAATGCGACCTATCAGTTTGCATTTCTTCAAAACTCTCCCAAATGTGGGAATCTTTCAGCACAACAACGCTAGCCTGCACACTGCTATTCTAGCCAGCAATTTTTTACATCAGAAACATTTTATTTCACTGGATTAGGGAGCAAACTCTCATAGCATGAATCGGATTGGGATAAACTGAGCAGAAGAGTACTGTAACATGACGTCAACAATGTGAATGATCGCGAGAGATCACTCATTGCGGAATGAAACACTATACCCCCAAACATATTTCGAGACACTCTGCAATAGCATGAGATGGCGATGCTAAGCTTGTATTGATGCTGCTGCTGGGGATACACGAGGATATAAATTACAGATGTGACTTGATGACAGTGAGTGAAGCCATCTATATTTTTTTATATCAGGCGTAGAGAACTGCTTACTATCCGGTTGTCAATTGTTTTATTTTTAAAAATACAATTTTTGATACAACTACAGATTTGATTCAGCAAATAGTTCATAAATGTGCAAAATATAGTTTCCGTTAATTTAAATTCAACAAGTGCAGTTTCTCATGTAAAAATATACTGATGCGTTTTTAATTGTTTCTAGTATATTGTCATTGACCAGCACGCTTTGGGAGATAATGCCATGCTATATTTGTTATGTATTCAATGGTTTGCAGGAATCGGCAACAACTGGCACGAGATATGACAGATTCAGAATCCACGTTACTCCAGTCCAGGACAGATTTGAAGAAACAGACGAGAAAAAGTTCCAGCGCTGAAGATTTACCACAGATTTTGAACGAATACAGACAGCATAAGGAAATAAATCATGCACAAGGTATAAATTAAATCGCTACAAGATGACACAATCTTCTTCTATGTGACATGATCTTTGCAGAATATTTTCCTCACTGCCACTCTGTAAGCCTTCCGGATCTGCGCAAGCTGCCCAGCCTCTTCCAGTACCATATTCAGATTTCTTTGATATCCTGCGTCCATCATAGTCTTGATCTAACTCTTGCTCTTTTTCTTGAAATCTCACACACAATTATTAATCTTTTTGTGTTTTATTTCATATGTCCAACATACGTTAGTCTTTGTTTTTTGATAGTTTTGTGGAGATTGTCTTCAATAGTCAGGTCTTTAAGTAGATTATCTTCAATAGTCAGGTCTTTAAGTAGACTGTCTTCAATAGTCAGGTCTTTAAGTAGACTGTCTTCAATAGTCAGGTCTTTAAGTAGACTGTCTTCAATAGTCAGGTCTTTAAGTAGACTGTCTTCAATAGTCAGGTCTTTAAGTAGATTGTCTTCAATAGTCAGGTCTTTAAGTAGATTGTCTTCAATAGTCAGGTCTTTAAGTAGACTGTCTTCAATAGTCAGGTCTTTAAGTAGACTGTCTTCAATAGTCAGGTCTTTAAGTAGATTGTCTTCAATAGTCAGGTCTTTAAGTAGATTGTCTTCAATAGTCAGGTCTTTAAGTAGACTGTCTTCAATAGTCAGGTCTTTAAGTAGATTGTCTTCAATAGTCAGGTCTTTAAGTAGACTGTCTTCAATAGTCAGGTCTTTAAGTAGATTGTCTTCAATAGTCAGGTCTTTAAGTAGACTGTCTTCAATAGTCAGGTCTTTAAGTAGATTGTCTTCAATAGTCAGGTCTTTAAATAGATTGTCTTCAATAGTCAGGTCTTTAATGACGTTTAATGAATGTTTCATATCTATTTCTGTATTTGCCAGTACTTGTGTGTATTTCTAAACGGCTCAGAATGTATGTGGGTGATTTAAAATCAATGGATTATGCGTCAGTTTTCTGGGATACAAGCTTGGGTATGTACACATTTTATTGGTTTTTTTCTGAATTAAATTTTCCATAATTAACAAAATATTGTATGTAAGCAAACTAACTCAACTGATTATTATTGCCTATCCATTTTTGAACATTTTGATATCAGAATTGTTCATGTGAACAGAATAGTGAGGGAGAAATGAAACGATCTTCCTACGCGTGGAATAGTTTGCCGGATGCGAAGTGCCTCCTCGGAGAAAAGATGCATGTGACCCAAGCAAAATATCAGCTTGTCTCATGACATATACCCCCTCTGAGTAGAAGGCTCCTTCAATATACATTACAATAAGCCGAAAGCTGAAGTCTCCTGGTTATGAAAGAAAGCTCAGAAAACCACCCTCTACACTTATCAAATAAGAGCTAATTGCTCGCAAAGCCTGGGGTACTCAAATAAAACAAACATTACATTATTAATGGTATCACTATATTTAATTATTATAAGAAAACATAATATTCATCCCTGAACATTTTCTCTCTTGAATGGATACCTACAGGCAAAAGAGCAAGGGGTAGACCAAAAGAAACACTCAGAAGAACAATACTTAGAGAAAGTAAAACCACCAATATTCATACTATTCAAGAACTGCACAGAATAGCTTTGAACAGAAAGAATTGGAGAGATCTAACCTCTGCCCTATGCGCTAACTTCAGCGCAAAAGGAAAATGAATGAATGAATGAATTCTCAACAAAACATCCACTCACCAAGGGGTCTTTCTTATGTAAAGATTAAGTCGTTCCATTGTGCTCAAGAGGTGGTGGGTTCAAATCTCTCTAGCGACGTTATGTTAACACTGGATTTTCTAAGATCCCTGTGAACTGTCAGTACCTGCCTAAGACGGATGTGTCGGACCACTGGCGCAAATAAAACGGTGACACAACTCATTTCTATTCAATGGACTATATCCTGCTGGAAATCTTGTAGGACCATTGTCCTCAACAAGTGAGACCCAGTGAGAGTTTGAGAATGAACGCTGAAGAAGTAGATCATAGTACATATGGGGTTACCCAAGTACAGTGAAGTCAATTATCTAAGCCTTCTCAACATTTTTTCGATCCACTCCCCAGCACGCAAGGACATATGTAGAGATGACCCTAAACACATGAAGAGTTGCAGATTCTGGGCTGCTAAAGGATTTTGTCTCGCCAACAAGATTATCACCACGATCTACTGCCGTCGTTCCTGCAACTCATGCTAGTGGCATGGCAGCAGACGCACTGGTTCAATATGCATGTCATGTATATAACATTACTATAGCCATAGTTTTCTGTTTCTCTCTCTCTCTCTATCTCTCAGTCAAGCAATTTTTCTGTCGTGTGTTTTTTTGTCAACATTATTCTTATGTTGTATACTACCTGTTTTCTGTTTCTTTTTGTTTTCAGGAATTACGAGCGATGTGTTAGATATAACATACAAGCACTGAATTTGTTAGATATAATAAACAACCACTGAATTTGTTAGATGTAACATACAAGCACTGAATTTGTTAGATGTAACATACAAGCACTGAATTTGTTAGATGTAACATACAAGCACTGAATTTGTTAGATATAACATACAAGCACTGAATTTGTTAGATGTAACATACAAGCACTGAATTTGTTAGATGTAACATACGAGCACTGAATTTGGTTCGATATAACATACAAGCACTGAATTTGTTAGATGTAACATACAAGCACTGAATTTGTTAGATGTAACATACAAGCACTGAATTTGTTAGATATAACATACAAGCACTGAATTTGTTAGATATAACATACAAGCACTGAATTTGTTAGATATAACATACAAGCACTGAATTTGGTTCGATATAACATACAAGCACTGAATTTGGTTCGATATAACATACAAGCACTGAATTTGGTTCGATATAACATACAAGCACTGAATTTGGTTCGATATAACATACAAGCACTGAATTTGGTTCGATATAACATACAAGCACTGAATTTGGTTCGATATAACATACAAGCACTGAATTTGTTAGATATAACATACAAGCACTGATTTTGGTTCGATATAACATACAAGCACTGAATTTGGTTGGATATAACATAAAAGCACTGAATTTGGTTCGATATAACATACAAGCACTTGAATTCGCATAGACCTATGCATTGATAGAACGCCATTACAAAGAATGTTTCTTTTTTTAAAAATGCCGATTCGACTTATGTCATCCTGCTTTTTATCTCAGCAGAGCACCTACCATCTGACGCTAAAATGTTACGAAGATACTTAACTTTATTCACTTGACTGAATTGTTTTAAACATTCTCTGACTATTTCTTGATGGTGCACTGATCGACCGTTATTTTGTATTTACATATCCGAGTATAAAACTTTATAGTTCACTTTCCTGCAATCTAACCGGAACAACGCCCATGTTCTGACGTTAGATATTTCATTTCAAAAATGTAAAGCTCTTTTGATTAAAGTTTTAACTTTGTACACATGGAAGAGAAGAAAATAATATTTCGAGGCCTAACTCTGTAACCTGCTAAGTTACGTAAAATGTACCTCTTATGGTGTTATACGATCCTTTCAACCTTGGATGTTAGTCCAATTTGATTAATGTATACCAGAGCTTTACAAACATTTTTTTTAAATAACGAGGTCGCGATTTTTGTTATTTCAGTCACCACAACTTCGGGTCATTCTTCTTCTTCTTCTGCGTTTGTTCTCAAACTCCTGCAGATTAGCAGGATGTAGTACGGAATGCGTTGATCATGGTTTACAGCATTGCTGCGATATCTGCGTCTTTCGGCCTGAAACATCCGACTTCAGCATGGCTTTGGGTCACTGACCTTATATGGGATGGGACAGCCAACTCCATCCCATAACCTCCTTAGTCGCCTTTTACGACATGCGTGGAAGGTAAACAGTATTGCTATTCTTTGCTCCTCTTTCGGGCCCCGGCAACACATGGGCGCGGGTTATTATTAATTTCAAGGTATACAGATTTTACACTTTAGGCCTATAGTTCAGACGCACTCCATATTTATAAAACTTGTCAAATGTATAGTTTACAAAATAAAATACATTCAATTCTGATTGATATTAATACAATTTTTAATAACAAAAATGACAGTATTATACAAGGTATGTTACGTTCGTTCACGGCATACGTGTTTATTATAATATGAATATACGCGATATAATGTTACATTGTTAGCTTTTGTAAACATGGACTTGAAAATATATGCCGATTCATTTTCAGAATATGTAATGTTTCCTCTTAACAATTTTAACGTGTACTAAACACATGTTTGTTTATGTCTACACAAGTTTAACTCTTCATCCGAGAAGTGATGAATTGTGGCTAAAACGAGCTCTCGGTAAGCTTATATCAACTATCAATTTCTTACTGGAAGAAATAAATGAATATGAAAATTGACGAAGCAACGGCGGCTCGTCAGTTGCCAGGACAAATAGCTCAACAAACAATAAAGGCACTGTGACATGTCATGCTGTTCAACCAAGACCCTGTACAGTAGACAAATCTATTAAAAAACGTATATTAACCAAGACCCTATACAGCAGACAAATCTATTAAAAAACGTATATAACCAAGACCCTTTAACCAAGACCCTGTACAGTAGACAAATCTATTAAAAACGTCTATTAACCAAGACCCTGGACAGTAGACAAATCTATTAAAAACGTCTATTAACCAAGACCCTGGACAGTAGACAAATCTATTAAAAACGTATATTAACCAAGACCCTGGACAGTAGACAAATCTATTAAAAACGTATATTAACCAAGACCCTAGACAGTAGACAAAACTATTAAAAATGTCTATTAACCAAGACCCCGTACAGTAGACAAAACTATTAAAAACGTCTATTAACCAAGACCCTAGACAAAACTATTAAAAACGTCTATTAACCAAGACCCTGGACAGTAGACAAAACTATTAAAAACGTCTATTAACCAAGACCCTGGACAGTAGACAAATATATGAAAAACACGAAGCTGCCTCTCGCAGTAACGCGAAAAACAGTAGGTATTTGGTAGTAGTTTATTGATTATCCTCCTCACACACCGGACATGTCCATAGGTGCCCTGATCTCTGGTGCAGTAAATATCTCAGGGTATAACGGCTGATGGTTCCGGTTCTATGTTGGTTCGCTGTTATTTTTTAAATCTTTGTCAGATGTTCTCTACGGGCCACGCCCATCCTCACTCCCAACTCGCGTATTCTCGATATTGAGTCATGTTTATTCATCTCAAAATCCTCTGCGGACTGACGAAGAGCAATGACTATGTCTGTGACCAAAAAAAAGATATCGCGTTGTCAAAACAGCCATAAACTATTGCGCAACATTTTCAAAAAAGAATTCAGTTTCAGGAGAGAAATTACGTAATTGTGAACATAGAGTGCTAAAGTAACCCATCTCTGTTCTATCATCCTCATGTATCGTTATTACCTAACCCTTGTTTGTACCACAAACTATATTATCTATATTAAACTATATTAATTTTATCTAATGTTCCCTATATGGTGAGGCGCGCTTCTTTAAAAAGCGGACATGGTCCAATTTCTCTCTTCTTTTTCTGCGCTCTTTCTCAGACTCCTGAAAATCAGCATTATGTAGTTCGAAGAGCGAAGTACATTGTATCAATAGCTTACATCTTAGCTGCGATATCTGCGCTTTTCGGTCTGATACATCCTACTTCAACATAGCTTCTGCGTCACTTTGCCCCTTTTGTGGATGAAACAAGCAACTCGTGCCCTAGACCTGCTTACTTTCCTCTTACAACATGATTGGCAGGTAATAATGTCGCCATTTTTACTCCTACTTTCTGGCCACTTTGATACACCAGCTCCAGTTTGGTTATATCAGTTTTTAACCATTATATAATAATAGAGATCGTGTTCTGGTAATCCAGTTTCCACGAATTCAAGAGTGTGTATTTAAGAGTGGAGTCGCGTAACGCAGTGGTTAGCGCACTGCTTCGCATATGAGTGGTGCTGGGTTCATTCCCCCGTTGAGGCGGAAATGTTTTTTATATCGCAATGGCTCCCAGGTCGACCCAACCTTAAATGGGTACCGGATTAATCCGGAAAGTAAAGACTGCGAGGGAGAGGAGATGGCTACCGCCCTCATTTGCAGAGCCTCTGAAATTTGAGATCGCTAACATCTCACACCCCTACGGCATTAATAAATGCTATGGGTTACTTTCCTTTTTTAAAATTTTTATTTAAGAGTGTGGTGCAGAACCATAACCACCGGGGTATATAATCCAATACGTTTTTGCTATCCTAATGTTAATATTGGAGTCATGGTGACAGGATTATCTGAATCAGTACCACCATGCATTTTTTAAATTTTTTAATAATTTGTTTTTCAATCTTTATTTGCAACAAAGAAAGATTAACAAAGAAAGATTAACAAAGAAAGATTAACAAAAGCAATATACATTTCAAATGTGCAGTGTGTAGTGTGTTATGAGATGTGTTGACAACATTGATGAACATTTGTGATGGGAATGTCATGATAAATAGAATATGTCAAAATTATGAATTTTCCTCCTCGTACTCACACGTTCCAAGCAAAATTGCACATACACACGCGTACATATACATACATCCATACACACACACACATATGTATATATTTATTCATATATATAATACATATACATACATACATACATACCCCTACACATCATCATCAAGTGCCGTCTCCGCACCAAAGGTTGGCTGCAACAGATCTCCAACATCCCCTGTCTCTTGTTTTGGTGGTGCACTCTACTAGACTGCAACTTGTCCATCTTGTGATGTTACTCTCACGCTTGTATCTCTGCCTACCTCTTCCACGTTTCCCTTTGACTTTACCCTCAAGTAAGGTCTTCAATAAGGTGTCATGTCTTTTAATATTTAAAATATTATGATTTTAGTGACACAAAATTTAGTGTCCAAAATTTTTTATGTCTGATCTTGATATATATATATATATATACATTGGTAGCTGGCGATCATATGTGTTTTGCTTTTTTATTCTTTTTTTTTGTTTGTTACATAACGTTATATTTATATACAACATTTACAGTAGAGAATATTAAAGTATCAACTATAAATATACAATGTAGTATCAACTATAAATATACAATGTGATGAATTTTGTCCACGAATTCTTCCTTTACTCATTGTGTATACTGGCTGCCAGTTTCGGTTCTTTCTTGTATTGTACTCTTTTGAAGTTCCCAGTGACTGTGTATGTTTTCGGTTGTTATTTTCTCTGTGTCTGTTGTGATTATATCTGTCATATGGTCTACGTACATTCTGTTTTGTGACAGTGTGTTTTTGTTAAAGTTTCAGTGAGGAGATCGTTTGAGTGATATAATTGTGTGTGTGTGTATGTATGTATGTGTGTGTGTGTGTGTGTGTGTAGTGTTACCATCACTGCTTTGTGATCTGTGCATTTGAGTATTTCTATTAAGTGCTTGATTTGTTGTGTGTGATGACTTGAATTTGCATAAATTCTGTCAAGGCGTGATGTGGTATGCTATGCTATTTTTAATGGTAAAAAATATCTGATATAACTCAATTGGACTCACCCATGTAGTTGACAGAGTCGTGCATCTGCACAAGGGAATATCAGTAGGTAGTTAATGAGTTTGCCTATCTTTTGGAGAGGCGCGCCACTTTCAACCAGCGGACAAGGTCCAATTATGTTATATCGGGACGCACTACTATAAAATATTAGAGATAACAATGACCCCAATGTTTAGTATCCTAATTATCAAGTGCCGTCTCTGCAAAGAAGGTTGGCTGCAACAGATCTCCAATATTCACTGTCTCTTGTTTTGGTGGTGCACTCTGCTAGACTGTAACCTCTCCATCTTGTGACGTTACTCTCCCACTTGTATCTCTACCTCTTGCTCGCTTCCCTTTGACTTTACCCACACGTTAGGTCTTCAATAAGGTGTATTTGTACCTCTTTATTTGTTTTCTTCTCTTTCCATGTTCTCCATATTCTTCTATATACCCACACCTCAAGGGCATCAATTATGTCTTCTAATTGTTTATTTAGTGTCCATTATTCTGATCCATACATTAATATGGAATAGATGTTGCATTTTATTATTCTCATTTTTAACTTGTTTGTAATTTGTTTAGATTTTAATATTTTCCTCATGTCATTGAAGATACTTTTAGCAATTCCTATTCTCCTCTTAATGTCTGTTTCACATCTGCCGTCACATCTGCCGTCATTTGTGACTATGTGTCCAAGATATATATCAGTAGTCAGCCCATGTGGTGCGGAAAATGGAACAACGTTAGTGGCACTGTTATTGTTACCTACCATGCACATCGTAAAATGTTAAAATGTGACTAAAAAGGTTCAACTCATTCAATAGACGGTCAAGTGATCCAGAAGTCATGCTGACGTTAGATTTGTCAGACCGAAAGACGCAGCTATCGCAGTCACAGTGTAAACCATTTTGACATACCACATTCCATTCTCCAGATTACATCCTGCTAATATACAGGAGTTTGAGGATGAACGAATAAGACAAATAAGAAGAGAAGCAGATAAAGATCAGTGGTTCTCAAAATGGACATAGATCGACGTTTGTGGCCATGTATGTACAGGGAGGGGGATATTTTCACCCCAAAAAATGAAACTATGGCTCAGATTCGTCTAGATCTGCAACACAAAAATAAGTTTTTTAATGATGCTATTAAAATACAGAAATGCCCACTGCATAACAGCACAAGAGGGAAACGATGGTCATCTGAAACAGCTCTGGTGGACAAGCTCTACTGTCGTGTCTTGGAGCTGCAGACCATAGTACAGTTTTTTTATGGAATTCACATCAGCATCTGACTTCTGCTGCAAAACAAGGAAGAAAAAGGAGAAAAAAATTATGGGATGCATAAGACATACGATAGTAATAATCCTTGAGGAAAGATGACAAGCTTTTTTTCTGGTCACATAGGAATTAATCTCTAGCGCAGAGAACAACCGATCGACTGGAAATACGAGGGCTGGGGCAACATAGTGCAATATAAGAAAACACGGAAATAGAAACAAGTGTTATAAATATGTATAAACATGACATACTAATGAATGGACACTAAGGCATGCGACGTTTTGAATAAGAAGCCATAATCAGGACAAATGACAGCTGACAAACATTGAGTAGAAAACACACATATGACAATGCTGTGAGGCAGCAAATGGTCAAAGTGGGGGAGAAATAAGTGAAGTACAAGTAGATATTAAGCGAGAGATATTACAGACAATGTGACCAACCCCTGGTAGCAGGAGATAACAAGGAAATTGAGACCTGGTTAACAAGGCATAGATGCTTTCCATCTTAGTTCTCATTCTGGAGGAGTGAATTTCTGCATTCCATATCAAACTCCTGCATATTAGCAGGATGTAGACCAGAATGCGTTTTGTCATGGTTCACAGCATTGATGTTATGTAAAACATAACTAACCCTAACCCTAAATAAATTTATATTTAAATTAATAAATGATAAACATAAAGTGATAAACATAGCCAAGGGAAATAATCAAATTGGGGAACATAGATACCAAACAAGAACCATCAGAACCTCATTATTTAGTATTTTATTTTTCTTAACAATGCTTATTTGTCCCATCAGTGCAAGATATACATGAAAGATACAATGACAAGTCAAGCAAACCAGTAGCGGATTTGAGTGTAGACAAAAACCTGCTCTAGATGTTGTTCAAAAAATCAGTCATTAAATGCTGAGATTCCTAACACCAAAAGCAGAGAAAGGATGATAGATTTGATTAGATAGATAGACAGACAGATAGATAATATTCGATTTTGATTTAATTAGAATTTAGATTAGGATTTAGATGATTTAGATTAGGATTTAGATGATTTAGCTGATGTAGATTTAGATATAGACAGACAGGCAGACGGATAAATAGAATGGTTGTTGAGTGTAGTACAGAGTGTAAATAGATGTGTCTCCAAGCATGCCTGGCCCGAGTTTGGTGGTAGTTGTCATTTCCCTTCTATTCATATAATTTCACGCATAACACATGAAAATTCTGACATGTAACGTTGTTATAATATTTTATTTACTTCATTCATTCATTTGTAACAAACAAATTTAGTCTGCATAACATTAATCAATATTTCAATGCAACAATTAACAAAAACATCACATAATTCTAGACCAGTGCTCTCAAACTTATATATATATGTTTTCTTCTGCGCTCGTTCTCTGATAACCAACATGAAAATTAGTTTGATTTCCGTCAGGGAGCATGAAGTACGCTGTGCTGCTAGTTCATGTCGAAAATGCTATTAAAACAATGGTCTTTTGAATGGTAATTTTTTTTTAACATCTAACATTTACAGCGTAGCTGATTTGCACCTGAGAAGGCCTAGCACATCCGTTTTTGTCATGCCTTTAATTCAGGTAGTGAGCTTCCCTAGTCTCGACACCTTTCTTATCCGTTACCAGGCAATGAATGTGTATTGACTCTACACCATGACGGTTTTCCACCCACTGTGTCCTAGGACTTTATAGGTCAAAGCAAGTCCCTTGGTGGCAGTCTCCATGGAGACGATAGTCAAAGAATTAGGCTTAGGTTGACTATGTCAATCTTGCAGAAAGTGTTCCACTGTCAGTGAACTTGTCTAGCATAATTAGACATATTATTCCTGTGCCCATTGGGTACTGAACCTTTTCTCTCCGTGAGCATGATTCCAGTACAGGAAAGCATCAATGGTAGAGTTGGGTCTGGGTTTGTTCGCCCTCTTAGCTGAGGTGTCATTCACCGACAACGTGAACCCTTTGTCCATATCTGAGTCTCTACACATTTGTTAGGAGCACTGGGGAATAGAAGCTTGTTCTTGATCGGAACAGAACTTTAGTTTCGATTCCCCTTCAACATTTTCCCATTCCATTTGCATGTGGCGCTTCTTTCTGGCACTGTGCTGCCCTCTCATTGTGCTCCATATGTTATCCTTTCAACACTCACTATTAGTCATGACAACTACCCATTTCATGATATTTGCATTGGCCGCCCTTCAAATGCTCCAGCCGGACTGACTTGTGTCACTATGTATCGATAGTGATGCTGCATGTGTTAGCACACAGGTGTCAGAGATATTGCCTGTCTTTTTGCAGTCAATTCTCATTTCATCTGCTGCCTCCACATTTACAGACACGATCTGCAAAAGTGTTAACCCGAAACAACATAAGAAGCTGTAACACAGAAATTACGGAAACTGGCCACCCTACCCCTGTAAACTAGCAGTACATGAAGAGTTATCTTCATCCCTGCCAGCTGGTTGCTGCCATGGGATCTACTTCTACTAAGAAATAAATTATGATCCAGTGGTGGAGGCTAAATGCAGTCATAAAATGTCAAGAGAAAATAAAAGATACACAAAGTCACATCAATACATCAGCAAATATTCCTTGTATCATCAATATCAATGATACACACATATATCACAGCATTAATAATGTCAGTATACAGTTATAATCATTTCATAAGTCCTTGTATGAGAAGTATCAAAACATTCTAACAATCTAAAACATTTCAACAAACATAGTTCGGCAATAATGAAGATAACTTCAATAGAAGAAAATAGTGTTTATTATCCACAACAAACACCAAGACCAAAAATCTGGTTTTTAATGGTTATACACTGATGTAACTAACCAAGGTGCATTCATTTCAATATTCTACCTTTTACATTTACCATAATTGAAATGGAATCTATCTATAAACTTTTCCCACAGGTTCTCAACAAACCTCTTCCCTCTTCTGCCATCTTTAGTTATTGCTTCCAGATCTTTCCACATTATATAAAGACTTTGTTCCTGTGTCCTCCATATATTTCTTGGTCTTTATTTTCTTCTTACTCTGTGGGTTTCAGAGAAATAATGAAGTTTTTTTTGGCTTTGCTTTCTCACAGGATGAGGTAGCCATACCTATGTCTAACTTCCTTAGTCATCTCTTACAACATGCATGGCAGGTGGCAGTATTGATATTCTTTGCTCCATTGTCATACTTCTAGAAAACACAGGCAAAATCACATTCATCACTAAAATGAAACCTTTAAAATTCCAATAAACACCAAATTAAACAATTCTGGCATAATACAGAAACATGGTTCAGGTAAAATAAAGGTGAGAAATAAAGAATGGAACCTTGAAAAACAAAAACAACGTAAATCCTAAAACATTAACAAATAATAAGTTGGAGGCTCATGATAATGTTGTGTATGTCATGTGAAAAATCTGGATAGGATCTTCTGTCTGGCACACATATGGGTCATGCCAAATGACATGGATAATATCGAAAAAATACTTTCTGAAACAGAATGGAGGGTCAGGTCATTACTGTTGCCCTTCATTGTCTAACTTTCAAGGACAACTAACTGCATCTAATACTAAGCCCCTACTCCGTAAGGCCCAAAACAGCCAGTGTTCATGAAGTTGTAGAGGAACCTAGAAATTTTCAACCTCTAAATTTTTACACTGACCATTGACCATGGACATGGTAGTAAGTGCAGTAATGAGAGAGAAGACAAGACTTTCATCAAAAGAAATGTGGATACTGGAGTTAGTCTGTGATTGTTCAGTGATTGATCGACTGGTGAGTGTGAACACTGCATCTTATTGTACATCTGTACTATGATTGAGAAGCTTAGTATCAAACTTGGCACAACTGGACTAGGAAAAATAAGGCTATAAAATGTGGTACAATTTGCAGTATGCACCATAAAGCTGAATCAGAAATGCTTTCACACATTGATTAGTAATAGTAGCAGTAGTTATAGTAGCAGTGGTAATGATAGCAGTGGTAATAGTAGCAGTGGTAATAGTAGCAGTGGTAATAGTAGCAGTAGTTATAGTAGCAGTGGTAATAGTAGCAGTAGTTATAGTAGCAGTGGTAATAGTAGCAGTAGTTATAGTAGCAGTGGTAATGATAGCAGTGGTACTAGTAGCAGTAGTTATAGTAGCAGTGGTAATAGTAGCAGTAGTTATAGTAGCAGTGGTAATAGTAGCAGTAGTTATAGTAGCAGTGGTAATGATAGCAGTGGTACTAGTAGCAGTAGTTATAGTAGCAGTGGTAATAGTAGCAGTAGTTATAGTAGCAGTGGTAATGATAGCAATGGTAATAGTAGCAGTAGTTATAGTAGCAGTGGTAATGATAGCAATGGTAATAGTAGCAGTAGTTATAGTAGCAGTGGTAATGATAGCAATGGTAATAGTAGCAGTAGTTATAGTAGCAGTGGTAATGATAGCAATGGTAATAGTAGCAGTAGTTATAGTAGCAGTGGTAATAGTAGCAGTATTAACAGTAGCAGTAGTAATAGTAGCAGTAGTAATAGTAGCAGTAGTAATAGTACCAGTAGTAATAGTAGCAGTAGTAATAGTAGCAGTAGTAATAGTACCAGTAGTAATAGTAGCAGTAGTAATAGTACCAGTAGTAATAGTACCAGTAGTAATAGTACCAGTAGTAATAGTAGCAGTAGTAATAGTAGCAGTAGTAATAGTTGCAGTAGCAATTGTAACATCATCCACTACTGTATTAGTAACAGCAGCAGCAGTAGTTGTTGTAGCAGTAGTACATGAACTGAAGAGAGTAATTTAGACATAGATTAAACTAGACTTGTGTGATGGACACTCCTGGCGGCACATCTGAATGAGACTTTAACCCCATACAATTAAACCACATAAAGAGGGAATGAATATATCAACATTAATCAATGGTTTACTTAAGCCAATGTCGACCTGAAACCTAATTACCTATTTCTCATATATTTACTAAACAGAGGTTCTGGGAGCTGAATAACTGGCAGATCTATATTTTAATCTTTTTTTTGTGTGTCTTATGAGCAAGGAGACACTAACTTAATCCAAATTTTAGTTTAGAAAAACTTTTAATCTGAATACGATTCTTCACAAATTCTGATTGCAAACAGAATACTTGTGGAAGAGGTGTTACTGTGGTAACAGGATATAATTACTTGATAGGGATAATGATCCAGAAATACTGACAATTCAAGCACAGATGTCATAACAGGCTAGGCTTGGGCAAATTTTCCTCTGAATTCATCAAATATATAGTTGGGAATAAATGATTCGACCAGCTGAAATAGTGAGAGAAAAAATATCAATAAACACTGTAAGAAAAACAGATTAATGAAATAACTGTAAAATTAAATTATGGATGAACAACATAATTTAATCATAAAATAGTTATAATACATGGTAAAGGTAAGGCTGAGTTATAAGCCAGCATGATCAACACATGATTTTTCCTAAAGTGCTCAGCTGCCTAGTCAATGGTTGATCATAAACAATCTGACTAGCATCATGTTTGCACTTTCTTAGTATCAATGATGCCATTCCTCAACTTTACTTGAGTATGAGTCCTGGTACCCTACTTCCTTGTGACTGAGTGAACCATTGGAGTAATATTCATGTCAAACCACGAATAACAATGAGTGGATTTGAAACTTTGATCTGATGGTTGGGGGTTTAGGTGGGGGGGGGGGGGGGAATTACTTAATACTACCCTTGTGCAGCTCCCATAATGATTGTTGAAAGTAAAATAAAATTAGTAATGAAGTCATTGAAAATATTTTGAGAACAATAATAACTTAAAAGAATCAAATATTAGAATGCTCCAAACTGAGAAAAGATTTCAGTACAATGTCTATATTATAGATAGTATGAATATGAATAGCTGAAACTTGTGGTCCCCTGTCACATGTTGGAACTTCTATGTGTTTCCTAAATATAACTTGGGTTTATAAACTAGACTTTGATTGAAACAATGAAAGAAAAGAAAGAAAACTGGAGAAAAAAAAGTGGAAGACAAAGAGTTAAATTTATGTATGGGTTGTCACTATGGCACAAAAATAATTCACCAATTGAACTTAACAAAAGAGACAGAGAAGCATGATCCCTTACACCACTCGGCACAGCACTTGATTGATCAGTATTTAACCACTCCGAATGTGAAAGGTCTGAACGGTCTCACTAGTGGTCCATCAGGTGAACAGCCATACAACAGCAAAAATCTAGCAGACGACATGTCTATAAAACAGACTTTCCTCTTGTGGATGATCCACATCTATCTATCTATGTATTCGCTAAAACCCTTTTTTGCCTTTCAGGTAGAAGAGTTTTCTGGAGATGGCCCCACATCATCTATACAATTACATTTTTATCCCCATGTTATCCCCAAAATGTAATTATAATATTACATTTTATTATTAGTAGGAGACTTCTCAAATATTGCGCATCGGTGAGTGTTGGATTCTTCTAGGTATCATATAAAGCTGAAGAAATCTCAGTTTTTCAAAAAAAGGATACAAGAGATGTATTGCTTATAATTCCCGGTGATGGGGAAACATAAAAAATATTTAAATATTTTCACATTCGGGTGCTGCCTGGCCTGAATGGGGAGCAAAGTATAGCGACACTGTTAATGTCAAGCATGTCGTAAGATGCAACTAAGGGAGGTTTTTGAGTGGCATTGGATGTCCATCACATGGAGGGTTGTAGCGACGCAGAAGTCATGCGTCAGGACAAAAATGTTGGATGTATCAGGACGAAAAGTGCAGCTAAGCTGCAAACGATGACACAATGTATTCTGTTCTATAAACTACATCATGCAAATCTGCAGGAGTTTTGAGAACGCAGAAGAATTATACTCTTGTTTCTCAGTGTTATACATATAGAACTATAAATGTATATTTATAAATGAGCTATATACAATGAACTAGTTATATACTAACCTTCCGTGATAGACCACTGTAGAAAACAAAGTCTTCTAGGAAAACCATAACATTCAAAACATCCTGTGACATGACTGGATCCTTCACACTGAAAAGATGGTTCATGGCGATGAGAGGTGAGATTATATTAGAAGATATGATAGTAAGGTAATATCAAATGAGATGACAAATAACCTTTCTTGTAATCAATTCAGCATGTCTCTTGAACAAGATTTGTATTATGTAAACAAACCAGTGTAGCCAGATAAAGAATTTGAGTGAAAACACAAATCCAAATTTTTTTTTTTTTTTTTTTTTTTTTTTTTTTGGGTTCACTCTCTGATAACCGGCATAAATGTTCATGTGGTTTCCGCTGGGGAGCATGAAGTATGTTGTGCTACTGTTTGATTTGTATCATGTAGACCAGCACATCTGTTTTTGTGTCTAATTACCAAGATGCCAAAGAAAGAAGATAGGGCAGCATTAACACAAATAAGAAGTGGTGAGTGATGGATGAGTGATGGATGAGTGATGGATGAGTGATACCTTTCTTCCATCTTCACTGGACTCCAGCATCAGGTGATGTTATTCATTTTATTCTGATTGTTATTTCTTGACAAAGGTCCTCTTTAGCAATGCCAAAAATGTTTTCATTTTTGTTTAACCTTTTGCACTCTGCATTAAAATTGTGTAATTTTCCCGTCACTGCATATTTTTTTTAACTTTACTCGCTATTTAAGGAGGATATTTCGAAAACAATTCCTTTTTTTTTGTTATTGAAGCTTTTTGTATAATTAGATTTATGGAAATAATGAATGGTTTCTGAATGTAATGATGTAAGTTTTGTTGGTGTATGCGAGAAAATGGTAAAGATGAAAAAAATAAACCACAGTGACTTACATATTCTTGTTCGATAATTCAATACAGGATATAATCCCTATTCTATTTCTGATATCATTTCAAAACCAAACTAATGTGTTCATTATAATATCATCTGTGAAAAACAAACAAAACATGTCGACCTCACTAACATAACTAGCAAGGTATAATGTCCTATAACTTTTATAGAACTCCACATCACCCTTTAAAATGGAGCAACTTCGTTTCAAATAGTTATCTAAGAGACAAAACACACCAAGAGTATGTTTCAAACATCATAAGAAAACGAAGATGGAAATACCTTGTTCACTTTTTACGACTAGACGTAAACAGAATAAACCAACAAGCCATTATGTGGTCACCAGAGGGTAAAAGAAAAAGAGGAAGACTATAACAACCCTTAAAAACACCATTCTTAAAGAAGGGGAATTTATAGGCTGAAAGACCATCCAGGAACTAAAGCTGCAAGGAGCGGACCGCATTATATGGAGAACCAAAACCTCTGCTCTATGTGTTGCTTGCGGCAAGAAAGAAACAAACAAACTAACTAACTAACATCTCCATTATCATGTTTAGAGACCCAGGTTGTTCACTACATCCCTGACACTTTCTTACTCAGACATATTACATCCCTGACACTTTCTTACTCAGACATATTTAACAAAGAACTGCTGTCCCAAATCTCAGCTATCTGGGGTTGGGAAAGACTGAAGTAAAAGCTGAAAAATATTCACAAGAAATAAAATAACATGACCTTCTGCTTAGAAAACCAACAGAAGAGAAAGATAAATTATGTCTATTTCTGATTCCTCCATTACCCAGATGGCTGACTAAAAGTTTACATTATTGATTTCCTTGCTAAAAGAGTTTGTGAACAGTGTGGTAAAGGTTAATTTACATTTATTATTTTTGTTTTATCTTGTATATTTATTATTATTTATATGTATTTATTATATTTTTATTAGTTGTAACTTTCTGTTACTTTTTTTTGCTGTATCACTAAAGAATTTGTGCCACCTGAACAGAAGTTAGCAATGAAGGTGTTTTTTCCTCTTCATAATCTGGTGATTATGAAGTTAATTTAGATTTAATGAAGATGTTTTTCCCCTTCATATTTGTAATCTGCTGACTATGAGGTTTATTGAGGATCTATTATTGAAATTGTGGATTCATTATTCTTTCTTTAGCATTCATTCTCAAACTCCTACTGGATCTCTCTTATAACAGCAATCCTGCTAGAATTCTGGAAGGATGTAGGTCCAAAGATGCACTGTCATCTTACTGTTTTCACTAGTGCTCCATTACATCTGAATTTGGTTGTGAATTTATTGATAGTTTCAACAAGATTATCAGGTTTAAAAGGAAATTACTTGTAAAGCATTAGCAAAGAATAACTTATAAAAGTTGAGACACCATGATTAGATGTAATATAAATCTACTCTAGTGGGGACTGGTGACCACAGTAAAGTTGTGATTGAAGAAATTCATATAATTGACTGGTGACCACAAGTGACAAGTTGTCCGCCCATCCGCCAACTTTTCTTAGTCGTCTCCTATGACATGCCTGGAAAGAATATAGTAGTCCTATTCTTTGCATCCTGAATTAGAAGTCAGTTCACAACTAAAACAGACATCAGAATTGAAATAGGTAGGAAGAATTTTTACAGAAGACTGTAAAATTGATAGAGAAATTAAGATGAGGGGCCAAGAAGCAAAAATTATAACATACCAACTGACAGCTGCTTAAAATCCAGAAATTAACATGGTGACCAAATGACATATAACAAATACCATTTTTATTCCAACGCTATGTTACCAGTGCCAGATCAGAAATGGCCCCTGACAAAAACACTTAAGAAATATTACAACATGTGAGATGAAATTCCAGAGAAAGATTATAAACGTCACCAGAAGAAACCGAATGAGAAATTCAGACATCAGAAAGATAGTAATAAGACCATATCATACAAACAATATAGAGAGAGACAACAGATCAACTGGTTCTAACACCTTATGCAAATGGAACCATCACAACCAGCCATCCAGGTGTACACCAGCAGAAAGAATGGCTACAAAGCAAGAGGAAGATCAAGAACAGGATGGGAAGATTCAATCACAGAGATTGTAAAAAACCACTGTTTAACCATGGCAAGTGCAACAAATATGACCAAAGACAGAAAACTTCAACTCTCCACTACTCCCAACAGCATTTGTGGAAAGAATAATAGATAGATAGATTAGAAGTCCAGGTTCCTTTTGCCACATGAGCATTGTCCCTGATAATCTATTGACTGCAACATGTGGTTTCTTACTGTTCATAGTTTTGCCCATTAAAACTGCCTCTTACAAATGTGTTTCAATAATGACAATGATATTACCGATGAAGGTGTTAATGATGTCTGGGGAAATAATATTGTTACAATAGTTTCACACACGCACAATAAATAAATAGCAATGAATTACCTGCTCATGGCTTCCACCATCGAGCGTACATACTGTCCTAGAAAAGCCAAAAACAGGTTTGTATTATCTGAATGAGACTGCTTTAGCAATGTGTAGACACCCACTACAAATGGAGGGGCATCCAGTGGCTCTGTAGGTCTCTTGCAGGATAAAGAATCTGGAATGTACATGACCTCATGCTTTCATATGACAAATTTAACTACTGTATATAGTCATTCTAACGCCCACTTCATTGCAAGCCAACACACCCCTCCCATAATTTTGGAAGTGAAAAGCAACAAAAAATGAAAATACATCATTCCTATCATTGTTGAATTTCAATTACAGCACCTACTATTGGTATAGAAAACTACTGTAGGCCTACTTACCTGTAGCTAAATTCCTTCAAAGTCTGAATTATCTGAGTCTCCAAACAATGTGTGAAACTCCTCTTCTGTTTAAACATTGTCCTCAAACACATTGTTGCTATAATCTTCAGCCTCACTATTTTTTCTTCATCTGATTCATCGAATAAATCATCTTCCGATCCATCCAGTTTGTTACTCATGCAGCATTTCTTAAATGATTTTTCAATCATATCGGACAAAATTAAATCCCACGCATCCATGGCCAATTTAGCGACAAGAACAATGTCAATGTTTTTAAGATTGCCCCCCTCCCTACTTGTCAGTTGAGCCAGCCCAGAACACATCCATCCTCCTGGTATAACAGCAAGTGTTGTCTTCAGCTCAACCTTTTTCACTTCATCTGTCTTGTGTGCCCTGAGCATATCCCAGACTAGCATGGAAGGTTTCTTCAGAACTCTCCTGGTCTTCTATTCCATACCTTCTCCATCCATTCAATGATTCCATTATCGTCCTTCTATCCCTTGCGATGTGCATGGACTATGACACCAGAGGGAAATGTCAAACTCTTTGGCAGTGTTTTCTGTTAGAAGATAATAATGGGAGGCAATTTTGGTTCATCTGCAAGGCAAGCTAATACTACAGTGAAATTATATTTTTATGTCCCGTTGTTTTAATGAGAAAAGTTTCTCTCCAACCCCAGTCACTATTCTATTGCTTGGTAGATTAGACGTCATCAGGGTTTCATCAATATTCCAGATGTGAGATAGTTCAAATGATAACTTTTTTTCTAAGTTGAATTATAAATATCTGAAACATTTGATTTTGTCTTCAAGATTTAGGCAGTTTTTGCAGGCTATTTTAGTGCGCTGACCATAAGCATAGACCGTGACGATTCATAAATCTTGTACACCAACCAATAAAAGTAATAGGTATGACCAACCTGTATTTTGCACCTTTAAACATTTGCATAGCATGCAAACGAATTCCTGATCTTGTCACAATGTAACCATTTTAATAACATACGATGACCCAATCTTTAAGATATTTTTCCAATTCTGGAAATAACGCACGTCTTGCTGAACATCATTTTTTGGTCTTTTAGTCACAGCAGTACTGTAACTTAACTCTTTGTCTCCGTAAGATTTTCCAAGGTTTTCCTGCTATGCCGGAGCAATTTTGTTCATATTTTTAGTACATTTTGATAGTGTTTGTATTTTTCCATTTTCTCCCTTACTATTCTGTTCACATGACCAATTCTGACATCCAAATGTTCAGAAATGGATAGGTAATAAGAATCAGTTGAATTTATTTACTTAAACAAAATATTTTGTTAGTTATGAAAATTTTTATTTACAAAAAACAATATAATGTATGAAAAAAACCATTAAAATGTGTACATACCCAAGCTTCTAACCTAGAAAGCTGACACATAATCCATTTATTTTGAAATAAAACACATCCACAAACACCCTGAACCATTTTGAAATACACATGGATATTTATATATACATAATTACTTATAAATGTCACCTTGACCTGACATCAGCAAAATATGATATTATTTGTTTATTTTTGGTATATTTCTGATAGTATTTGTATATTTTCAATTTTATCCCTCATCATTCTGTCCACATGAACAATTCTGATATCCAAATGTTTAGAAATGGATAAGTAGTAAGAATAGGTTGAGTTAGTTTGTTAGTTGGTTAGATTGTTTTAGTTATGAAAAAAATTAATTAAAAAAATATGTGAAAAATCAATAAAAATGTGTACATACCCAATCTCGTATCTCAGAAAACCGACTCATAATCCATTTATTTTGAAATAAAACACATCCACGTATATCCAGAATAATTTTGAAATACACACGAGTATTGATATGTACATTGTTTCTTATAAATGTCACCATGTCGTGATTTTTAAGAATGCGTACAAAATATGCAATTTTAATCAATTTAAATTTTAGTGTCCCTGGCTTATGTACATATCCTTGGAGATATATATAGACATATATACAAGTTATTATAATTTTATATACAAGTCTGAATATTTACAACCGCATGTGATATTCTAAAAAGCATGTTTTTGGATGTAGGTAAGGCTGGTCACTACATGTATTGCATATGTATTTGACGCGGAGCCTCTTTGCTGGTGTACTGCAATACACACAGTTGCGGTCCTTATCAACATATTTTACTAAATGCATAGCACTGGCAGCATTGCTAACGCGCACATTGGGAACTGGCTGAGCTGGTTCAGCAGTATGTTGTGCTATGCCTTCTGTGAGCTGCTTCACAAGTTCGCACTTGAAATCACTGAATGTGTGCTTCTTATCATCAGAATGCGACAGCTTGTACAGGATGAAAGCATTGTGCTGTGCAATTTCAAGCAGCCACAGAAAGATCTTTTTCCACCATTTCTTTGAACGGCGCTCAAAACTGCCATAGTAGGCAATATTTTGGTCAGCTTTGTCGCAACCATTCATTGATTGGTTGTACATATGTACAACAAGTGGCTTATCCTTGTCTGGGACATTTTCTGCTGATGTTGCCGTAGAAGCCAAGATGCATGGTTTCTTTGCCTTCTTATCACGCCATGCCACGCACATAACCTTTTTGGTCTCATCAAGAAACCACTTTGCCTGTTTATGCTGTAGCTTCAATGTCTTTAAATTTGGTGGGAAATCCTTACGGGCGGAATTTACAGTGCCTGTAAAATTTATATTTCTTTCCAGTAATAAACTTATGACTGGCATGGCGGTGTAGTATCTGTCTGCATACACAGTATGCCCTTTCTGTATATTCTTCAACAGAGTTTGAAAAACTTTCACTGCTTGAAGGCCATCTTTATCTGCTTCAGGAGCATATGATGTTAGTTTTCCAAATTACAGGAGTATATCCCATGTATAGCCTGTCGCGCTATCACATAGACCAAAAGATTTTATGTGATGCTTATGTGGCTTGGAAGCATTATATTGCTTATGCTTCCATCTTCCTTTGAATCCAATTACCATTTCATCAATGGATAAATCTTGAAATGGATAGAAGGAAGATTGGAATCTTGCGACCAAAGCTTTCAGAAAAGGTTCAATTTTTTCTTTTGACTGTGATCCGACATCACCTACATGGAGCATTGAATGATAAATAGCTTCAAATCTCTCCCTACTAGGAAAGATTTGAAAAATATATGGAGTGTACCAAAATGCTGGTGTTTTTGTCCAGTAATCCCTTATTCGTGGACGCTTATCCAAGCCAACAATAATCAACAATGCTAAAAATCGAGAAATTTCATCTCGGGTTACAGGCTTCCAAGATTTGAATATAGATCTTGACGTCAGTCGTTGAAGCAGCCTTTTTTCCCTTTCTCTGATTCTAAACTCTGCATATTCATTGATATCAATGATTAAATGATCAATGATATCTGCTGTCAACAGCTGACTAAGACAATCTAGTGCTGAAGATGTCTCATCTAAAGGGGCCTTCAATCCTGATGTTGGATCAAATGTAAAATTATTTATGGTTTTTGTATCTGGTGATGGGTCCACTTCATTCCATTTCCAATTATGAGATCTAGAGTCATTAATGTTAGGTGTCCTACTGCTTATGCAGTATATTTCCTTTTTTTAGAACTAGATGCTCCTGTACTACTAGTACTAGCAGTGCTAGTAGTTGATGGTTGAGGAAACGCCCACTCAGCTTCATCATCACTCAACTCTGAGTCAGAACTTACATCATACTGTAACATCAACTCTGAGTCAGAACTTACATCATACTGTAACATCAACTCTGAGTCAGAACTTACATCATACTGTAACAACAACTCTTCATCACCACTCAACTCTTGAGTCAGAACTTACATCATACTGTAACATCAACTCTTGAGTCAGAACTTACATCATACTGTAACATCAACTCTGAGTCAGAACTTACATCATACTGTAACATCAACTCTTGAGTCAGAACTTACATCATACTGTAACATCAACTCTGAGTCAGAACTTACATCATACTGTAACAACAACTCTTCATCACCACTCAACTCTTGAGTCAGAACTTACATCATACTGTAACATCAACTCTGAGTCAGAACTTACATCATACTGTAACATCAACTCTGAGTCAGAACTTACATCATACTGTAACAACAACTCTTGAGTCAGAACTTACATCATACTGTAACATCAACTCTGAGTCAGAACTTACATCATACTGTAACATCAACTCTGAGTCAGAACTTACATCATACTGTAACATCAACTCTGAGTCAGAACTTACATCATACTGTAACAACAACTCTTGAGTCAGAATTTACATCATACTGTAACATCAACTCTGAGTCAGAACTTACATCATACTGTAACAACAACTCTTGAGTCAGAACTTACATCATACTGTAACATCAACTCTGAGTCAGAACTTACATCATACTGTAACAACAACTCTTCATCACCACTCAACTCTGAGTCAGAACTTACATCATACTGTAACATCAACTCTGAGTCAGAACTTACATCATACTGTAACAACAACTCTTGAGTCAGAACTTACATCATACTGTAACATCAACTCTGAGTCAGAACTTACATCATACTGTAACAACAACTCTTCATCACCACTCAACTCTGAGTCAGAACTTACATCATACTGTAACATCAACTCTGAGTCAGAACTTACATCATACTGTAACATCAACTCTGAGTCAGAACTTACATCATACTGTAACAACAACTCTTGAGTCAGAACTTACATCATACTGTAACATCAACTCTGAGTCAGAACTTACATCATACTGTAACATCAACTCTGAGTCAGAACTTACATCATACTGTAACATCAACTCTTGAGTCAGAACTTACATCATACTGTAACATCAACTCTGAGTCAGAACTTACATCATACTGTAACATCAACTCTGAGTCAGAACTTACATCATACTGTAACATCAACTCTGAGTCAGAACTTACATCATACTGTAACATCAACTCTGAGTCAGAACTTACATCATACTGTAACAACAACTCTTGAGTCAGAACTTACATCATACTGTAACATCAACTCTGAGTCAGAACTTACATCATACTGTAACAACAACTCTTCATCACCACTCAACTCTGAGTCAGAACTTACATCATACTGTAACATCAACTCTGATTCAGAACTTACATCATACTGTAACATCAACTCTGAGTCAGAACTTACATCATACTGTAACATCAACTCTTGAGTCAGAACTTACATCATACTGTAACATCAACTCTGAGTCAGAACTTACATCATACTGTAACATCAACTCTTCATCACCACTCAACTCTGAGTCAGAACTTACATCATACTGTAACATCAACTCTGAGTCAGAACTTACATCATACTGTAACATCAACTCTGAGTCAGAACTTACATCATACTGTAACATCAACTCTGAGTCAGAACTTACATCATACTGTAACATCAACTCTGAGTCAGAACTTACATCATACTGTAACATCAACTCTGAGTCAGAACTTACATCATACTGTAACATCAACTCTGAGTCAGAACTTACATCATACTGTAACATCAACTCTGAGTCAGAACTTACATCATACTGTAACAACAACTCTTCATCACCACTCAACTCTTGAGTCAGAACTTACATCATACTGTAACATCAACTCTGAGTCAGAACTTACATCATACTGTAACATCAACTCTGAGTCAGAACTTACATCATACTGTAACATCAACTCTTCATCACCACTCAACTCTGAGTCAGAACTTACATCATACTGTAACATCAACTCTGAGTCAGAACTTACATCATACTGTAACATCAACTCTGAGTCAGAACTTACATCATACTGTAACATCAACTCTGAGTCAGAACTTACATCATACTGTAACATCAACTCTTCATCACCACTCAACTCTGAGTCAGAACTTACATCATACTGTAACATCAACTCTGAGTCAGAACTTACATCATACTGTAACATCAACTCTGAGTCAGAACTTACATCATACTGTAACAACAACTCTGAGTCAGAACTTACATCATACTGTAACAACAACTCTTCATCACCACTCAACTCTGAGTCAGAACTTACATCATACTGTAACATCAACTCTGAGTCAGAACTTACATCATACTGTAACATCAACTCTTCATCACCACTCAACTCTGAGTCAGAACTTACATCATACTGTAACATCAACTCTGAGTCAGAACTTACATCATACTGTAACATCAACTCTGAGTCAGAACTTACATCATACTGTAACATCAACTCTGAGTCAGAACTTACATCATACTGTAACATCAACTCTGAGTCAGAACTTACATCATACTGTAACATCAACTCTGAGTCAGAACTTACATCATACTGTAACATCAACTCTGAGTCAGAACTTACATCATACTGTAACATCAACTCTGAGTCAGAACTTACATCATACTGTAACAACAACTCTTCATCACCACTCAACTCTTGAGTCAGAACTTACATCATACTGTAACATCAACTCTGAGTCAGAACTTACATCATACTGTAACATCAACTCTGAGTCAGAACTTACTTCATACTGTAACATCAACTCTTCATCACCACTCAACTCTGAGTCAGAACTTACATCATACTGTAACATCAACTCTGAGTCAGAACTTACATCATACTGTAACAACAACTCCGAGTCAGAACTTACATCATACTGTAACATCAACTCTGAGTCAGAACTTACATCATACTGTAACATCAACTCTTCATCACCACTCAACTCTGAGTCAGAACTTACATCATACTGTAACATCAACTCTTCATCACCACTCAACTCTGAGTCAGAACTTACATCATACTGTAACATCAACTCTGAGTCAGAACTTACATCATACTGTAACATCAACTCTGAGTCAGAACTTACATCATACTGTAACATCAACTCTGAGTCAGAACTTACATCATACTGTAACATCAACTCTGAGTCAGAACTTACATCATACTGTAACATCAACTCTTCATCACCACTCAACTCTGAGTCAGAACTTACATCATACTGTAACATCAACTCTTGAGTCAGAACTTACATCATACTGTAACAACAACTCTTCATCACCACTCAACTCTGAGTCAGAACTTACATCATACTGTAACAACAACTCTGAGTCAGAACTTACATCATACTGTAACATCAACTCTGAGTCAGAACTTACATCATACTGTAACATCAACTCTTCATCACCACTCAACTCTGAGTCAGAACTTACATCATACTGTAACATCAACTCTGAGTCAGAACTTACATCATACTGTAACATCAACTCTTGAGTCAGAACTTACATCATACTGTAACATCAACTCTTCATCACCACTCAAATCACTATCGTCATCCAAGCTAACATCGGAATTCTGCGTATTTTGGAACATTTCCAAAGCTTGATTAGCTGTCAAACGTCGAAGGGGCCTAGATTCCATTATTACAAATAAAATAGCAAAATTTTAGACAAAATGAAAATGTAAACACACCTTTTAATTCACAAAAACTTCCAAAATCACAATGTATGACTTTCGACTCTGGCACGTTTTCAAAAATAGACCTATTTCCTGTCGGAAGTTCCGGAAATATTAACTGTTCGTTTAATTTTACGTTCGTAGTGATGTTTATAATTCATGATGGTAAATAAGTACAAAAATGTCGTTTTGAGCGGCTTGCCGGTATAGCGGGTCTCAAAGAAGTAGATATTAGCGGCTCGGTGGACATAGAGAGTTAATATAGACCTAATCTTGCTGGATTTTTTTTATATCTTCGATCAACATTTTATTTTTCCTCTACTCTACGTACTTATTTCCCATCAACACAAAAATGACAAGCAGCTGTGGAATTATTGATTCTGTCAGCATAACTAACTACTTTCAGTTTATAATATTACAAAAATATTTGAGTATAAATGATCTGGTTACTATCTAATCTTACCATCAGGTATAAAGGATATCTTACTATCTAATCTTACCATCAGGTATAAAGGATATCTTACTATCTAATCTCACTATCCAGACTGACTATCAGACTTGGCTAACGTTAACCTGCTACACCAAAGACATGTTAAACACTGAAATGTATTTTGCCCCACTGTTGTCTTGAGAGGCAACTGTTGCCTTTCCGTATTACCAGCAGTCATGCCTTCCGTTACTAGGTTTTGCAGTCATGTTATTTATGGCCAATCTGTTGCCTGGGTCAGAAAGGGGAGCAAAGAATAGCGACCCTGTTACCTGCAAAGCCTGTTGTAAGAAGTGACTACGGAGATTTTGGGGTGGATTGGCTGCCCAATCCCATGTACGGTCAAAGTGACCCAGATGCCATGCTGAAGTCAGATGTGTCTGGCTGAAAGAGGCAGATATCATAGCTTAGCTGCAAACCATGACACAGTGCATTCCATTCTCCGGACAACATCCTGCTGGTCTGCAGGAGTTTGAGAATGAACACAAAAGAAAATGAAGATATGTCTTTTCTAATATATACAAGTAAAATCACCATAGCCGGATGTGTTGAATCATTGGCATGAATAAAACGGTGACATAACACATGTCTACATTCTCTGAACTACAACATCTGTTGACCATTGCCTGTTATAAGAGAGATGCAGTGAGAGTTTGAACATAAGAAAGACTACACAAATATAAGAGTAATCTTAAAGGACAACCTGTGCAATGTACTCACCAATGGACTTGATGTAGACAAGCTTGTTCAGGTGTGATATGGTTACCAAAAATGTGAACAGAGAGATGTAAGGCAGTCGTGGCGTAGTTATGTAGATCTGGAAGGATAATATTACAAGTTACGAACAAATGGCATCTTTTCTTCATTATATCTCAAATTCTTACAGATTAGGGGGATGTAGTCCAATGTAGTCCAGAGCATGAAATGCGTTGTATCTATATTTCATGCTATATATGAAATATAAATTTGTTAGTCTGCCTGATCTTTAAACATGACCATACTTTCACATGCAGACTTCTGTGGCAGAGATTTTAGTTAGACAGCCAAGTAGTTCCAACTTAGTTAAACTTTGTAATAGGTTGACGCACAGTTTAGGTCATACCTTTCACATACTTTGGCAAATATAGTAAACTGTATTTAAAACATTAGTTGCATACCTTGTTCAGGATTTAAATAAATATTTTTTAAATATAGAAAGGGTTAAACAGAAATTTCACGTTGAATAATACACATGATTGATGTTTCGACAAAAAGGTTTTTATCAAGATGAGATGAACAAACACAGAATGAAACAACAAAATCAAACAGACTATTTCCATAGTTAGAGACCAAGTACTAGGGAGTGAAATATGTCTAAATTATGTCCCAAGTTAATTTAGATTGTTAACCTTTACTACGCTAAATCAATCAATCAATCAAGTGCCATGCTGAATGGCGTAGGCGATCATGTTTCTTCACGGCTCTCTGTCTCTTGTGTTGTCAATAAGCTCGGTTGGTGAACCTGTACCACGCCACAATACTAGTCCATCTAGCCACTTTTCTCTTTGTCGTCTCCTATCTCTTCTCCCCTTGAACTTTCCAGTAGTTATTAAGTATTCAAGATGTGTTCTTCTCAGCACATGCCCTAGAATGCTAAATACAAATTACATAACTTTACCCCTACATACCAGATTGTTTTTTGATTATTGTGTAATGAAGATGAAAAAAAACACATTTCCAAAGAATATTTTTTCATGACTGACTCACATGCTTTTTTCTTAACTGATTCCTTGAAGAAAAATCTATACTATTCATATTTCTTATACTATTTCATAACCAATCTAACATGCTCATAATATTGTCTGTGAAAATAAATAAAACATTTAGATCTCACTTAACCATTTCAATCCAATAGCCAATAGCAGACTTAACACAAAAATGTATTCAACACACAAGGTGTTTATTTTCAATGCACGAGGTCCAGATCTAAATTATGTCGATGTTATTTTATATTAAAACTAACGTGTTTTAATATCTTTGAAAACAAGTGTAATTCTCAGCAATTACACATGATTTGAAAAACAACCCATAAGAATGTCACTAAAATGGCTTACATTCCAACTGGATTTGCAAAGATTGTAACAAGGTAACTGACATTTTAATAACATCTCCCTCTGCCGGTGATTTTGAATACAAATTTGACCTAAAAGTAAGCTAGAGTAATGCTACAGTGTTGTCACTATTTTCCCCAGAAGAAAAAACAAAAAATTTAAACATTTTGTCACAGTTAAAAAAAATGCTTAGCGACGGCCGCAATTCTGCTACCACAGAATTCAGTTGAGTACAACAGAAGTGGATTTTTATATGCACCAACAGCGTTGGAAATGTTAAAAAATAAAAGAAAGTATTATTTGTTTTTATTATAAATTAACAAATATCTTGTATTATTACCTTCCTGAGAGGGTTATGGAACCCAGAAGCCTCCAAGTAACTTGTTAACTCATACATGATTGGGTTGTCTTCTTTGGGATAAGGTTTGCTAGGGTCTTTGTAATGCTGCTCTATATCTGCCAGCAAACCACTGCAAAACAAGGAATAGGTCATGATATTAGGTCATGATATTAGGCAAAACAAGGAATAGGTCATGATATTAGGCAAAACAAGGAATAGGTCATGATATTAGGTCATGATATTAGGCAAAACAAGGAATAGGTCATGATATTAGGTCATGATATTAGGCAAAACAAGGAATAGGTCATGATATTAGGCCATGATATTAGGCAAAACAAGGAATAGGTCATGATATTAGGTCATGATATTAGGCAAAACAAGGAATAGGTCATGATATTAGGTCATGATATTAGGCAAAACAAGGAATAGGTCATGATATTAGGTCATGATATTAGGCAAAACAAGGAATAGGTCATGATATTAGGCAAAACAAGGAATAGGTCATGATATTAGGTCATGATATTAGGCAAAACAAGGAATAGGTCATGATATTAGGTCATGATATTAGGCAAAACAAGGAATAGGTCATGATATTAGGTCATGATATTAGGCAAAACAAGGAATAGGTCATGATATTAGGCAAAACAAGGAATAGGTCATGATATTAGGAAAAAAAACTTTGGCGGCACTACAAAAAATGTCTTTATTTTACTGTTGCTATGAGAAACAATAATAAATAAAACCTAAATATTCACAAATTTCATTTTGACAATGCCGTAAACATTTTTATGCTGAAACCAGACATTTCTGCATGCGTTCATTAGTCAACTTTTTGTACATTCATCTAGCACAATTTTTTGCTTCTAAGATCTGTTGTCATATTCTACTTAAGGTAAAGTTCAGGGATACCACTCTTTTCTCAACATTTACTTTTCTATCTTGCGCAGCATGCTTTGAGAGACTGTGAGTATTACCTAGTGTGTTGATGTATCAGTTATCAACCAATTAAGTGCTGCTGTAACTCCCTCTATCTCCATCCTCATGCTAGATGTGACAGTGAAGCATGTTGAAGATTTCTCAACCAACTTCACTTCGTTTCTGTACGCAACAAAAGCCCAACTGCCTTTATTTGTAAAGACTTTTTTTAGTACTCAATGTAATTCACACACACATCAGCATCAAATGAGAATTTCGACAACAAAAACATAATATAAAGCTACTAAACAAACCATATTAGATCAACAGTTTCACCAATTCAATTTATTAGGAACAACGATAACATCAGATGGAAGAAGTTCAACAGAGATAAACAGAATAGGGCAGGTAAAGGCAGCATTCATAAAAATTAAGAATATACTCTGCAATATTTCCTTGTCATTAGAAGTGGGAAAGAGTTCATGATCATATCCGCACAGGTGGATAGACTCGAGAGAGTTCAAAACAAAGCCGTGACAACTATCCTAGGATGAACAGGAGATACACCTATCTCTGCCATGAGGTTTCTTCTAGACCTAACTAGAATCAAAGCAAATCATAAAATAACTCAGGTTAAAGAATACTTCAACGTCGACAATAATGACCATCGCCTTTTACACAAATCTCTCGACAACACAAAAGGAAAGCATAACAAGAGAGGAAGGTCTTGGATGGCAGAAGCAGAAGACACCCTACTCAGAGTTTTTGAGCTGGAGGCAGTGTCAAGAGGCTGTAAATGGGTGGCATTTAGCAAAGATAGAAAGTTATTCACAACAGTTGTGATACAGGTGAGAAGAGAATGTTGAGACTGGGCAGAACAGAGGAAATGATCCAAGAACTCATCCTGCAGCTCTCAAAGCCACATAAATACAACAAGCAAGATAGAAGGCAAGAGATCAAGGATGACAGCATGATAAAATATTAAATAGTCTGACACCATGGCATGGCAAAGAGTCAATAATGATCCTGATACAAGGTACTAGAAATGGAGAGTTGTGGAGATCCATGATCGCCGATGTCAGTCAGTATGGCACCTGATAATGATGATAATACTATTGCCTATTGTCTTTCCCCAGGTGGTGTATTATCCACTCTTGCCGTTAAGCGTAGGGGGTGATTGGAGTTCGAGCTTGCATTCTAAAGCCAGATGTGTGGCCTCGGCTGTGCTATGACCTTGTTTGTTCAGGATGTCCCGGATGTTTTCTATCCATCTTTTCCATGGTCTTCCTCTGGTTTTGTACCCTGATCTCATTTGGTTACATACCTGTATGGGCAACTTGTCATGATGCATTCTCATAATGTGGCCAAACCACTTGATTTGCTGCCTTTTTATGTATTCTGTGCAAGGTTTTGTACAAGGCATTATCTGTAAAGAGCCATATTAGAGATGTGTGCAGGTGTTAATAAGCCATTGCTTTCAATAGTGAAACGACGAAAACTAGCATGGTTCTGACATTTATGCAGGCATGTTTCCTTGTAAAAAACAATACTGCAGGGAACTGTCGAGAGTGGAAGAAGCAGAGGAGGACAAATGAAGGCATGGACAGACAACATCAAGGAATGGACAGTGCAAGATATTTCCACACTCATCCGCATCACTGAGGATAGAATTCGCTGGAGGACTCTGTGTGCTGAAGCATCCAATCTGAAGGGTTACGGGTTTATTGATTGATTAATACTAGAAAACAATAATACTGGGGATACAAAATTCCAATATCCAGCTTTTTCCACTCCCTACCCTGTAGCGGAGGACTTTCTACATTTTGGCAACGCCAATTAAGGCTACTAAAATCTAAAGTAAGATCAGTATTACAGTGAAGGTCATATTATACAAATAAATGTATACAGTTCGCTAATGCTAACTAATCTTTTATATGGATGTAAGAGCTGGACACTCAATACAGACACAGAAATAAGGATTCAGACTTATGAATATAATTGCTACAGTATTCTGTTAAAAATCAGTTATATAGAACATAAGATAAATATATTCATGCAGTAGCATACAGACAAATTTGAAGGTTACCAAAAATTAATTTTTGTGGTAGTGAAATGGTGCGAACATGTTTGGTTTGGTCATGTAACGAGACATGTCTCAATTTCTAGAAGTATTTTTCAAGGAACAGTTAAGTGGTGGCAGGAGAAAATCCTGGATTGACAAAATCAAAGAATGGTCTGGGCTTGATATTTCAACACCCGTCATGATAGTTGAGGATAGAGGTGCCGTTGTCTCCAATGTGGGTCTTATTATTAATATTATTATTTATAAAGTAACATCTCCGCAATGAAGGTTGGCTGCAACAGACCTCCAACATCTCCTGTCTCTTGTTTTGGTAGTGCACTCTGCTAGGCTGAAACCTGTCCATCTCGTGATGTTACTCTCCCACTTGTATCTCTGCCTACCTTTTGCTCGCTTCCCTTTGACTTTACCCTCAAGTAAGTTCTTGAACAAGGTGTCATGTCTTTTAATGTGTCCAAAATATTTTATTTGTTGGATCTTTATTTATTTTAATAATTCTTTCTTCATATTAAGTGTTGTTAGAACCCCTTTGTTTGTTTTCTTCTCCTTCCATGATGTTCTCCATATTCTTCTATAAATCCACCTTTCAAAGGCATCAATTCTGTCTTCTAATTGTTTGTTTAGTGTCCATGTTTCTGAACCATACTTCAACAAAGAATAAATGTAGTTTTTATAATTCTCATTTTATTATTTATTATTATTCATTATCATCAAGTGCCATCTCTGCAATGAAGGTTGGTTGCAACAGACCTCCAACAGTCTCTTGTTTTAGTGGTGCACTCTGCTAGATTGTAATTTGTCCATCTTGTCATGTTACTCTCCCACTTGTATCTCTGCCTACCTCTTGCTTGCTTCCCTTTGACTTTATTATTATTATAAGACTCTTAAGCAACACCTGTGGCAGACGTCCTCACTACACCACTTCAATTGGTCATAATATTTAATAAGGAGCTTATTCAAAAGGCACTCATATTTAAGCAAATATTTTATTTGAACATCTTCTTTTTCTTCTTCTGTGTTCGTTCTCAAACTCCTGCAGATAAGCAGAATGTAGTCCAGAGAATGGAATGAGTTGTGTCATGGTTTACAGCATTGCTGCGATATCTGCGCCTTTTGGCCTGACACATCCGACTTCAGCATGGCTGTGGGTTACTGACCCTATATGGGATGGGACAGCCAACTCCATCCCATAACCTCCTTAGTCATCTCACACGACATGCATCAAAGGTAAACAGTGTTGCTATTCTTTGCTCCCCTTTCGGGTCCTGACAACACCCGGGCGATTTGAACACCTAAAAAAAACAGCATCTCTTCTGACAGGCGGCTTGCCGTTGGTTTTTTGTAATAACTGGTACAATAAACTGGATTTGTTACTGGTTAAGAGTTGATGTAATTGCACGACAAGCTCATAGGTGCTCAGTTTCTCATAGCAAATATCACAGTATATAATCTAAAGGTAGGTCCCATTGCAGCAAACTGCCATCGGGGATGAAGATAACTCTGCATGAATTAAGCTGCAGCAATTATTCGGTGGGGTAGCCATTCCCTTCCTTACTGTCTTTACCTCCCTTAACACATGCGTCAGGTACTCATTTACAGCTGAGTTGACTGGAGGAGTAGTGGTGTCAAGCAAGAAATTACAATCTGGATTTTTTTGTCCAGATGTGGTTTCGAACCTGGCACACTGTAACCCTGTGATAGCAATCAAGCTCACTATCAACTAGGTTACCACACTTCTCTATTGAAGTATTTACATTTGATTGACTATATATAAATTTTAAAGGGAGAGCAGTCAAAGGTGGAATAAGCAGAAGATGAGAAAGAAAAGCATGGGCAGACAACATCAAGGAATGGATAGGACAAGATTGTTCCTCACTCGTCCACATCATTGAAGATAGAAATCACTGGAAGATTCTGTGTGTTGATGTATCCAATTGGTACCCTCTATGCTCAGGGTATGAGGGCGCAGAAGAATGATGGTCAACCAGCATAGGACCGGTACTGTCAGCAGAAGTGTGATGGCGGATACACTCAAGGAGAGATTGGAGCAACTATGGATGTGTCCAGTTTGCAGTGATGATGATCCGACGACTATTTAACTAACTAACTATGCTATTGGGTTTTTAGTTTATTTTTATGGGTTTAGATAGACAGCGATTTAGAATCATTTTCAATAAAACTAAAAAATATTAATTGTCCCTTTTATTCACTTGAAATTATAAATACCGGTACTCAACAGATTTTGGATATATGTATGAAAGGTTTATTTTTCAAAATATTATGTTACAAACCAAAACCAAACCACATAAGAACAAAACAAAAATGAAGCACAGTTTCAAAACATGATTTTTCTCACTTGTTTATGGTTTGAAGAGCACTGGCTAAGAATTTGGAATCAAACTTGCATGATGTATTCAACTCATATGCAATCTGTCGGCGCAGTAACTGCATCTGACCAACCTGCAAGAATCACATATTGTACATGCTTATCACAATAGTTAGTAAGTTCATTTTTACCAAAGATGGCACATGGGAGAGTAGTCAATTCTTTCCATGTTGAGACCCTCATTACAAGTTGCTGTAGATCGTGTGTATTGCTTACCCTCAATATTGGCTTTCCATGTTGATTGCTTTGCGCAGTTTCCTTTTGTCCTTTGCCTTCTATACTAAAAACCATTAAAAACACATCAGCATATTTTTACAAGAGCCACTGCAAGTGTTGAATTAAAATTAACTGAAACTATTTTTTCCACATGGTCGAACCATTTGCTGAATTAAATCTGGAGTATTTTTAAAAAATAAAAAATTTGTCGCTATATGTTTTGTTAGACCCAAGCCAGTCTGTTCATTGTGTGGTGTTTAGTAAGAATAGGACTAATCTTAGGACTTCTTTTTTGCAAGCAAAAGGAGCGAAGTCTAGTTTGCACAGGGTTTGTGATTAAAAAAACCCAGTGTATGAGATGCTGAGTTGATGTTTGGGATAATAAACCCAGTGTATGAGATGCTATCTGAGTTGATGTTTGTGATAATAAACCCAGTGTATGAGATGCTGTCTAAGTTGATGTTTGGGATAATAAACCCAGTGTATGAGATGCTATCTGAGTTGATGTTTGTGATAATAAACCCAGTGTATGAGATGCTGTCTAAGTTGATGTTTGGGATAATAAACCCAGTGTATGAGATGCTATCTGAGTTGATGTTTGGGATAATAAACCCAGTGTATGAGATGCTGAGTTGATGTTTGTGATAATAAACCCAGTGTATGAGATGCTATCTGAGTTGATGTTTGTGATAATAAACCCAGTGTATGAGATGCTGTCTAAGTTGATGTTTGGGATAATAAACCCAGTGTATGAGATGCTATCTGAGTTGATGTTTGGGATAATAAACCCAGTGTATGAGATGCTGAGTTGATGTTTGTGATAATAAACCCAGTGTATGAGATGCTGTCTGGGTTGATGTTTGTGATAAAAAACCCAGTGTATGAGATGCTATCTGAGTTGATGTTTGTGATAATAAACCCAGTGTATGAGATGCTATCTGAGTTGATGTTTGTGATAATAAACCCAGTGTATGAGATGCTATCTGAGTTGATGTTTGTGATAATAAACCCAGTGTATGAGATGCTATCTGAGTTGATGTTTGTGATAAAAAAAACCCAGTGTATGAGATGCTGTCTAAGTTGATGTTTGGGAGTGGTTGTTGAGATGTATCAGTACACTATGACAATCTTGAGCTAGTGTTGTTACACAAGGTTGACCAGGTCTGGCACGGTCATCGGTGAAACCTATCGCCAGGAATCGTTGGTGCAGCCTTACTATAGTAGACTGATCACAATTGAAATGTCAATCCATTTCTCTGGTTGACATTCCACTGACAAGCATACTAGCAACTGTCATCGTTCTCGTAACATCAGTTGAGGTATAAAAAGAAAACAGTAACAGATCCTCTTGAGATAAAAAACAAATAATGCTTTTTACTCACCGAAACTTTATTAAAGCGTTTGCCAAATTTCAATCTGAAGTGACTTTTTAGTCAGAATTTATCTCTATGATATTTTTCATGTGAAGCACAAAAAATGTAAAAGAAACATCACATCAATAAAACAATGGGACTGCAAATAAGTCATCATTTACACACATTCTGCTTTGTTACACACAATCGCTCACGTACATAAACATTTTAAGCGTGGAAACAAATCACGCATTCAGTGTGTTTTTTTTTAAGGATGCTAGTATTCATGATGGTCTGTTTAGGAAGTATGTTTTAAACCATTCTAAAAACATGATGTAATTCTGAATCTGAATCTTATAAAACGCAGCACCAATTCTAGGTTTATTTCTTCCCTCAGTGAATTTCTTGTTTTAAATTCTGTCTATTTTATGTTCAATATTCTTCAAACCACTTGCTTTCAAGTGTGATTAATTTAGTGTCTATTTCTTGTGTGAATCTCCAGCTTTCATATATTGATTTCAATGCGCACAATAAATAAAAATTATCAGAATTGCTGGCTTAATATCGTACATAAGTTGTAGAACAAATTCCACATGGCTTGTCTTTCAAAAATATATTTTAATTTTCATTCTGTTTTTATATATTAAAAGAAACTGATTTGTGAGAACCTTTTTATCCTTTCTCTGCATTTGTTCTCAAACTCCTGTTGATTAGCAGGATGTATTGCAATGGAGATATAGCGCTTAGTCATAGTTTATAACTTGGCTGTGATATCTGCATATTTCAGCAAGATACATCCAACTCCAGTGTGGCTTTTTGATTACTATGACCTATGAGATGGACCAACCAATGCCACCCCCATAAACCTCCCTAGTCGCGTCTTACGATTTGCATGGCAGGTAACAATGTCGCTATTCTTAGCTTCCCTTTGGGTTCAGCAACAAACAGGTGTAATTTAGACTTTGACATTCATCGCATTAGTTTTAACCATTTTGTTCTCAGATATATTGACTTGATGCTGTCTTCATAGATCTATGCCAGTCAGAGACGATGCAAGTTCACCTTGGTGATCAGGAGGTCCAGTTTTTATTCTGGCTGCAAAGAAAAATGAATCAGCAACTGACCGGGACACTAATATTTGGAAAAAAAAACTCTTCCTTAATGGTGAGACATCATGTTCTATTGTAGTATGTAATTGTTAATATTGACAACATTTTACTTTATCTATTTCTTTTCATCCAAATCTTTTCCTCAAAAAATTTCTTTCTTCTAACTCATTGAAAAAGTATTCAATTATAATTGGTTTCACTAACACATTAGGAAAGTCAACCACCCAAAAAATAACTATTAATATCTTGACAGAGTTGAACAGGTTATTATCTTCTGCATCAGAACAGGACACAACAGACTGATCAGCCACTTAAATAGACTAAGAATGGTTTCATCACCTCTGTGTCCATGTGGGCAGGCAGCACAGATCACAGAAAATATCCTGCAAGACTGCATTACACTAAAACAGCTAACTGAAACAATTGCAGTGGAAACTGCTTTAGAAAAGTTTAGCTGTCATTTTTCCCCTACCAATAATAATAGATCTATTTATTTTCTGATTTTCAAACAGTCGGTAATCTTCACTATCAAAATCGAAAACACTGTTGTTTTCCGACACATCACTTGAAATAATATCTCCAATTATAAAATCTAAAATAATAATAAAGCCAGATGTGTGCTAAATCTTAGGGCTCTCTTACTAGTGGAAGATGAAGCCATTTTGCTAATTTCAGAAAATGCTGAGCCTACCTTGTTCGAATTTTAATTTAAAATAAATGTCACACGCGTCTAATCACACAGTAACACGAAGGTTTCATTTTGTTAGCCAGATTTCTAAAGATTAAACAGCTAAATAACTTAATACTAATTCATTTACAATTGAAACGATCAAGAGAATAGAAATAGAAGCGGTGACAGCAGTTCACACTTGGCTGACGACGCAACCACCAACAGACTCTGTGATTCTATCGGACTCTCAAAGTATGCTGCGCAAGATAGAAAAGTGTATGATCCGAATGGAATAGGTCTCTCTTTTCAACAATGCGCAGAGTATTACATGGATCTACTGTCCAGGTCATGCTGGACCCAGGGGAAACGAAAGATCAGATGTGTTGGCTGATAAAGCCTTGGTGAATGGCACCGAGATAAGAAGAGACTTGAATTGATTAGAGCAGTCATGGATACCCTACAAGAAGACAAGGAGGAAGGCGAACAAAACAATGTACATATTCAAAGAATGGTAGAAATGGAAGTGACTAGAGGCGATGGGAGAAAGTGCTCCTTCTCTGGAAAGATCAGAAGAACGCGTAATCAGCAACTGACTGGGACACTGAGCTTATACACTTTTAGATGGCTGATGGGAATGCCCCCAGTGCTGTGATGCTTGTTCCTAATCAAGAATCAAGAATCATTTATGATCGAAATGAAGCAAATTTAGATGGTACATCTGCAAGAACAAATAATCTTGGATACGTCCACAATGGATGTCTATCTGCAATGATGTATCGCTTTTACGGGCAGAAAGAGTTAAAGGGAGAAACATTAGCTCACAGAGATGGATATCCAAAGAAAGCTGTATGGGAGCACTGAAGAGCTTACAAATACAGCAGCATTTATTAAGAAAACCGAGTTTTCTGTGTATATATGTCAAATTGCAAACGAGAAGCAAAAGAAGACTAACACATCCCTGAGCCAAAGATAATTCCCTGATTTTAACTACAAATTAATACTCCACTAACTACAAAAAAAAAGAACTTATATACATCTTAATACATAAATATACACAGAGATAAAAGAATGGAAACAATGTCATTCTCAATTTCCCACCATCTTTGTTCAGTTAAATTTGCTGATATGTCAGTACCTTACCTTCAGGATGATATCCATAAAGTAAGATAAAATTCTGCTGGTCTTAGCAATGACTTGTGGGTAAAATTTCTGAGGTTGACCTTGTGAAGACAAACAAGATGGTGGATTACAAAGAATCTAACAGCAGAGACAGCAGGAAAAAAACAGACATAAGTAGTGTTTAAGCGTTAGACATTAATGGTGTCAACATAAAAACTAGAAAAGTTAGCAAAAAAATTGAGAAGACAACAATATATTACTCACAAAAAAAGTAATAACTGAAACTACTTATTCTTCTTCTTCTGCATTCGTTCTCAAATTCCTGCAGATTAGCAGAATGTAGTCCGGAGAACGGAATGCGTTGTGTCATGGTTTACAGCATTGCTGCGATATCTGCGCCTTTGAGCCTGACACATCCGATTTCAGCGTGGCTTTGGTCACTGACCATATATGGGATGGGATAGCCAGCTCCATCCCATAACTTCCTTAGTCGCCTCTTACGGCATGCATGGAAAGTAAATAGTGTTGCTGTTCTTTGCTTCCCTTTCGGGCCCTGGCAACACACGGGCGTGAAACTACTATTTGGATATGCAATGGTTCTTATGTTAGTACCCGACCATAGTTTCTTTAGCTGTTTTAATTTTCAAGCTTTACCTGTTGAATTTCAGTTTTGAACAGTAAGTACATATTATTGACTGTTCATTTAATTTGTTTCTGTGACTGTTAGAAATTTAATTTGCACTCTCTATTTTCACACCACCCCCCCCCCCTCCCCAAAAAGGACTAGGAATAGTCAACTATTTATTGTTGAATTTTGAGGCGCCACTAACACATCAAATCATAAAGCAAGATACAAAATGTGGATGGCTAACATTCCATCCATGTGTTAATTTGAAGAGTTAGATTTATGAGGCAAGCTCACTATCGACTTTGTTAGAGTTGAAAGTTCACTTATACATTAAAAATGGAACATCTATTTATCTATTGTCTTTTCCACATATGTCATCAGGTGTGGTGGTGGGGAGTTTAAAGTTTTCTGTCTTTGGCCATCTTTGTTGTGCTTGCCATGGTCAGGTCGTGGTTCTTACTAATCTCTCTGATTGAATCTTCTCATCTTGTTCTTGGTCTTCCTCTTGCCTTGTAACCATTCTTTCTGCTGTTGTACGCAAAGATGGCTGGTTGTGATGGTTCCTTTCACATAAGGTGTCCAAATCAGTTATCTGCTGTCTTTCTATATAGAGTGTGCATGATATGGTCTTAACTACCTTACAGATGTCTTCATTTCTCATTGGGTCTGTACTGGTGACATTTATAGCCTTTCTCAGGGATTTCATCTCGCATGTTGTAATCTTTTTTCAAGAGTTTTTTTGTCTGGGGTCAGGTCTGGCACTGGTAAGATAATGTTGGAATAAAGATGGTATCTATTATCTGTCATTTGGTCACCAAATTGAGCACTGGGTTTTTAAGCAGCGGTGACGGTATGTTACAGCGTGTTTTTTTGGCACCTCATCTTAATTTATCAATTTTGCTGTCTTCTATAAAAATGCTTCCTAGATACATAAATTCTGATGACTGTTTAGATGTGTGCTGTTAACTAACACATTTAGCTGTTCTTTTGCTCTGCATATTTTCATAGTATCTGTTTTTGAAAATGGGAAATATTAGCATTAAAAATGTATAAATTAGAAATGAATCACTTAAAAGCAATGGATATTTTTTGTTATCATACTTTTGGTGAAATGAATAAAACAGACAGAAGATATAAAATGCTTAGTAAGATAATTTAAACAAGAAAGGTAGACTTTATGAAAGAAAAAAAAACAAGTAATAAAATAAAAAGTCTTCGAACAAAAAAAATTAATAATGAGAAATATTCATCATCACCATCGGATCCAAAACTTTGACAGTCATTAAAGTAATCTTGACAAAGTTTTCATAATCTTGACAAAGTTTTCATAATCTTGACAAAGTTTTCATAATCTTGACAAAGTTTTCATAATCTTGACAAAGTTTTCATAATCTTGACAAAGTTTTCATAATCTTGACAAAGTTTATAAAGTCTTCTTCTTCTTCTTCTTCTTTCGTTCGCTAATAATGTCTATATCTGCAGTGTTGTTTCTTGTATAAATTGAACAGTGTTTTCCATTTCTTGTTTTGTACCATAAAGTTTAACATTCATTGGTGTATCAGAAGGCCAGTATGTGCATCTTAATGTGTCATAGTTTGCACATTCTTGAAGGATATGTTCTGAAGTCTGGTTGACTTGTCCACAATTACACTTTGCTGTTGTGCCAATTTTAAATTTTGTATACATATGGCTGTTTAGTCTATTGTGTCCAGTTCTCAGTCGAAATATGATGACCTGTTCTTGTCTGTTAAGTAGGTGGTAGTCATCCCGTGGAGGTAAGTTAGGCTTTCGTTGTGCCTTTATCATGGATTTCTTTTGGTGATAGCTGATTGGTATATCCGGTTGCTGCATGTTAGCACCTTCCTTGGCGAGTTGATCAGCTCTCTCATTTCCTGCTATTCCACAGTGTGATGGAATCCATTGCAGTATAACTCTACACCTATTTTGTACTATGGACAATACCTCTTTTAACTCTGGAAGTTTATTGGATTGTAATGCCTCTAGTACTGACCTTGCATCTGTAAGTATTACAATAGGGTGTGAGGTCCTGTCCAATGTTAACAGTTTCTCTGCAGCTGTATAAATAGCTTTGACTTCAGAGTCATAGTTGTTGCAGTAATTCCCTGTTGGTATACAAGTGGTATCAGTGGTGCCATCTGGGTATTCTACATATACACCACTTCCTCCATTTTTTACTGCATTCTGTGCTGATCCATCTGTATATACTCTGGTCCATAGATCACTTGGGTAAACATCATCAAGGAAACTTAGAGCTGCTACTCTTTTCTGCAGATTATTCTGATGTTCATCCCCATGCACACCTGCTACTGTTGTTTGGATGGTCACTGGTAGGCATGTCCGTTTTTCCCATGGGGTGTGTTCTGGTTGAGATGTCAGTGGTATTGTTACCTCTGGTAGATCCGATACCTGTCTACGTAGACGCTTGGCCTGGTGTATGAAGCTGCTTCTTTTAAGCCGTCCTTGTGATAGATTCTGGAATCTTTCCTTCATTGGGTGACTATGGTGGGAAAGAAACTTTTCTCCATGAATTATAATTTTAGTATCTCTACGCTCTTTCAATGACTGCATCCCTCCGATATTCTGCATTTCTATGATTGGTGTGGATCTCATTGCACCTGTAATGATTCTAAGTGCTTGGTTCTGTACTCTATCTAGGTTTTGTAGTGTAGTGTTTGATGATGAACTCCATGCTGTAGAACCATATTCCAAGTGTGGTCGAATGGCTTGTTGGTATACATTTTTTAGAATTCTTTCATTAGCTCCCCAAGTTGTCCCACTCAGTTTTCTTAGTATAGCTATCTTCCTTCTAGCCTTTGTTTCTGCTTTGCTGATATGATGTTTCCATGTCATTTTGGCATCAAATGTTACACCAAGATATGTGGGTTGGTCATCTACCTTTAAGATAGTTTTATTTACATAGATGTTTCCTGCTCTTTGTTTTGGTGAAAGTGTAAAAAGGGTTGTTGCTGACTTCTCTATATTGATACTTACACACCATTTGTCAGCCCAATTAGTCAAAATGTCCATGGCTCTCTGAAGCATTTTTGTGGTAACCATGGCGCTCTCATGTGTGCACCAGAGAACCAAGTCATCTGCATATAGTGCTGCCTTAGTTCCACAGGGTATTTCTTCAATTAGATCATTGATAAATATGAGAAAAAGAGTGGGTGATAGAACTCCTCCCTGAGGCACTCCATGGCGTAGTAATACTTTCCTACTTTTTTTGCCATTTACTTGTACTCTGGCTCTTCTATTGTGAAGAAAGGCTTTCGTCCATCTATACATATTTCCACATATCTTGTAGTTTCTCATTTTTTGAAGCAATCCTTCTTTCCATACTTTATCAAAGGCCTTCTGTAAATCAATCCATGCCACTAAAACTGATTTTTTGTCTTGGAAAGCATCCTCAATTTCCTGTGAGAGGTATGTGGTTTGATCCTCTGTGGAGTAGCATTGCCTGAAACCTGCCTGCTGTGGTGCAAGGAATTTTCTACTTTCCAGGTGAAATTTTAGTCTTAGGTTTATGATGCGCTCCATTGTTTTGCACAGGCAACTTGTAAGACTAATTGGTCTGTAGCTAGTTGGTGTTGTTCCATCTTTTCCAGGTTTAAGCAGAGGGACCATAATTGATTCTCTCCAGATTTGTGGTATTTTCCCAGTAGACCAGCTAATATTTAGGATGTCCAATAGTTTCCTTCTGGCTGTTGTTCCTAGATTCTTTATCATTTCATTTGATATTTCATCAATTCCTGGAGACTTATTTAGCTTTAGTTTAGGGACTGCTAATTCCAATTCACTATATGTGAACAATGTATCCATAATTTCATCTGCACTGTTTTCATCACTGATTCTAGTCTGAGCATGTTCCAATTTACTTTTTTGGTCGCTCCGCACTGTATGCTGTTTCTCTGGACTAATTTCAATATTGCAGTCTTGAGCAAATATCCTAGCGAAATTATCTACTGCTTGCTTTCCTGTAATCATTTTGCCATTCTGTACGAGTGTTATGTTTGTGCTTCTTCCTGTTCCCTCATCATTTAGTTGTTTGACCAGTTTCCACAGTTTTCTTCCATCCTTTTCAAAATTTAAGGATTCTGTTTTCTCTTTCCAGCTCTTTCTTCTAGCTTCTAGTTTGGCTCTTTGGAATTTAGCTTTTGCGTGTTGATGTTTGTTGTGATGTTCCTGGCTTGGGTTATTTTCCACTTCCGTCCGTGCTTTTTCTAATTCCTCTTGCAGCAGTTCTAGTTGTTCACTCCAGTATGGCTTGTATTGTTTGCGTGCTCCTCTTGGTATTGCTTCCTTAGCAGCTTGATGAATACATTTATTGAACTCTTTGACTATGGCGTTTATGTCTTTTCCTTCCATGTCTATTTGTCCAGCTAAAACACTACTGCGGTGTTTAAATAGTCCCCAATTTGCTTTTTTATAATTCCATCTTGGAAGGCTACATGCATTTCCTGTGAGTTCATTTTTAATACTAAGGAGGACTGGTCGATGGTCGCTACCTCCAAGTTGCTTCCCCACTGTTCTATTGATTTCCCAGTTTAGGTCTGCTGAGTACAATGCCAAGTCTGGCGTGGAAGTGGTTTGCCATGCTCTTGAGTAGTATGTTGGAGGATCTTTTGGCTTATTAAGCAATAGAAGACATTTATCGTCTTGCCAGCTTTCAAGTTCTTCTCCTCTTTTATCCATGTGGTCATAACCCCAGCTTTGTGAGTGACTATTAAAATCTCCACATACTATCAGTCTTCCTCTGTACGGTATTGTGTCCAGGGAAAGGGACTGGTCATTTGGACAATAATAATTTAATAGGTTGAAGTCTGTGTTCTTGGTCTTTAGTTGAAGGACCTGATATTCTGCTCCTTCCATGTATAGCTCAGTTTGATGTGCGCTGATATTATTTTTGACTAGAGTTAGTATACCTCCTTTTCTTCTGTCTACTCGATCAGCTCTAAAGCACTGATAACCTGCAATTTTAAAGGCTACATCTTTGCTGAGGTGTGTCTCTTGTATGCAACAAATGCTGACCTGTTCCTTGTGAAGGGTGTTTTCTAATTCTAATTTCTTGCTAAAGCCATCTTTTTTGCTATTTACACCCTCAGCATTCCAGTGCATTATTGTAAGTGATGTCTCATTGGTTGGTAATATTTGTTGGTCAGTGATATTACTCTTGTGCCTCCTGGCTCCACAAGGCAATTGAAGAGGACCTCCAGTCGTATGGGGTGGGCCCTTTCGAGGTATAGGGCCCGGTGCTACTCCTGCCTGGTGAGTCGTCACAGGGTTAGCACCATAACGGGGTAATGCAGATATAGACATTCATGTGCGATAATGCATGACATTCTGATTGTTGCGGTGCGCCTTCTGGCCAAATGTCGCTGACTTCAGCACCTTTACTTGCTAGGCAAGACTGTGGTCCTGCCCGAATGTGGGAGGGCCCGGCCAGTCTTAGTTTCCAGCCTCTGCTGGCTGGACTAAGCCCCATCTCCACGCCAAGGAGCTGGCCTCGATGGGGGTTTATAAAGTAATCTTGACAAAGTTTTCATAATCTTGACAAAGTTTATAAAGTAATCTTGACAAAGTTTTCATAATCTAGACAAAGTTTATAAAGTAATCTTGACAAAGTTTTCATAATCTAGACAAAGTTTTCATTGAGATCACTAAGAGTTCTATCGTCTGTCAATTTTATACCAAAATATTCATTTTTGGGGTAATTTTTCATAAGCCAGTCAGGCTAAAATGAAATGATGACATAATGCAGCCTTGCCTCCTATTTCTATGTAAAACCATTCAGTTTTACTCTCATAACACAGCATCTGGAGTTGTCATATAAAGTCTTGATCACATTTAAATGTCTAGTTGGAAAGCTATAAAGTGGTGTAGTACATTGGGAAATTCTATAAAATATTTACTGCATTTTCTTTCGGATTGTCCATAGGGGTACATATTGCTGTCACCAATCTCAAATCCCTTATACATGTGTTGTTTGAGCTTGTTGTGTCCTGTTTCAATCTGAAAATGATTGTTCTTTTTTCCAAGCTTGTGGATGGCATCTATTCCATGTCTATTGAGCCTTTTGATAATGGACTTCATTTCTGGAAATGATACTATGTCTTCTATATTGTTGTTGACATTTACTTCCAGTTTTGGCTAGCGCATCTGCTATCTCATTTCTCCTCACTGTTCCGACTTAGAGAAAAAAAAACACAAATCAATTCTAAGTCAATTTCACTGACCTATAAGTCCCTGCACAGGATTGCATGTACGTGTAATCTGTATAAGATTGTCTGTCCATGTCTTGTCTTTCAAAACAGTTCGTTGAAACTGAAGCTGGAATGTTTGCAGCTCCTTGACTATCATGAAACACAGAAGACGATCAAGACCTGACAAACCAAAACTACCGACTGCCCTCTGTTAAGGAAAAGTATATCATAATAGTTATTACCACCACAATCCATTAAACAAAAGTTAATTCTTCTTAGAATACAAAGTGACACTTAAAGTAGCCTCCAGTCATCCACATTTCTACTAAATGACAGATAAAGTGGTTTTCAATAGCAGTATCTCATTGGTAAATTATATATATAACTCTTCTTCTTCTGTGTTCATTCTCAAACTCCCGTTGGATCTCTCTTGTAGCAGGACAATAGTCCTACTAGATTTCCAGCAGGATATAATCCAAAGAATGGAAATGCGTTGTGTCACCGTTTTATTTGTGGCAATGGGCGACACATCAATATCTATATATATATATATATATAATTTAAAAATATATGAATATGAATAAAACCTGTAACCGGTCAGGGTCATAGGGGTACCACATTGGATGCTCCTCCTGGAAAGAAAAGACCAGAGTATCATATTCCGACTGCGCACACAACATGTACAGCTTAACAATCACCTGAACAGAATACAACCACAACACACTCCAGGGTGCCGGCTGTGCACTCATCGATATGAAACTGTTGACCACCACCTTTTTGAATGTCCAGAGCTGGATGACATCAGGAAAATGCTTCTCCCTCCAGGGCCATATAAATGGAACACATTATATGGAACAAAACAACAACTCACAAACATATGCATATATCACACAATGGCATTGGGTCAAAGGGCATGAGCCCATGGACCGCTGGATCAGCAACCAACCAACCAACCAACCATTGGATGCTTCCATACACAGAGTATATCTTCAATGATGCGAAGGAGTGAGGAAAAATCCTGCCCTGTCCATTCCTTGATATTGTCTATGTTTTTAATTGCCCTCCTCTGCTTCTCTCCCCCCCCCCCCCCCCCACCTGGACGGTTTCCTGCAGTATTGTTTTTGACAAGGAATCATGTCTGTATATATGTCCAAACCATGCTAGTTTTCGTCGTTTCACTATTGAAAGCAATGGTTCGTGTACACCTGTATACATCTCTATTTTATTTCTTACGTAAAAATTTGTCTTATATTCCCTATAGGAAATTTGTAGAATTCGTCTGTAGCATTTTTACTCGAAAGCCTGTAGCCAATCGCATTGCAGTATTTCAGTGAGAAAAAGGCTTAGCTAGTGCTGCCCATCTCCTCTCCAGCTGTCCTTACAATATGTTTACATAGATGTGCTTTCTCTCGTGATCTTCATTGCACTTTGCTGATGTTGACATTACATCACGTTTGAACTTCTAAAATATATTAAAATGGTTAAATAAAAGTATTACATTTTTTTGTATTATATATCTACAATATGGTGCACAGTTTTGTATTTTATATTTATAATAATAAGTAATTAAGCACTTCATCTTATTAGGACTTTGTTTTTTCATTGGAATTTATGATAGTTGCTAACAATGCGATTTCTGGTAAAGTGTCACACATTTATTGGGGCAAAGTGTTGCATTCAAAATGTAAGAAAAATGATGATGTCATGAGGAAGTTGCTGATGCTAATCTAAAGCTGGGAGAGACAGATGTATATTGTTATAACGATCATCCAACCATACAAAGATTTTATCAGCTTTAAAACAGAACTTATTAACTATTTATTGTCCAAACTTTTTTTTTCAGAATAAAGTTTAAAAAAACTAGGTCTATCTATTTATTCTTAGCAAACATTTACACACTGCAGGTGTGCTAGACCTGTCGCAGTGGCAATCTGCCTCAATTTTATAATGGTTTCTATCACCTTTTTGTCTGCAACACTTTGCCCCTAAAATGGGGCAAAGTGATTTTTTTACATATATTCATAAATTTTAATTCTACAGTATGTTTTCAATAACCTCATGAATGTAAGATGAATGGATAAGTTATACACTGATGGCAGTTTGGTCTCTCATAGTTAAGTAATGGATAAGCTATAATTTATACACTGATGGCAGTTTGGTCTCTCATAGTTAAGTAATGGATAAACTATAAGTTATACACTGATGGCAGTTTGGTCTCTCATAGTTAAGTCTAGCTATCAGAATACACTAAGAGATTCAACAACAGAGCTGATAGCCAACACTGGTAGTAGGAAGCAGTAATGACCCATAATTACATGTCAACTTGCTGATGACAAAATACACTTCTGCAACAACAACAAAATTGATTATCTGTTGTGTTTGTTATACACTTACATGTATTTTCTCAAAGAGAGTTCTGTTTGTGATTTCTTGCTTGGTTTTCATGTCATACCATGCCTTCATTTGATCAACATAAGAAGTCGCCCTGTTTGTGAAACATACAAAAGACATTAGTGACATAGAAACTTTCAGATCTGTATCAATCTAGAATTTGTTCATAAATAAAGGAGAACTTAAAAGAAGAAAACATAGAATATTAATATTAGAAGCATGGCAGTCTGTAGGCAGGTCAATATAATCCCAGAAGGTAGCAAAAGATCACGCAAGTTTGACCTGGATTAGCATTCAGATTAGCGACAACTGTGCAGTAGGAGCAAAGCTTATAAGCATGTTGCAATATATGGCTAATGTTCTAGTGATATGATTATATCCATCTATCATTCTATGGAATTGGTAAAAAACCCTGAAATATTTATTGCCAATGCCAAAGTCAAATGTGTTGGACCATTGGCACAAGCAAAATGGAAACACGATGCACATTCATTCATTCATTAGATCACATTCTTCTGGAAATATAGTGGGATCATTGTCCTGCTGTAATGCTGTAAGACAGTTCCAGCAAGAGTTTGAAAACGTATGTCAAAAAAAAATCGCAAGCTGGATTAATTGGTTGGTTGCTGATCCAGCGATCCATGGGCTCATGCCCTCTGACCTAATGCCATTAAATGGCATTATATTGCTGGGAAGTCTGTGGATTTTCGGCCCACCCCGGAACAGAGCCAGAGAATAACTATCACACCTCCAGGAAGGTAGGCTTCAGCCTATGCACTGCTCCAGGCCACTGTAGCAATGATAGAGTTCACTGTGCTCATTCCCCGCCACCAATTGACTACTGGTTATGCTGAACTTCTCTATTGCTCCAGGCATGCAACCAAATGTTCAAGTGAAAAGGATTGCCACGTCCTGAGTCACTGTGCCTCTATGATGGGTTTCAGCCATAGGAAAAAATAGTGTTGTCAGTTTCCTCCTCCCCAGTGCTGCACAGTACATCTCTGGCTCCCTCCCAACCACAGAGGGTGCATACATATATATTCAGGTAAACATGAAACATATTTCAACAACAAAATAAAAGCATAATTGTATAGATGACGTGTCATGAAGCTTCTCTAAGAAGATAACCTCAATATAACAACATGTCATCCACTAAGGGTTTCTGTTGCATGGGTGGTATGTGTAGTGGGCCATTGGTGAGACCAACAGACGCAACCACATGCGTAGATGAATTAGTCAATGAAGAACAAATCTCTTCAGAAATGTCTTCATGAACTTTTACACATTGACCATGAACATAGTAACTATTGACAGCAGTGTTTCTAGTTGACATATAGACCCCTCTCTCAGTAGAGGACTTCTACTTAAAGTATTGCACATAAAGGCTGCATAGCACAGTGGTTAGTGCAATCACTTTGCATATGAGAGGTCCTAGGTTCATTTCTCAGTTGAAGCAGAAGTATTTTTCAGATCGGAACGACTCCCGGATCAACCCAGCCTTAATTGGGTTAATTGAGCTTTCAAATACACCAGCATTCTTGATTAGAAACTAGCATCACAGCACATGGGGCACTCCAATAAGTGCTCCGCTCTCCGTTCCAGCAGTCATCCCAGTGTATGTAGAGTCGCGGTCAGGTGTTGATTATGCAATCTTCGGGTCTTTCCAAAAAGATTACTTTTCCTTCCCTCACGTCTAGACACTAATTTATGACATTCTTTGTATATATACATTCTCAGCCTCTTTAACCTCATCTTCATTTTGCAATGAATTTATGACTGCCTTAATCAAATTTGCTTTATCTCTTCTCAGTATTGTATTGTGCCCTCCATCGTCGCACTACCTGCCAATAAATCGGCTCTCTCGTTTCCTTTAAGCCCAGCATGACCAGGGATGTATATCCATGTAATGTTCTGGACAATTGAGTTATTCAATAAATCAAACTATTCCTTTCTCAGCATGAATTTTTCTATCTTGTGCAGCATGCTTTGAGAGTCTGCGGAGTGTGCTGACATAACAGTTATCAACCAATTTAGTGCTGCTGTATTTCCCTCAGATAGATTGGAAAAAGTCCAAAATGAGGCAATGAGAGCAGTACTGGGGTGTACTAGGATATGCAATGAAATATTTTGCTTGATCTCCCCAGTATTAGAGTGCGACATCCGGTAGCACAGGTTAGGTCATAGAGTAAAAGAATACAATCACCACCCATTACACCAACATCTATACGAGTCAAAGGGAAAACAAATATAGCGCAGCAGATCATAGATGGCAGAGGCTGAAGACACACTGCAAAGAGTATGTGAATTAGGAAAAATAGGAAAGGGCAGTGAATGGGTGGAGGTAGACACTGAGAAAAAAAATAACTGACCAACATAATAATACAACTAGAGGTTACATTGCATGAGCTTGCCGAGTTACACTCGAAACCACAAGATATAATTATATAAACAGACGGCTTAGTCAACACAAATACAAATAAGAGCGGTTGGATTTTGTTTGCTACAAAAACGGTGTGAATTTGGTTGAGAAATCATCTGCAAACTCCACTGTAACAGCAGAACCATGTTAAACTGCAAACAAGATGATGATGATGCAGTCTTGAGAATGACCATGATCAAACTTTTGAAAATCTTCTGAGAGGACGAGGTCTCTTAATGCATTAACTATGTCAGATCAATTCATTGACAGTGTGGCCAAGCTCGCCAGTGTATCGGCTTGCTCGTTACCCTCAACACCTGCATAAATAAAAAGGTAATAATTCTGGTCATAGATTCTATCAATAACTCCACCCATTGACGGAGGACGTCTCAAACTTCAACTTTACTAATAAATCCCTCCTTGTACATGGACAGTAAGAGTATGTTGCTCGCAACCAAACAACCTAGATGACATGTACGCATTTCTATTCTATTTCTGACATACGTGTTTGTCTTATGTTTTTCATAGACTATGTACAAAATTATTATTCTTTTTTCTCCTTGTTCATTTATAACTTCTACATGTTATAAAGATGTAGTTCAGATAATGGAATGTGCTGTTATCATTTACAGCTCTGCTGCAAATGTGCATTTCTACCTGACACATCCAATTTCAGCCCGGCTTGTACAAATAACAAGACAATTTCAACATTTCAACCTTAAGGATATTTTTCACAACAAATACACAACAAACAGCGAACAAAGAATAAAACAGCAAAAACAATGGTATTATTATAAAGGCCTTTAGTTCGTCTGTGATAGTACCATTGTTTTTACGGTTTTTATTTTTCTGTTCACTGTTTTGTATTTTCTTGAAAAAGACCTTAAGGTTGAACTGTTGAAAATGTCTTATATATTGTTATTTGTATGTTTTCATACAGAAAACACGTAGTCTGATAAGATGTTAGTCACCGTAAAACTAAACTTGTGTTCTACGTAAGTACTATTGATATACAGTTTTACAGCAGTCTTACCTATTAAAAACATTCTTAGTCGCCTCTTACAACATGCATGGAAGGTAAACAGTGTTGTTATTCTTTACTTCTCCTTCAGGCCCAGGCAACACATGAGCAAAAAAAGGATTACCAAATCATATGCAAATAACATAAAGAGAGGCAAAAGGAACATTAAGAAAATCTTCCTGATATTTTTTTGCACTGTAAAATTTGTTCACATAATCTTTCTTACTTTGGATCTGTAATACGCAAAATTTCTCGAGCTAATCGTCCAATAAAATTAACACTCTCATCAACAGGAGCAAATCGTGGAATAGGAATAGCTGTTGACTGGTATATACTCTGCCAATCTTGAATCTAATTGTGAAAAATAGCAAAAATAATGTTAAAACTGTTAAATAATGTATATGTTAAATCAAAATAAATTAAATCAATAATATATAAAATTTGCACAAAAAATATTTTAATAATATCAAACCATGAAAAGACTTGGTAATTTTTAAAAAAGTAAAATTAGTACAAATAATAACAAGATGTAGACTAATTACTTATCATGCACATCATGAGGAGTTATGTGATGCTTGCTTGACTATCCAACAGCAGAACATGGAATATTGTATTGCCATGCAAAGGATGAACGTGGATAGAGAACATCCTTTGCATCCTGAAATTTTGAAAGTCGGGGGTGGTAGACTGAAGAGAGGAAAATCATGGGTGGCAGGTGTGGAAGGGGGTGGGTGACGACAGAGGTTGAGATGCAGGTGTTGGTTAATGAAAGCTCCGGTGAGGAAGATATGATTGTAAACACAGATGGATCGGTGGTTAGACATGTTCATAGTGTGTGGATCTTGACAGCTCAGTGTGTAGGAAAAAATATTGGGGGTGAAGAGGGTGGAGCTTTTGCTGTGACAACAAGTGGTGTGGCTATGGAGATCATGGCAGTGACTGTGGCATTGGGGTGGGTCCGCTCACCGGACCTGTGTCCTGAGTGGCTCGATGGGTATGATTGTGAAAGTGCAGAAGGATCTCGTTCGTGAACGGTGGACTGAGATGTTGGAAAGGTCGAAGTTGGAGATGGTGACTTTTATTTTCATGACTGGACATGTAGGAATTTGTGGCAATGAGCTGATTTGCTGGCGTCAGGTGCTGTTGTTACACCATGGGGGGAAGTGGTGGATTGGGCAGGTGTGTTTTGTGCCCTGTGGGAGACAGCATTGTGAGAGTGTGCTTGATGTGGATGAAGGTTCATGTTCGGTGGCTGGAGTTGAGGAGTGCAGTTTGGGCTGTGTGGTCATGGGCGAAACGGTTTGCAGGGCGCAGAGGAATGATGGTCAATCAACATAGAACCGGAACTGCCAGCAGAGGTGTAATGGCAGATACACTCAAGAAGAGATTGGAGCACCTATGGATTTTTCCAGAGTGCAGTGATGATGATAATGAACCGACTACTAACTAACTAAGAGGAGTTAATCAAGACTTTTATGCAAATATAACTATGAACTTCAATAAAGATCATTTCAAAAATAACCTATAAATTCTTTACAAAGAGTTTATTGTCTTTCCTAAGTGAATGATGGTTAATAGTATCCACACTAGTGTTTAAGAAAAGCAGCTATGGTTATCAAACTGGACAGAGTAAGAAACGAGGATATCAGAAAAAGAGTAGGAATAATGCCTTGTATCGAATATATAGAACATCAGCAGATAAAGTGGTTTGGTCACCTTTTGAGAATGGACACAAGCCAATTACCACTGAGAGCTTATAACAAATGATCAGCTGGATACAGAGCAAAGGGAAGACCAAGAAAGAGATGGATCGATAGTATAATGACCACTCTCCACAAAAACAGACTCAGTACAACTCAGGTATCACATTTGGCTTTGAACAGTAACTTACAGCTCCCACCCCTATGCTTAACAGCAAGTGTTGATGCTATCAACCAGCTTCCACCTGTGAATAGACAATAGACAGGAAGAGGATGATTTTTAAAATTGTTGCGGTCATTTATAGACAGCACCTTATGACAAGCATGGTATGTCACGATGTCACTATTCTTTACTCTCCATTCGGACAGCGGCAACACATTGCAAAAAAGAAATAAGGGATAATATAAAATATCCATATAGTATTACAAATAATTTTTGTATTAAAGAAAACAAAACAATACAGCACTAGCTATAAACTATCAAAATGGAAAAACTAGCAAACTAAAGTACCTTTGTCCTCAAAAAGCTGCTGCATTCTTGCTCAACATTGTAGTTGATTATCCTCGACACTTCTTCTTGCCAGATTTTTAGTCCATAAATGTTGACATAATCTTGTATGTACTCAAATGATCTACGGAAACCATCCATCTGATCTCCAAGTATATGTAGCTTAGGTAACAATTCATTGACCTGGTAAATGATTAGAAATTGTAATGAGAAATTACAGAAATCACGATTTTAAAACATCAAAATTATGAAAGATATAAAATCACAAAGAAAAGATATAGAAATTATAAAGAAACATTTAACTAACTTAAGAAATAAATATAACAATTATGAAGAAAGACATATAGAAATTACAAAGACTGAAATATAAAGATTACAACGAAATATAAAACTTATGAAGAAATAAATATAGAAATGATGAAGACAAGATTTAGAAATTATGAATAAAATATTTAGAAATTATGAACAAAAGATTTAGAAATTATGAACAAAAGATTTAGAAATTATGAAAAAAAGATTTAGAAATTATGAACAAAAGATTTAGAAATTATAAAGAAACATTAAACTTAATCTTTAGCATATCACTAAAATTATATTATCATTAAATTAATTTCTCCCCTGTCACTGCATTCTTTTTTGACAATTTGAGATATCTAATATGTAAATTACAAGTCTATACCTTTGCTCTTGGATTGAAGATTAAGCCAGAGTGCAGGGCATAGGATACTTGCAACACTAATTCCTTACGGATGCCATCTTCAAGAAGCTGCTTTGGATCAATCTGAATTCATAGATATAAATTGAACATATTCATAGCTGTCAAATACATTTTTTTCTAAATCTGTATTTTTAACAATTTATCCGCCTGTGTGTTGCCAGGGCCCGAAAGGGGAGCAAAGAATAGCAACACTGTTTACCTTCACGCATGTCGTAAAAGGCGACTAATGAGGTTATGGGATGGAGTTGGCTGTCCCATCCCATTTATAGTCAGTGACCCACAGCCATGCTGAAGTCGGATCGCAGCAATGCTGTAAACCATGACACAACACATTCCGTTCTCTGGACGTAGTCAGCTAATCTTCAGGATTTTGAGAACGAACACAGAAGAAGAAGAACAATTTATATTCATATTTTAATAAAAACATCAGTATTAAGCCAAAAAAACATTTTTTCCCCATCCCATATGTGAGTGTGAGATTAAAAAAATGTCATCATTAGTAATAATTACTAGGAAATTTAACACCAAATCACCTTTTTAAGATTAAAATAAATAAATAAAAATTTGGGGTTCTATGCGCAAAATCAGTATCAATACAGAAAATCTGTACTAATTTACACTTATGCATATTTGTCAGTCTTTGATCATGAGTGTAGAGGATAAAACTAAAACACAGTTACCACAACCTGTAAAATGGACAGGCATGTCAGCTGAAGTAGAGGCACCATGCAAATATCACTAATGTACATCCCTATACTTCACAACAGTCTTGGTTGCGTAAATCTGAGCCTTGTTGTCTATGTATTGCTGTGGAGAAATCTTGATTGTCTCTGTATTGCTGTGGGAAAACCTTGAGGTCTCTGTATTGCTGTGGGAAAACCTTGATGTCTCTGTATTGCTGTGGGAAAACCTTGATGTTTCTATATTGCTGTGGGAAAACCTTGATGTCTCTGTATTGCTGTTGGAAAACCTTGTTGTCTCTGTATTGCTGTGGGAAGACCTTGTTGTCTCTGTATTGCTGTGGGAAGGTTATCAGCAAACACCACTTTGTTTCTTCTCTTAAATTTAATCCTTCCTTCTATATTTATTTCTATATTACTTGGTTCACAAGGATGAGCATGAGCCCTAAATTCTTCCATGCCACGCAGACTGATACCACTCGGACTTCAGTAAACTTAAACTGTTTTCTATGTGGGCATCCTACCCATAGTTAGATTGCCTTACTGCCCGTGTGTTGCCGAGGCCAGAGAGGGGAGCAAAGAATAGCAACACTGTTTACCTTCCACTCATGTCGTAAAAGGCGACTAAGGAGGTTATGGGATGGAGTTGGCTGTCCCATCCCATATAGGGTCAGTGACCCAAAGCCATGCTGAAGTCGGATGTGTCAGGCCGAAATGCGCAGATATCGCAGCAATGCTGTAAACCATGACACAACGCATTCCATTCTCCAGACTAAACCTTGCTATTCTGCAGGAGTTTGAGAACATACGCAGAAGAAGAAGAAGATTGCCTTACTTAGCTAGTGTATCTATACTCGACCCTTAACACCAAATTTAATTTTCTGCTATCCAATTATGTCAAGTTTTCATCCCTGTAATGACATCATAGAACAACAACTAAGTCAAGCCCGGTTTGTTTTCAGAAGAGGAGCAGGATGCACAGATGCACTATTTACCCTTAGACAACTAAGCGAAAAAGCTATTGAATATGACAAAAGGCTAAACATTATCTTTGTCGATCAAGAAAAAGCATTCGACAGAATAAGCAGAGACATGCCATGGCAACGCTAGAAATATACGGAATCTGATTAAATATGAACACAAGATTTGTTAGATTTGGTTCTAAATAAAATAATTTTTAAACAGTTCTAATATTTTACAACTGAAATTTAAAACAGGTCAAAAGACTATTTTCACATATTGACATAATTTGCAAGTTAGTCAAAGGGACAACATCCTTACTTTTATAATTCCCACAAGAGTTGTCTTCATCATGAGAATTCCCTCAGTGAAAACAGAAATAGAATGAGTTAGCCTTGCAACCTGAAGGAAACAGTAAGAATACAATATTTGTAACTAATTTCATAATATTGGGATACCAGAATCACAGTTAAACTAATAAATGCAGTAACAACTATGCAATCAATCAAGCCCTTGGCCCTCATAACATGCCAATGACAAATTCTATAATCTATCCTAAGATTCCATCTCCAAGTCTTTCCATTCCATGTTATGCCAATATCCACGAGAACTTCCAATACCTCTCTTTTTTTTAAATGTTCTAAAGATTTCTTTCTTTCTCTTTCCCTATAGATTCCATATAAAAAATATTTTAACTTTTGCAAGAACAAGAACATCCATTGCCACTCTTCCCAAAGTTATTATAAAGTTTTGTCTTTTCTTTACCTGGGGATTTGATGTCAATGAGATTCAATGATAATAACAATATTAATTATCATAACAATAAGAATATTCCACAGTAGTGGAACTACATTGTCTAGATGTAAAACATAAACACCATAACTCCAGGCTGAAAACATGCCATATAACACAGATCCCAGACTAGGACAAACAAACACAACTCTCAGCTTGATACCTGACCATAAATAAATACAGTTCATAGGCCCTAACCAGACCATAAACAAAAACAGCTCCCAATGGAAACATACCATAAACAAACACAGCTCCCAGAATTGAAACATACCATAAACAAACACAGCTCCCAGAATGGAAACATACCATAAACAAACACAGCTCCAAGAATGAAAACATACCATAAACAAAAACAGCTCCCAAAATGGGAACATACCATAAACAAACACAGCTCCCAGAATGGAAACATACCATAAACAAACACAGCTCCCAGAATGGAAACATACCATAAACAAACACAGCTCCCAAAATGGAAACATACCATAAACAAACACAGCTCCCAGAATGGAAACATACCATAAACAAACACAGCTCCCAGAATGGAAACATACCATAAACAAACACAGCTCCCAGAATGGAAACATACCATAAACAAACACAGCACACACATGTAATCTAGACTGAATACTCAAACAGTCCTCTGAATCAATTTTTAACTTAATACACATAAACCAAAATCAATACAACCATTCAGTTCTTGTAATTGATAACAATAGACAAGCATGCACACGACAACGCTCTTCTAATTGTATCAATATGGGAACAATTTGCAATAAACTTGAGAGATATCAATTCTTGATTCACTTTTTTGTTTTAAAATCCTTTTTCAACATCTCATTTTGAAGGTGTCAATTCTCTTCTTTTTTTAGAAATAAAAAATGGGGCTGAAAATTATACAGATTTCACAGAAAAAAAACTAGAAGACAGAATTGATACCACTGAGATGTAGATACCACTAAAGACGGATGTGTCGGGCCACATGTGTGCACTGACTCTGAAGCTGGTCCGAGTGCCAAAAAACCAAGAAGGGAAATGACCAAAAATAGTGTCTTGATTATTAAGGTCTTTTTGGAGCAGGATTTTCCTTCCAAATAATATCTGCACTTCTCCCCCCTCCTCGTCATCTTACATACGCCAAGAAGAATCTTCAGAAAGGTAAATGCCACTTTAAATATTCATTTATTCTTTACATTGGTCTTTTATATTCATTTTATATTAAACACTATATTTATTATCTATAAAATGTGTTTTTGGTATAATTTTGGAGTGTCTAGAATGAATTAATTGGATTCACATTGATTCATATGGAAACAATTGCCTTGGATTTGGATTTCTCCGATTCTTTTCGGACAGATTATCAATAATAATCAAGGTATCACTGTACATATACCATTATACAAACACACACACACAAGAATGTAGATAACTTCATGGAAAGAAAAAAAAACAAACAAAGAGGTTCTGACAACATTGCACATGAAAAATAAAAACTATTAAAGCAAATAAAAATAAAACAAATAAAATATGCTGGACATATTTAAAAGACATGTCACCCTGTTAAACACCTTACTTGAAGGTAGGGTTAACGGGAGGCAAGTAAGACGTAGGCAAAGATACAAGTAGGAGGGGGGATATCATGAGATGGACAGGATACAGTTTATCAAATTGCACCACCAAGGCAAGAGACAGAGGAACATGTTAGAGGAACACTGTACCCAAACTTCGATGCTGTGACACCACTTGATGATGATGATGATGAAGGACAAAGTTACCTCATATCTTTCATCAAGTTGAGCATACTCCTTCATTTTGTCCTTCTCCAGTCTTGTGGGCACTTCCCTTATGGAGTTAGTCAGCAGACGGATGATGCTGGCAAGCAGACTAAACATTGTCTGAGGGATGATCTAGACATAAAAATAAAATCATAAATAAATGGACATTTAATTTACCTTGTTTAATACTACAGCAATATATAAATAAACTCCACACAACATGAAGGGACTTTAACATGAAGATAAACACAGAAGGAAACTTTGGTAATGTCAATTGCAAAAACAGAAAGAAAGACCACTATTTTAATCGATAATCAATAACTTAAACAGGTGAGAGAATTTACTAATCTTGGAAGCATCATATCATCGAATGGGAAAAAACACCAAAGAAATCCAACATAGATGCAATATAGCATACAGGATCTTGGAGCAGATGTCTACTATTTTCAAAAACAAATATGTGAGCATGAATATATAACAAGATTTGTCCTCACTCATCTGCATCGCTGAGGATAAAAATTGCTGGAGGACTGTGTGATGAAGCATCCAGTGTGTTATCCCTACGACCTGAAGGGTTACGGATTTATTGGTTGCTTGATATGAGCAGGAACACCAAAACTGCACTATATAAAACGATCATCATACCATCAGTATGCTACCAATGTGAACACAAACAACAGAATCCAAAAGGAAACTTGTTACAACAGAAATGATTTGCCTATCTAGAATCCTCAGAGTAACAATAAGAAAACAATGCCAATTCTGGATTACAATGAAAGACAACAGATTAAGTGGTTTTTGCATGTTTCCAGACTAACAGTGTTAGTCTTATGAATGACTTACAGTGTCACTCAAAAAGTATTACTATACAAATACAATGAATACAAACCCAGGGGCAGACCTTGCAAACAATGAATTACAGAAATAAAAGAATCAATGAAAACAAACATTATGAAGCACACAAAAAAATCCATCTCTAGAGAACTCTTCTACCGTGACACTGCAAGGCATAAAGGGGTATTTTTGTGCATGATACATAAATGTGGGATTGCTTCAGCTATGCTTGTATGAAGATCAGTTTGGAACACATCTCAACTTATTAAAACATCTTGAAAAAAAAGCACGATTTACTTAAATGCATGATTCTTCATTGATCTTACCTGTAAAACTTTACGAACGTATGCTACAAGCTCTCCGGAGTAATACTGGGACACACTCATCAAATCCTGGCTACCTGCTTGATTTATTCTCATCAAAGGAAGATCAAGAGCGGAAGCCATCTGACACACAAAAATGTAAAAAATTAAAATGTAGCAGTTCTTCATGGAAATCATGATTCTTTACCTGACATTCACAGAACTTTGAAAGTTGTACTAAATTAAAATAAACATTCTTAAATTTAACACAGCCAGAACATATGGTAAGTATGCACAATTGAGATCATTAGTGCCTGGTTCCATCCAATGCAGAAATGATCAAATTGTGTAATCACTATAAGTGGTACCTCTGCAGCAGCAGAAATGATCAAATTGGGTAATCATTATAAGTGGTACCTCAGCAGCAGCAGAAATGATCAAATTAGGTGATCATTATAAGTGGTACCTCAGCAGCAGCAGAAATGATCAAATTGTGTAATCACTATAAGTGGTACCACAGCAGCAGCAGAAATGATCAAATTAGGTAATCACTATAAGTGGTACCTCAGCAGCGGCAGAAATGATCAAATTGTGTAATCATTATAAGTGGTATTTCTGCAGTAGCAGAAATGATCAAATTAGGTAATCACTATAAGTGGTACCTCAGCAGAAAACTGGCAATAAAGTATTTATATGCTCTTAAAATACACTCTGTATAACTTTGTGTTGGAGTGGTAGGATGAATGTCTCAGATGGCTAATGTAGCAGGTGGTACTTTGCAGAAAGCTGGCACTAAAGTATTTTTTTGCTCTTAAAAGATATTCTGTCTGACTGTGTCAGGGTGGTAGTGTGAACATCTCATATAGTAAAGGTACCAGGTTCAAATCCAACTGCAGGTAAATGTACAACATTCAGAAAGCAATCAACGTATGTATATTGCAGAGAAATAGATACTGTAAATATACTGGGTTAATCGCTACATCCAGAATAGGATATAATGCAAACTTTTTTTAAATATACTTCAAAATAAGTTGTCTACAGATAGGTTGAAAAGGCATAGAGGACTGACATGAATATATTTTGGTTACCCCAAATGTATTCCAGAAAATAGTTCTTTAGTAGTTCTCAATGAATCAAAACACTGAGTACCACTCATAGCATGTAACTCTGTAGCTTTAAGCAACAATCCCCAGACCCTCTCTGAGTAGAAGGCTCCTTCAGTAGGCATTGCACTAAGCCAAAAACTGAAGTCTCCTGGGTATTGAAGAAAGCTCAGAAAAACCACCCTACTGCACATAAGAAGTAAGAGCTAATCAGTCACAATTCCTGGGATTCTCAAACAAACAAGCAACAATCCCCAGAGTTATCAGAAAAACTCCACTAAGTAAACAAGATGTCACCAGCAAGATTACAACCCACATCCTCTTGAGTACAAAGTAAACAGCTTAACACTACACCAGGGAGATCCCTCCCAGAAAATATATCTTAAAATAAGATAAAAGAGTGATAGATACAGCATGGAAAAAGTTGAAGGAATTAGATATTGACAGAAAAAGAGAAAATAGGTCGGCTGTAGACATGTGCTTCATAGGAAGTAGAAAGGTAAAGGAAAGAGAAAAATGACAATAAGACTCTAGGTTAGCAATGTTTTCAGACGTGACTCTTGTACCAGAACTGTCACTCATAATACAGATTTGAAAGAGGATGTAAATGAGAGACAGACTAAAAGTAAATTGCTGGAAAAATCTTTTTTTTTTTTAAATAATCCAATTCTTAGAAATATTCACTCTAATATTCACTCTAATATTCACTCTAATATTCACTCATGTTGTCAGAAGAGGCAAAACACAGAATTTAACACTCCACAAACAAATACAGAACTGCACATCTATAAAAGATAATCAGGTACCACTTAAAAAGTGGTTTTTGGACACAGTTTCAGGTCTGCACAAACTGCCACCTGGTTCTCGTATCGAAGAACATTTTTATAGGGTCACATTATGAGACATACTAGAAAGTAAAATTCTGACCAAGCACAGAAAGGGAGAGTTTGTTATAATTTTATAACTGCTACATAAAAAATGATCATGGACAGTTTCATTAGTCAACGACCAAAGGATATTATAAAAATAAACTCTAATCCAGTTGGATAAATAAACAGTTGCTAATTCTTTATGCCATGTAATAATTTATAGGAGCTGGTATCCCAGAATTGATACTATTATGATACAGTCAAATATGGTACATAGGAGCCATGGTAAACCATGGTACATGGGAAGCCATTGTAAACCATGGTACATGGGAAGCCATTGTAAACCATGGTACATGGGAAGCCATTGTAAACCATGGTACATGGGAAGATGCTGCACGCAACAGAGCTTCATGGCACTCTGCAATTTAAAAACGTGAAATATTGTGTGGAAAAAAGGAGAAATGCAAAGGGCATTACTGCTTTTCAGCAGTAAAGGGCAGATCAAAACAATTGAACGTGATAATTCCAAACCCAAATTGTCTGAGGACATTTGGGACCACTAAAAAACTTATGAGCAAACCTAGGAATTCATAAACAAGGCCATACCTCTAATTGAATTGTATAAAATGGATATAAGAAATGGTCATACATTTTTGTGATGGACAAAGAACAATTTATAGAAACACAATCTTATATTGAGACAAAATAACATGGTTTGGATATTTAATAAAAAATAAAGTTAAGTCAATTACAAATTTATGCACACAATAGTAGAAAATGTCAGAGAACTCAAGAGAGCCCAAGAAACAGATCAACATTTAGAACTCACAACAATTTCTTTGGATTTCAGCTCAACAAGAATTTAAGTTTGGCAAGCATAAGTTACTAGGAATGAAAATGTTAATAAATACTGCATTGGTAATGAAACAATGATCAGCCTAAGACTGAATCTAGATTGATTAGTTAAGAGATGTGGCTGATGAGATGGGCAATGGGAAACATTCGGAGAGAAATCTACAAATATATGACCAGCCCAAATATCAAAGACATCAACCACTTGGGAAGGAAAGATCAGAGTACAGTCTTCCGACTTTGCACCTAACATGTACAGTTTAACAATCACCTAAACAGAATACAACCAAAACACATTCTGGGGTGTCACCTGTGCACACATCCTTATGAAACTTGACTATCACCTTTTTAAATGCCCAGTGCTGAATGATAATAGAAAAAGGCTTCTCCGTCTAGGGCCAGATAAATGGAACACCCTATATGGAACAAAACAATAGCTCACAAACACAAGAATATATCACACAATGGCATTGGATCGAAGCGCATAAGCCAATGGACAACTGTATCAGAAATCTCCCAAATAGTAACTATGTTAGAAATCAACTAATCGTTCATAAGCAATTTCCGAATAGAATCCATTCACTTTAAATGTCCGGTGACTTTCATTACTGTTCCCCATAATGCATTTATTTATACTTCACCTTTAAAAATGTTGCTCTCAACTTAATGACAAGAGTAGGATCCTTTTTAATTCCCTGCTGCATATAATCTGTGTAGCTGGAAATAGGTCAAATAGAAATTAGTTATATACATTTTCATTTTGATAATTTTTTTTTATTTCTTAAAACTGTAATAACAGTTAAGTATAATAATTGCTTGTGTAAAGCAATGACTTGGCTAGTTGGCTGAACTACATGTAGCTACTCAAGATGGGGATGTCCTCTCCTACTGTATAAATAACTGCTGATGGAGAAAGCAGATCACATTATGTAATAATGACTTAGAAAGTAGAAGTTGGAAAAACCCGCATATTGGACTGAGGGCACATCAAGGACAGTAACTGATAAGCGCCCTGAACCAGCTTAGAAGGCAAACTACTGAGATATATTAAATGCCAAGAAATTCATAATGTCTACAACGATCTAACACAGACATCCATAAAGATCTGAATTTAGAAACAAAATGGCTTCTTAAAACTATTAAAATTGTAAACTAACTTACATCTATTTGAATCTGGCTTGTTATAGGTTGAATTTTTCGGAGATCCCTGTGGATTATCACTTGAAGCTACGGAGTTACGTGCTGTGAGTGGTACCCTTGACAGGCGGTGTGCCGCTTCATTGAGAGTGACGGAGTACATATGGAAAACTGAGTACAGTGAAGTTAATCCTCTACGACTTTTGAAACCTTTTTTTTGTTGAAATTTTGTGTCAATGAGACAGACCCATTAACAAATATAAAATCAACCCTGAACTTTTGGTTGCAAGTAATAAATCTCTAATCTCAGGGTTATGTTAGCAGTCTAGAATGTATGTGGAAACAAATATTTTTCATCGGGATTATAGCTATGTGGAATAAGCACATAAAATACAAACAGAGATAATTAGATAATTATAGAAAATAAACAGATAATTAGAAAATCCTCTGAAATCTTTTTACCAAATAAATATAGCGTGTCTATAAAGTTTCTGTGCACTGAATTTGAAAATAAATATATATGCTCAATATGATGTAATAGGATATTTGTGTATAGTGTACATAATTCTTAAAGCTGACGGGAATGTAACCAAGTCCATTCAAGTGGCACCAAATTGCCTGGCACCTCAAGTATAGTGTACAACATGATTCATAAGATTGATGTTTGCTGCAGTTAACTTTTATTTGTTAACCAAGAAATAAGTTCATTGTGGTATGAGCCACTTTACCCAAATCATGATTGACACACATGAGCTGTAGTGTGTTTTCGATGTTATAGCATCAATGATGTCACATAGATCTGCAGTAAATACCCACAAATCATGTAATGTAGTGTGACAAGCAATGTAAGTGAGTGCACAGTGACTTCATAGACACCTTGTAAATTAATACCTATCCATGATGTTCCATGCATATGAAAGATCTGCCACAATCTCGATAGTGATGAGGACTTCCTCTTTGATATTTATGGTTCTAATCATCTGATGAAGGCACAGCCTTGTATCTGCCAGATACTGCAGTACCTGGAGATTGCTCTCAAGCTGATGAAACTCCTGGACCTGTGATGGAAAATTTATTAATATTAATTGTGGAGGTCATGGTTGCAGGATTACCTGAACTGCTGGCTTCATTATTTTTTATGGCTATATGCCCTGGCATACAAAACTTTGATTCCTAAGAGATACATTTACAGCAGAAGTCGGATGTATTAGACAATTGGTGCAAATAAAACAGAAATACAACGCATTTTCATTTTCTGGACTACATCCTGTTTGAAATCAAGCAGGATCATTGTCCCGCTACGAAAGTGATCTGGTGGGAGTTAAAGAATGAACAAACAAACAAACAAAATGGATACATTGCTAATTGTTTTTTAAATAATGATGGGAAAAAAATCAAAACATCTAACTAAACATCACTTGACCACTACACCTAACTAAACATCCCTTTACCACTCCACCTAACTAAACATCACTTGACCACTCCACCTAACTAAACATTACTTGACCACTCTACCTAACTAAACATTACTTGACCACTGCACCTAACTAAACATCACTAGACCACTGCACCTAACTAAACATCACTAGACTACTGCACCTAACTAAACATCACTTGAACACTGCACATAACTAAACATCACTAGACCACTCCACCTAACTAAACATCACTAGACCACTGCACCTAACTAAACATCATTTGACCACTGCACCTAACTAAACATCACTTGAACACTGCACCTAACGAAACATCACTTGACCACTGCACCTAACTAAACATCACTAGACCATTGCACCTAACTAAAAATCATTAGACCACTGCACCTAACTAAACATCACTTGACCACTGCACCTAACTTGTTCTATGTTTGTTTTCAAACACCTGCAGATTATCATCAGTCCTGAGAAAGGAATCCAAGTGTCATGGTTTACAGATTTTCTGTGTTATCTGTACCTTACTGCCTGACACATCCAATTTTAGCATGGCTTCTGGGTCACTGTGACCCCTATGTTAAGGGATTGCAAACTTCACCCCAAACTTCCTTAGTCACCTCATATGACTTGCATGACAGGTAACAGTGTTGCTAGTCTTTTCCTTTTTAAGGTACCGGGAACACACATGAGCACCTAACTAATCCTGAAAGGACAACCGCACCTTATGAAATGATTACTGACTATAGTTCTAGAAGCACCAAAACTATTGGTACCAAAGAAAATGGCTTCATCAGTAACATACCTGGACAAGTTCTATGAAGATATAGCTAACTTAAACTAAACAACTGTTGATGTATCTGCAGCATCTGAGGTTGCAGAAATGTTGTACTCCAGAGAAATGGTTTATGACATGTTATTCTATGAGGTTGCAGAAATGTTGTACTCCAGAGAAATGGTTTATGACATGTTATTCTATGAGGTTGCAGAAATGTTGTACTCCAGAGAAATGGTTTATGACATGTTATTCAATGAGGTTGCAGAAATGTTGTACTCCAGAGAAATGGTTTATGACATGTTATTCAATGAGGTTGCAGAAATGTTGTACTCCAGAGAAATGGTTTATGACATGTTATTCTATGAGGTTGCAGAAATGTTGTACTCCAGAGAAATGGTTTATGACATGTTATTCTATGAGGTTGCAGAAATGTTGTACTCCAGAGAAATGGTTTATGACATGTTATTCTATGAGGTTGCAGAAATGTTGTACTCCAGAGAAATGGTTTATGACATGTTATTCTATGAGGTTGCAGAAATGTTGTACTCCAGAGAAATGGTTTATGACATGTTATTCTATGAGGTTGCAGAAATGTTGTACTCCAGAGAAATGGTTTATGACATGTTATTCTATGAGGTTGCAGAAATGTTGTACTCCAGAGAAATGGTTTATGACATGTTATTCTATGAGGTTGCAGAAATGTTGTACTCCAGAGAAATGGTTTATGACATGTTATTCTATGAGGTTGCAGAAATGTTGTACTCCAGAGAAATGGTTTATGACATGTTATTCTATGAGGTTGCAGAAATGTTGTACTCCAGAGAAATGGTTTATGACATTTTATTCTGAGGTTGCAGAAATGTTGTACTCCAGAGAAATGGTTTATGACATGTTATTCTATCTGCTTGACACATGCAACTTTGACTTGACATGTCTTGGGCACTTTGACCTGCTACAGAGTTAAGAAGCCATCTCCGTACCCAACTCTTCTTAGTCACTCCTTACCACCTTGATTCCCTTCAAAAATTGTTTTTCCTGCACAGATCATACAGAGCAGTTACAAAATTGCATGTGCAAACAGCGGAACTGTGCAGCTTAAAGAGCACGTTGTTTAGTATGTCTCTAAAATAATGCATGGCTTGCAGGGATAGACTCCTGTTAAAATGAACCTAATCACTTATTGAGTCAATGGGTAGAAAGGCTTCACCCAGCAGGCATTGCTGAGTACTATGAGCATGATAAAACAGAAAGGCACCATAGTCATCTACTGCACACCAACACACAGTTGTCTTGACCTTGTCTTGCCACTTTGACCATGTGCGAAGGGCTAGAGAGTGAGATAGTCAAGATTGCATAATTCTCCCCTTCTCATTATGCTAGTCATGGCATCATATTCATACTAGAATTGTCAGATCAGTTTGGGTACTAAAAGTATTTAACAGAATAAAACACTGCATTCAATTCAAAAGAGACCACAATGGAAGAAAATATCTGACTTTTCCCTCATCTCAATACCTATTACATTCTTACTCACACTGTATAAGAGCCTAGATTAGGCTCATCAGTCATCTGAGGACTGAAAAACAATAAAACCTAACTTGAACTTTTTCATTGCAATGCTCACCCTCCGCTTGCGAAGGAGAAACATCAGATCAGAGCTAGGGTTCTACTTCTACTTCTAAACAGCGCAGGGTTGGGATTAGTTTTGTTTAGTTTATCTATCTATGTTTCTTCAGCGTCGAACACGGTGCATAGAGCAGAAACCAGAGCTCTCTAATTCGAGACATGCGATGCTAATGTAATTCTTGTATATTGTTCAGAACCATAAACATACCCTCTTTAATGGTTGTTCTGCGAAGAGTCTCTCTTGGTCTTCCTCTTTTTCTTTGTTTACTGACTCCACTAAATGTATTTCTTTATATTATTGAACTCAGAATTTCTTGAATTATATGTACAAATTGCAATGTTCACCCCCAAAAAACGGACAGAAAAATTTCACATCATCTGCGCTTAACAAACATATTCTATAGAAATCTGCTATAAAAACCCATTGACAAATCACATATAATTTTAGACCTGTATCCATTTTGTTCAATATGCATTATATGTAACAGTGGTACTATTTTTTGCTCCAATTTAGGATCCTGGAAACAAACAGTCAATCATTATCTTATCAAATATTAAGTTTCTACTTAAAATACATTCAAAAGATGAGTAACTCAGCAACACAACTGCTGGTTTTTGAGTCAGTACTTATTTCTAGAAACAATGAAATGATAAAATTCTGACCTCCTCTAATGCCTGAATCAACTGGACAATCTTACGTCCAGCAGATGTGGAATCATCATATGCCAAGGAGTTGATCTGTTTGCTCATCTCTGAAAACCAGGCCTGAAGATTGTCTGTGGGAGATGGCAGAAACGCTTACATTACAGTAAGAAAATAAATACTCACTGCGCAGTGAGCTTTAATACAGTTGAGACATACTTGATATTCATTCATTTTCCTTTTTCTCTGAAGTTAACACATAGGGCAGAGTTAAGATCTCTCCAATTCTGTCTGTTCAAAGCTATTCTGTGCAGTTCTTGAATAGTAAGGATATTGATTGTTTTACTTGCTCTAAGAATTGTTCTTCTGGGTGTTTCTTTTATTTATTCTCAGCCTACAGTTTATGAAGATATGATATACAGTGATGCAGAATAATCATTCATCATTTTACAGCACCTTCTTACTACTTCAATGATTTGTCACATCCGCTAGTAAAACTGATATTTTTGATTTGCAAGTTTTTCCTCTAAAGTGCCCCAATTTACTAATACAATACACAAAATACAATATCTCTATGAACATTTGAGGATATTCAAAACATGGTGTAGTTGAAAGAGTCAGACTCTGTGGTGAGATGGTACAGATAGCATCTGTAACAACTCAGGTACTGGGTTCAAAACCCATCGCAGGCAAATGTGCATCCAGCTCATTCATAAAGCAATGGTAAACTACTAAACATATTTATATTGCCTATTGTACTTACGTAAAACACAGGTTCTTATAATAGTTTCACTCAGACAAGAAGGATTATCACTGAAACTAGTGGGTAAGATGTGCACACAAGAAAACATACAAATTACAATACACAAAAACATATTCAACGTTTCAACTAAAAGGTGAAATTTTGAACTAAAGGTTCAGTGATAGTCCGTCTTGTCTGAGTGAAATTATTATAAAAACCTGTGTTTTACGTAAGTACAATTATTGTTACATTTCATGCAGTTACCTTATATTATATTGCCTAGAAAATCACTTATTATAAGTTTATTTTTTCATAAGGGATATAGGTATGCTTTTAGTGTGATATTTGGTTATTTTTACACATACAAAAATTATCATAATTGAAGCATATCCTGCACAAGATACTCTGTGTTCATTCTCACACTCCTGCAGATTATCAGGGTGTAGTCTGGAGAGTATAACATATTGTGTCATGGTTTACAGCCTAGCTGCGATATCTGCACCTTTCGGCATGACACTTCTGACTTTAGCATGGCTTCTGAGTCACTTTAACTCTACATGATATAGGATAGCCAAACCCACCGTAAAATCTCCTTAATCTCCTCATTTGACATACATGGAAAGTAACAGTGTAGCTATAATTTGCTTCCCTTTAGGGCCCTGGCAACATATTATAGTACAGAACATTACTTTCATATATCATTGGATGTTTAGTTAGCCTTGCATAACTAAGCGAAGCAGCTTGATTTATGCAGCGGCTCGATCTATACAGCAACTGGATCTATGCAGAAACTCGATCTATGCAGCGGTTTGATCTATGTAGCAGCTGGATCTATGCAGCGGCTCGATCAATGCAATGACTCAATCTATGCAGCAGCTCAATATATACCATGTTTCCGCCTATAAATATGCTTGAGAAGAAACGACCTACCAATAATGTATGAAACAAAAAACTACCCTTCAAAATTGTTTCAAAAGAGTTTTACAGTACAGATATCGTCAGCACACACTGGATCAATGAAATATCCTCTAAAAATAGGTAAAAAAAACCAATGGTTGTATTATGGTCCAGTTTCTAAGATGAATAAATGGCTGTACATGTTTCTGTAAGTAAAGTGATTGTGGTAGAATTATATACACCAATTCCTGTCAAATAATCCTTATCAAAAATGTCTAAAATGAAGAGATCTGTAAATTTTATAAATTTCAACTTTAAAATCAAATACTTCTTATATTTTTTTCCTAAAAATACTACAGATTATATAATACATAAAACAAAGTAATAAACAGCACATGGAGAATATCAAGAGATCAATATAACATACCATTCTTTTCCACTCTGGACAGTGGAGTGGTTCCAGAATAAACTGCACTGAGATCTTGCATTCTCTCAGATCCTTCAGCTTTACGTTTCTCCCATGAAGATGATTTCTCCTTCAGCATCTGCTTAAACATCTGGAACAAGACGTTTCGGTAAATGTTACTATCTGGAACAAGACGTTTCGGTAAATGTTAATATCTGGAACAAGACGTTTCGGTAAATGTTAACCCTTTAATGGAAAGTCACTGACATGTTTATTACATAGGCCTAGCTGTGCAGCTGTGTCTACTTTATATGTGGGTGAAAACATATTAGCACGGGACCAACCTTAATCTAATCCACTTGATAAACTATGTAGATGCCTCCTTCCACCCACACAGATTGTAGCGTGATCCACTGATGTGCCAACATTATTATGACTTGTAATTAATAGGTCTACTGTGAACAATAATATTCGCTCAACTGAATCAATCCATTGCAGTCTATTTCCATATAAATAATTTTCAGAATAATCACCATCTACATCTAATTCATTGTCGTCTGAATCATCAAACACAACAACTTGTTCAGTTGTCTTTGAAAACCAAAAAAAATCCTGATTTTCACACACATCATTTTTGTTGTAAATAGTAAAACCACTTACAACATTTGACAATACGTACTCCATTTTGTGAAACAGCTATCCTACAATGCAATGTGTACATCGTGATGTTGGTAAAATGCGCAAATAAATGTATTAATAATAAGTAATATGAGGTACTGTTCTGTGAAGTAGAAATATCGAAAAATAGGTATTTCAAGGAAGTTATATTTTGTGTAAATCTCAAAATTTCGGGATCCCGGGTTCTAAGGGTAAAGATGATGAAATACTAAATCATGACATAGAGAGTTGAAGATGACATAATGACACCTCACAGAAATTAAAGATGAGAAATGGTGGCTGTCTGTAGCTATGCTGATTTTAATGCCAGACAGCGGAAAAAGGAAAAGTATGCATGTATGTGGTTAGCTTTGAGCTTGATGACCACCGTGTAAGTACAACAACCAGTTCTCTCTCTAATGGCTCTCTTACTGTACTAGCAATACATCCTTCATTGAGTGGAATTGGTAAAAACACTGAACTTGTTAGTTATCAAATCCAGAGTCAGGTGTGTTGGACCATTGGCACAAATAAAACGGTGATACAGCGCATTTCCATTCTCTGGACTAAATCCGTACGAATCTAGTACGATCATTTTCCTGCTATGAGAGTTATCCGTTGGGAGTTTGAGAATAAAAGAAATCAAAAATTAGGCAGCAAATTTTATGCCTTATTATAATCTCTCAATTAACTAAGTAAGCTGTGTACATAATTATCAGGGCAATGTGTGACCAAATAGTTAGAATTGCGGTCTTACCATCATAATGGTATGTGTATAGACAAGATTGTTTCCTTAGTTAGAATGTCAAGTCTTACCATCATAATAGCATGTGTTTCTTTACAAGATTTTTTCTTTAGGATGTAAAATTTAAAATCAATTCTTCGCCCATGTGTTGTGGAGCCCAAGAGTGGTTTGCATTTGTTAAAAAAAAGAATATTTTGGTATGTCTGATAAACCATTCTAGGAAGGTGTCCTGAGGTATGAGATTGAATGATGTGTAACCCATCTAACACACAAAGAAACACTTCTAACATACAAAGAAACACATAATGAAACACATCTAACACACAAAGCAACACACCTCCTTCAGTTTAAACTCAAAATGAGCTATATTTAGTAACAACTCAAAGACTATTAGTGGGTTGAACTTGCTGTCTGCTAACACCTGGTCCCGAATCTGCTTGATTCTTTTATTCAACTCCACACCTGAAAACATTTTAAAAAACTCAAAACAAAAATCTTCCTACAACATCTATAAAAGGCATACAAATTTTGCAAAAACATGTAATTGATTCTCCATTAATGACAATATGCTGACTCATTGCATTAGATTAATACTATAAAATATCCAGTCTCTCCATTAATGACAATATGCTGACTCATTGCATTAGATTAATACTATAAAATATCCAGTCTCTCCATTAATGACAATATGCTGACTCATTGCATTAGATTAATACTATAAAATATCCAGTCTCTCCATTAATGACAATATGCTGACTCATTGCATTAGATTAATACTATAAAATATCCAGTCTCTCCATTAATGACAAGGAATTGACCATCAATATTAGTCCAATATTCTCATGAATAAATTTGCTAGTATAAAATATTTCAGTGGTATTCTCCATTAATGACAAGGAATTGCCAATCAATATTAGTTGAATATTCTCATTACAAATCTACTAGTATAGAAGTGGCTTTCTCCAATACTGAACTGAAGTTTCCATCAATATTAGTCTATGATTAGTGATTATCCGAGTCGATGGTGGCACACTCTAGGCATCCTGGTAAGATTTCTTCCTCTTTCAGCAGATGGTGAAGGGTATGCATGCTGATAGATCATGTGATGTGGTGAATGTATATTTTCCTAGTCCTACCCGTCAATCGTACCTCTACTATCTCTTTAAGAAATTCCAAGCTCTGTCAATCTCTTAATTTTCTTAAATCTCTGAATCTCAATCAAAGACTAATATTCTCAATATAAATCTGCTAATAAAGAATATTCAACGTTTTTTTCTTCATTATCCAGCTCTTCAGTGACGAGGTACAGTGCATGTGTATGATGACCAAGGTAACGGGTTCAAATCCCATTTAGGCAATTGTGCCTCCAGAACGCTCAAAAATCAATGGCAAACTGCTAACATTAAAAACTGCCAAGAAAATCACTAAAACCAAACAAACTGGGTTGTTCATTACATTCTGAATTGGATACACTACCAAATTGTTTTTTATCCATCAATGACACTGGATTACCAAACAGTTTCATTTTAATATTTCGCTTACAAACCTGCTGACATTTTTTTTTGAATGATACAGAAGGGAAAGAAGAGGAAATAACTTTTATCTAACTATTCCTCTTCTTCTTCATTCATTTCTAACTCTTAGTGGACCAAGGACAATAGGGATATATATGGATAAACAACAAATAGGTTATCGCTTGGTACACTATGAGTTAAACTCATGTAGGTTAGCAGGATGTAGTCTACATGCCAGAACATGTTGTGTCATGGATTACAGCTGGGCTGCAATATCTGTTCCTTTTGACATAACACATCTGAAATCAGTATGCTTTTTCTGCTCACTTTGACCTATCAGATTGTATATCCAACACCACCTTCAAACCATTACTAGTCTCTTCTCATGACATACAATACATGTTACAGCGCTGCTAGTCTTTGCTCCACCTTTCAGACCCAGCGGCACACAGGCTATGTATGTGTTCATAATTAGAAAATCTACATAAAGGAACTAGTGTGAATGTATAAAATGTAAACATAAAGTATTTCTGCCCATGTGTTACTAGGGTGCAAAAGGGAAGCAAAGAATAGTTATTCTGTTACCTATCATTCATGCCATAGGAGCAGCAAAGAGGGTTTTGGGATGGGGTGTATTTGGCTGTCCCATCCCATAGAGGGTCAAAATGACCCAGAAGCCATGCTGAAATTGGATGCATCAGGTTGAAAGACGCAGATATCACAGCAAAGCTATAAACTATGACACAACACATTCCGTTCTCTGGACTACATCCTGCTAATCTGCAGGAGTTTGTAAAACAAACACAGAAGAAGAAAATATTGCAATTACAGTTTCAGAAGAAATTTTCTCCGAAGTTTATATTTTGTTTACACAATCCAGTTATATGTGTAAATAACAATGTGGTAATCTGTGACAATATTTTATCATAGTGTGATAATCTGTGACAATAATTTATCATAGTGTGATAATCTGTGACAATAATTTATCATAGTGTGATAATCTGTGACAATAATAATTTATCATAGTACGGTAATCTGTGACAATAATAATTTATCATAGTATGGTAATCTGTGACAATAATTTATCATAGTATGGTAATCTGTGACAATAATAATTTATCATAGTATGGTAATCTGTGACAATAATATTTTATCATAGTATGGTAATCTGTGACAATAATATTTTATCATAGGTGTTATCAGTTTTATGTATGTTCAATATGTACATGTAATTAATAAAATCATATTCTCTTTTCAATTGTGTTTATATTTGCTGTATGCCTGTATTACAATTTCAATATACTTAGATGTACAATTTTCTGTTGCAGTGACACGCATGAAGAATAGATGTACTATTTTCTGTTGCAGTGACACACATATTTAAAAAAATCATTTAGAACAAAACCATTTTCTGGCAGAATAAAATGATAAATTAATGTTGCCAATGACTTAAACCATTAGTGAATTTGAACATTCATTAACTCAAATCATTAATTTTAACCAAATGTTGAATCTAATATTTCACTCTATCACAATTCACTTCCCTGCATTTGACTACACTTATCCTCATCAACAAACATGAGTGGAAATAGACACAAAACTAAATATTAACTCATTCTATTACACTCCAAAAACATATGGAATGTTATATGCTGGTTGATGTCACTAATTTTAAAATTGGGAACAAAATGGTTTATAACTTTTGCAAAAAGCATGGCAATCTGGCAACACGATTGAAGGGAAATGATATTTTTTTTAAAGAAAGGCTAAATTGGTGGAGGTTTGTTCAACCATACAAATCATACATTTTAATTTCATAGTATCTTTGTAGCCCAACTTTTTAAATGAAACAATATCACAAAAAAGATTAATTATAAATCAATTTCTAGAATTTACACAAATTGTATATATTTATATTCTGTAAATTGGGGTTGGAAGGAAACCAAACACACTTTTCCTTCTCCACAACACAACAGGAAGGTAAAGAGTGATATTATGTCCTATAAAACAAGAGAAAAAGAGCATAAACTACCCCCACTTTAAAAAAAGATTCACAATTACAAAAAAACCCAGAAGATAGTGGGTTTTTTTAAATGTAAACAACCACTTACCAAACTCAACTATGGCTCTTATATATATGTGGGATCTGTAGTAGTGAAGTATTAAGTTACTCTCCCACTGATAAGTAACCCAGGTTTTGAGTTCACTTGTTATTCATGGTTTGAAATCAAAATTTCTCCAATGGTTCACTCAGCCATTGGGATGTGGTTGGTCAAGTACGGAAAACCTGTTTACTTGTGTTGCAAAGCGATTCGGTGCTTAAGAACAGACCTGGTTCAATTCCCGTCAGCTGTAAGAATTATTTTCATTTATCCTCATGCTATATTTTCATTTATCCTCATGCTTCCTACTTGAATTTACTTGCACAAGGAAGTAAGGTGCCAGGAATCATGCTATATGAGGATCAACAAATAGATCCATCACTACTGAACAAGTGCGGAAGGTGACACTAATCAGGAAGTTTCTAATCAGTCACTGTAGAGGCAATTGATCATTTATGGGAAACCTGTGTATTATGACAATAGTTCATTACTCATCGTACTTTCACTGTTTTATAATATACTATATGTTGCAGTTTGTTGAAGACTAGACAGTTTTGAAGTGTTCTTCTTCTTTCTCCTCTTCTTCAGTATTAATTCTCAAACTTCCGCTGGATCTCTCTTGCAATAGGACAATGATCCTATAATATACCGGCGACTCATAAAGGTAGTTCAGAAAATAATGCCACATGTTTTATGTTGTTCAAGAAAAAAACAGTTAAAATTTACAATTATAAAATAAAACAAAACTTTATTTTTTCCACATACTAAGAGTTTAGTTACAAGGTGCTACTATAATATTTGTGTCTGTGTATGATGTATTACAAACAAGCCGTAATTCAATTCTTAGTGACTAAAATAATGTGATGTACTCATTCACAAAGATTTGCTTGTGTAATTGAACAGTGATGTCAAATAAAATCACAAATGAACATAGAGTTCAGAGTTACAGGAAATGTAAAGACAGAACTTATTGATCAACTGCAAGTCATTCAGTTGCCACATATTGCCAATATCATTCACGCCAATATCATTCACGCCAATATCATTTGTGAAGATTGATCCAAACAATGCCAGAGAAACACCACGCTGAAGATGAAAGTAAAACTCAACAGCATGGCATAAAGAACAGGGGTGATTTCCTCAGGGTTTTACCAACATCATCACCCATATCACCAGAGAAATATTCAAGTTTTGCTAGACTGCGGTTCTTCCTATGGTCAAGAATTGGTCATTTGGGATTTTCAGCGTTTGTTCACCGAAGTAAGCACCATGTGGGGGGAAAAGTTTGAAAATGATCCACTACTTGTGATTCCTGCATTAAGAATTTAATTATGTGCAATCTCTGAAACAAAGGTTGGCTGCAACAAACCTCCAACATCTCGTCTTTCGTTTTGGTGGTGCACTCTGCTAGACTGTAACCTGTTCATCTCATGATATTTCTCTCCAACTTTTACCTCCACTAGCATTAAAAATATGCCCGCATTAATAAAAACTAGTGTTGTGATTAGCTAAACATTTCAGTACTCTCTGTGCATCCATAGGTGCTCTGTCAATACTAGCAAATGCTGAAGCATATGCATACATATAATTTCTTGCAAAATATTGAGTCTACTTTCGTCTCAATATTCCTCTCAATATTCTCCTCCAACTCTCTCCATACACAATTCCTAATTCATGAAATCATAGATCAAACAGCTCATTACTTGTATCCTCATTCAAGTGGTGCTCATTACTAGTATCCTCGTTCAAGTGGTGCTCATTACTTATATCCTCATTCAAGTGGTGCTTATTATTTGTATCATTCAAGTGGTACTCATTACTAGCATCCTCACTCAAGTGGTGCTCATTACTAGCATCCTCACTCAAGTGGTGCTCATTACTAGTATTCTAACGCATTCCGTTCTCCGGACTACATCCTGCTAATCTGCAGGAGTTTGAGAACGAACGCAGAAGAAGAAGACTAGTATCCTATTTCAAGTGGTGCTCATTACTTGTATCCTCATTCAAGTTGTACTTACAGATGGAATTTTGAATGTCTTTTCTATCCATAAACATTGGAACAACTGATTGCAGGCAATCTGGAGGTTAATTTATCCGCTCCACTTGATTTGAAAATTAATGGGTATAGGGTCTTGAACACATATTTACCACCAAAGACAGAAGTGTCTGGCCATTACCGCAAATGGAAATACAACGCATTTCCATTTTCTGATGAAAGTCTAGTAGGACTACTGTAGGACTACAAAATAGATCCAATGGGAGTTTGAGAATGAATGCTGAAGAAAAAGAAGAAGAACCCATACTTGAAAACTATCTAGTCTTCAATAAACTGCAATGCAAGACCTGTCCACTGTGAACTGAGCCAAGACAAGATCTTTCAGCCTTTTTAAATTTTTATGGAAGATTCATCCTGGCCACTATCCTAAAGATCTAGTAAGACTGAAAGCATCATGGCCACTGTCATACAGATCTAGTAAGCATACCTGTCAACCTGGTGAGACCAAAAACCAAAAAATAAGTTATGAAAAACCGTAATTGAGCATGAAAAACCGTAAAATCATACACAATGGTGAGGGGGGTTCCTTCCACGCCAAAAAAAAAAAAGGTCATTTGGGTTTTTTACGGTTAGTTTGCCTTTGTTTAATATAGACAGTCATAAGGTTCGAAAATTATAAAACACAAAGACTAGGCCTATGTATCTTTATGTAACTTTAATACGAAAAAAAATATATGAAAATAAATTAATACAGTGAATGGATGCTTAGATCCGTTTGAAACTATAACAACCTGTTGGAGTGTTCTATAAAGCGTTTGACTATAATTTCAACTATCTATGAATAGCGCACATCATGCATTTATGATCAGCGGAGATCGTACAACTATGACAGGCAGAGATCATGCATCTATGGCCGGCAGTAATCATGCAACTATGAACGGCATCGATCATGCATCTATGACCGGCGGAGATCATGCATCTATGACCGGCAGAGATCGTGAAACTATGACCGGCGGAGAATGTTCATCTATGAACGGCGGAGATCATGCATCTATGACCGGCGGAGATTGTGCATCTATGATGGGCAGAGATCATGCAACTATGACCGGCGAAGAATGTGCACCTATGACCGGCGGAGAACGTGCATCTATGAATAGCGGAGATTGTGCATCTATTATCGGCGGAGACCGTACAACTATGACTCGTGGAGATTGTGCACCTGTGATCGGAAGGGATCGTGCATCTATAGCAGCGACGGCTTCATTTTCAGTCAGCGGCATCATTTTCTCATTTTCCGTTTGTAATTACTAAAAAGAAACAACGTGACAATAAAATATTGGTTTAAGATAAGTCTAAAGATCAGATTTAGGCCTACATAAACAAATAACATATTCTATTATTCAACTATAAGCCTACCTACACTACCTAGGTCTAGGAGGAAAACAAAAACTTATAATATAAATTAAACGATGTATATTATAGTAGGCCTAGAAACAAAATACATGTGTTACTAGTATTTGTGTACTGTAGATACACTGAGTAACACTGTCACTGCACGTGGACAAAAATTCCCTAAGTTCGGTATAAAGACAACATCCCCAGCACAGAGAATAATTAAAGTACTGGGTAGTGTGTTAAAAGCATTGTTTGCAACAATACTTCGCCCCAAGACCAGATCAAATAAAACCCGCAAACGACACTATTGTGCACAAATCACTGTTGCCACTAAAATATATACTAAAATATATCCTAAAATATCAGAGTCACCACTAAATTTAGTAAAAAAAACCCAAAACGTACAGAACTGCAGAAATTCGCGTAAAAACCCGTAAATGCCGGTGTATGCCCATAAAACCGTACAGCTTGGAAGAAACCGTAAAAATTATGGGAATTTACGGGCAGTTGACAGGTATGAGTAAGACTGAAAGCATCCTGGCTACTGTCCTACATATCTAGTAAAACTGAAAGCATCCTGGCCACTGTCCTACAGATCTAGTAAAACTGAAAACATCCTGGCCACTGTCCTACATATCTAGTAAGACTGAAATAATCCAGAATGTATAATAAGAGGTTTTACAAGGAAGACATAAATGCTATTGTTGTGCAGTATCAGGCTGTAGAAGCAGATAGAGATTGTGTAAAAAGAAGCAAGTGTCGGGAAAAAATAACTTATAATGTGCAAAATTCATCAAGCACTATGAATAGTTTGTAGAATACACAAGTGTGGAATATTACTCTGAGAGTGTCTCATGCAAGAAAGTATCTAGCATTTGCAGATAATCATCACAAAAATTAATTGTATAATTCATGTACATAAAATCGAATTGTGGTAGGTTGCAAGGGAGATAATGATCTGGAAAGAGGGCAGGGAGGATAAGATATTTCACACAAACAAACAAAATAACACACTGTAATTGAATATTGCTTTTCTTCTTCTTCTTTCAGTTTCCTGTGAAACATATGGCAGCAATTGTCGCTCTTCAATAATTTATGTACTGCATAACCTACTTCAAGAGAAGTAACAATAAAGTACCAATTGATTTTGTCTCTTTTTTTTCACTGTTCTTCTTCAGGTCTTCCAACTCTCCTCTTTATATGTGGGTTCCAGTTCAGCATATGTCTTATATTATCAGGCATATTTCTGAAGGTGTTTCCCATCTCAAGGCATGCTACAAATAAAAGGCTTAATTCCCTCCCAGGAGTCCAAAAATAGCTCTTGAGCAGGATTTAGCATAGAGGTGATCATGGGTGGTCAGCCCCACGTCCAACCACTTCCTTAGTCGTATCATATGCATGGCAGGTATTACTATTCTTTACCCACTTTCATGGCCCAGTAATACAAGGAAAAATGAGTGTGGGATATGTTTGCTTTGTTTGTTTTTTAGATCTCCAGGAATTATGGGAAAATCTGGCCAAAATAGCGTAAAGCAACAGTTTCGTTTTTTAACTTGCCGATAAACCAAGTAAAGTTCAATGTTTCAGTGCTTTCTACATGGAATATGTGATTTCTTTTATGAATATGATAGATTAGAACATGGTTTAACCATTTGGAGACACTGATTGAAACAACATTGTGACAGGTTTAGCAAACCGACAGTGCAGAACTAAAACGCTCGTAGCAAACATGGAGAGTTTTCAGAAGATGACACGTAACAATAAGAGACAGAATCAGAAATGAAAAAATCAGAAGGCTAACAAACACAATGCCAATTTTACGTCAGAAGACAGCAGATTAAGTGTTTTTCGCATGCTTCCAGACTACCATCAGACAGTACACCTCAAAAATCATTACTATACATACATGATGAAGACAAAGTCAGGGGGAGACCTTGCAAACGAAATAAAAGAGTTACAGAAATAAAAGAGTCAACAAATACAAAAATATATGAAGCACACAAAAAGCCATCTCCAGAGAACTCTTCTACCACTGACGCTGCAAGGCATAAAGGGGTATAAAGCGAAAAGAAAGAAGAAAGGCTATAGCATCCTTCTGTTCAATGGAAAGATTTCTTCAGAGTGTTATTTCATACCAAGGTGACTGCAAGCAGTGTGCAATTATTGAAGAAGAAGACATTACTCAGAAGTTGTTAAACAATAATTGTATTAATGAAATACTGTGTGGCTTTCACAAGATGAAAGTCCCACTATATAGACAAGTCATCTGCTAGGGGTTTACTGTTGTATGATGGTTGACTGGTGAGCCACTAGTAAGACTGAAATGTGGGATATAAATTCTGGAAAAACTACACTTTCTGAGCGCAGTAGCTTAGTTGATAGTGAGTGTGCTTACTATCCCCAGGTTACAGCGTGCCAAGTTCGAAATGATTATTATGCCAGCGCTGTGCTACCAATGCCAAACATGATAAACGTAACGAGCACCAGACAAACGTAAGCTTGTGACAGCTGAAATGGCATGCTTACGCAGAATCCTAGGAATATCGTTAAAAGACAGGGTGAGGAATGAGGACATCTGGCAAAAAAACTAGCACCACCCCAGTTTTAAAATAAATATAGAGACAACAGATCAAATGGTTTGCACACATCAGCAGACTACCACCAAACAGCATACCACAGTAAGCTATGCTACACAGATACAACGAAAGCAGACCTAGAGGCCGACCATGAAAACGATAGACCACGAAAACGATGGATCACTGAAATAAAAGAGGCGACAAATTTCACAATATACTCAGCGCATAAGAGAGCCATCTCCAGAAAACTTTTCTACCCCTGATGGCGAAAGGCGACAAAATTTTTTAGCAAATAGATAGATAAATAGATAGATTCGAAACCACGTCCATACACACAAAAACCAGGGTTATGATTTTTTGCCTGACACGACCGCTCCTCCAGTCGATCCAGCTGTAAATGGGTACCTAACGCATGAATTAGAGGAGGCAAAGAAGCAAGGAAGGGAAATGGCTACCCCACTCATAGTTGCTGCGGCTTAGTACATGAAGAGGAATCTTCATCCCCGACGGCATATTGTTGCCATGGGACCCACCTTTACCGTAACACTTTCCGAAAGCCATATACATACACAATCATACAGTTCTTAAGCTGGAACCACAAATAATTCACCATGAGAATATGAAAGTAATAAATAAGTCTAACTTTCTCCCAAGAGACTATTGTCCTTCCAATGAACTTTAGGTCTTACTGTTTATTTCCCTCACTCTGTTTTCTGAATGATTTAATTACTTTCATCTTTGTACCTGGACATGCTGATGTTAGGGAAAATGAAAGAGCAGATAGATTTACTAGTGTGGCGGCAGTGACTAGTGGTAACTTAATGGACTATGCTGATACTTTGAATGCAACCAAGAATTCTGTCAAATTTGAAGATGTAGATTGTATTTATTTGTCCATGTCTATGGCTAGAATGTGGGACCTGGTAGTAAAGCGTGGTGTTGCAAGAAATGTGCGCATATAGGAATCAAAAGATGAGTTATCAATTAGCATAGGCTAGGAACAGTCAGTTACCACAAGCTGACGTACATATTGAATATGAGATCAGAACACCTATGGATGTTTCTGTAGGAGACATGATGGTGATCTGACGACTAACTAACAGATGTGTCTTAAAAAACTATTAAACATATTCTTAAGGAAATAAATCATTTTTAATCCCGTTTCCCCTTTTTTTTATATCTAAAGAAAATATAATAGTTGACACAGTAATGTATTCCTTCCATGAAATGGAAGTCTTCTAGCAGTACTAATCAACTGCAGATATAAAATGATCCTCTCCGCATACAAAATCACATACACACTCACATTACATTCAATTATTTCCCATAATTACTCTCAATTATTTCCCATAATTACTCTCAATTATTTCCCATAATTACTCTCAATTATTTCCCATAATTACTTTGAAGCTTACATCTAACATTAAGATGCTGTGGGATATTTTTTTTCTCATTCAAGATATTAAGCTGAATACATGGATTCTACAATTTGTGCAGGTTTTTGGGTTCAAACATTTGCAGTTACCTGGTACATTAAAACCTAGAACCAATAAACAATTAATTTTTGAAACAGTTGTTTTACAACATGAAACATGTTTATTCATTTCTCACAATGAATTACTGTCCAGAATAATGGATGAAGATATTTTATAAACATTCATCAATATTGTGACACTGAATTACTTGTCTATTAGTACCATGTGTCAAATACTAATAATATTGTTCATGTTACCTAATCAACAATGGCAATTAAGAAAACACATTTTTCTAGCAATTTGGTACCAATTGGTCCTTTGGTCTTAACACCCTTCATTCCTATCTTTAAATATTCTGTTGTGTTCTGTCAATTTTTCACTCATGGTGTTTCATCTCCGCCCTTCCCCTTTTTATGTTACCGCTGATCATTCATTGCCATAGACAATCAGCATTATTCTTGATTAGAAAACTGACCTCACAGCCTGTGGGGCATTCCCATAAGTGCTCTGCCCTCTGTTCCAGCAGCCACTCGACTCGATGGTGTTTCGAGTCCAATGCCGCCGAAACAGACGTCGACATCAGGGCACAACTCTGGCCCTTGCGACAGGTTTCTTTGTTGTTCCGCCCACCCACGCCGTGCCCGTAACTAGTTCAAGCACAACGTTGGCCTGTCGGAACAACATGGTAACTGTTATCGAAAGTTACGACTACTGGATTGTATAGATGACGTGCCATGAAGCTTCTATAAGAAGATAACCTCAATATAAAGGCATGTCATCTACTAAGGTTTTCTGTTGCATGGTTGGTTTGTCTAGTGAGCCATTGGTGAGACCCACAGACACAACCGCATGCTATTTTCAGCATTTATATCAGCATTTATATTCTCATTTAGCATTGCTAAGTGGGTCATTGGCGAGCATTCCTTTACTCTATGCTGTTAGTTAGTTATTCCTCTAGGGCCAAAGATGGCACATAGGGCGGATGTCATAGATTTCCATGTCTCTCGTTTCATTTTAATTTGCTTTATATCTTCATTGTTTCTGATACCGATGGTGAAACGTTCTCTTGTAATAGTTCTACATAAAGTTTCTTATGGTCTTCCTCATTTTCTCTTGCCCTTTGGTGACCACAGCAAAGCTTGACAGGGGAGTCTTTTAGTATACATTTGTAGCACGTGTCCGATGTAATTTCAGAGACGCTTTCTAATATAGATGGATACGTATTCTTGTTTTGATTCTTGTCTGACAACTATGTTTGATTTCCAGTCTGACCAACTACTCTAAGTTGTGCTCTTGGTTAAGTCCATTTGGTTGTGCATATTTTCCTGCATGTCTCCAGTAATTAGCCAAATTTCGTTACCATGTTTTTCAATGTTTAGCTACTGGTTAACAGATATATTTGTGGCAAGACAATGCAGAAGGGATATATTGAAAATTAAAACTAAAATATGAAATGTTTTTAAGAGAGGTCTGGGTCAACAATGAAAATAATTAATAAAAACAATGCATAAGTAAGAAGATGCTGAGCACATGTAGATGCTGAGCACATGTAGATGCTGAGCACATGTAGATGCTGAGCACATGTAGATGCTGAGCAGATTTTAAAGAAACAAGTGACAATTAAGATGCTATCTACAATCACAATAACTTATCTCTTTGTCTCTCATCTTGTGGTACTCTTAAGGAATCCAATTAGTATAAGTTGAATATCTCAGAACTACAATAGGCATTTATTTTTTTCCCTGTATTTATTCTTAAACTACTGGTTAGCAGAATGTAGTCTAGAGAATGGTTTGTGTTAGTCATGGCTTACAACTTGGCTGGAATATCTGCACCTTTCATCCTGACACATCCAACTTCGGCACAGCTTTTGGATTACTTTGACCTATGGGAGGAAACAGCCAACACAACTGGCAAATCTCCTTAGTTGCCACTTCTTCACAAGTCATGATGTTACTATTGTTAGATTTCCTTTCAGGATCCAGCAATACATCAATAGAATGGCCAATTCATCAAGAACAAGAGATTATATATCAAGTGACATATTCTTTCAAGAATATTGTCTACATTGTGGATACTCTGACCGCCTCTCTGCCCCGAGCAAGCAGATCTGCATTGCCCAGACATCTGCATACATTCTTTGATGTTGCTGGTCCGTCGTTTTCTTAGTCTTCCTTTTCTTCTCTCACCTGGGACTCTACCCTCCAGAATCAGCCTCTCTATACCATCATGTCGCTTTAAGTGTCCAAAACACTGTAGCTTCCTTCAGTATTTTCAATAATCAAACAAGAGGTTAGATGGATTAAAAAAAGCCTGAATAACTTTGATCTTACTTGGAGTCAGAGCTGCAGTATGCAGCATTAACCAACGTAGAGTCACATTGCCATCTCTCAGAACATTCATCAGCTTCTGAATTGAGTCCAGCACAAAGTCCTCTTTAAGAACACCCTCTTTTAGATATTTACTCAGAACTGGCATAAGTTTCTCCACCTTCTGAGAATATTTCACAGACTGTGGAACATATCAAACACATATGATTTTGAACAATGCCGCCTGTGTGTTGCCGGAGCCCGAAAGGGGAGCAAAGAATAGCAACACTGTTTACCTTCCATGCATGTTGTAAAAGGCGACTAAGGAGGTTATGGGATGGAGTTGGCTGTCCCATCCCCCATATAGGGTCAGTGACCCAAAGTCATGCTGAAGTCGGATGTGTCAGGCCAAAAGGCGCAGATATCGAAGCAATGCTGTAAACCATGACACAAAACATTCCGTTCTCCGGACTACATCCTGCTAATCTGCAGGAGTTTGAGAATGAACGCAGAAGAAGATGAAGAACAATGTGTGCTGCCAGAGCCTGAGAGGAGAACAAAGTGCAACATCACTGTTACCTTCCATGCATGTCATTGGAGGTGACTAAGGAAGCTTTGGGGTAGAACTGGCTGTCCCATCCCAGAAAGAGTCAAAATGACCAAGAGGCCGTGTTGAAGTTGGATGTGTCAGGCCGAAAGGCAAGGATATCACAACTGTAAATCATGGCACAACACATTCTGTTGTCTGGACTACATCCTGCTAATCTGCAGTAGTTTGAAAAAACGCAAAAGAAGAAGAAGACGTTATTTTGTTTTAACATTAATGTCTTCTTTGTCCACATACAAACATCAACTTGAATATGTTCAAAGAAAGAAGTGATCAGAATAAACTGTTAACATTTCTTCTGCATTTTTTCTCAAACCCCTGCATACTAGTAGAATATTGTCTGGAGAAGAGCATCCAGTGAATCATCATTTTCAGATTACCAATATCTTTGCCTTTCTGCCTTTAAAAATGTGACTTCAATGTGGCTTGCAGTTCACTTTGACCTATGTGATGGGACAACCAACCCCCACAACTTCTTAGTTGCCTCAATGACATGCGTGATAGGTCATAGTGTTACTATTGTTTGTTCCAGGCCTCGGGGGAAAAAAAGCAAAACCATAGTCAACATTATTTGGCTTTGACAAACCATAGTCTACATTATTTGGCTTTAACAAACCATAGTCTACATTATTTGGCTTAGATTTTCTACTGCTTCTTCTGCTTTAACTCTCAAACTTCTGCAGATTAGCAGATAGTAGTCCAAAGAAAGGAATGTGTTGTGTCATGGCTTACAGCTTAGCTGTGATATCTGCATCTTTCTGTCTTACAACACCAGCACGACTTTGGCTACCATAAAGAACAGGTCACTGGGATATTGTGAGAAAAGATCAAGAGACAGACTCCAAATATGGAGGCTTTGTGAGGTAATGGAGGCAACAAGCACAATAATGTATGCAGCAGTTACTAGAGTCTTGTCATAAAACCACTTTATTCTAACCTGATGCTGAAAGACACAACAAACTTCCTGAAAGTACAGTAAGTAAGGAGGCATTCAACCAGAAATTAAATCCTCCTTAGTGTTCTGTTGATGACATGCATGGCAGGTCACAGTGTTACTATTCTTTACTCCCCTAAAGGGTTCTAGTAACATACAAGCATTAAAACATTAATTTACTTTTTGTTAATAGCATATGATATTCAACATATAGCTATAAACCCAGCATTAATTTTTTTTATATAGTGATTTTCTAGACAATTTACCAGCTCATTAAGTTGCCATTGCTTTTTGAACAGTACGGATGTACAATTGCTTGCGATGGAGATTGAACCTGGTTCATTGGCCACACAAGACTGGCACTAGATCTCTCCCACCAAATCTGAATAATTTTTTTTTTACCTTTAAATTTTACAATCCCCAAGTTTATAACCCACTGGTTCTTTCTATTATGCAGTATAGTTGTAAGGGTTGGTTGGTTGCTGATCCAGCAGCCTGTGGGCTCATGCCCTTTGACCCAGTTGTAAGAGATTAAACAAGTCATTGAAGACATAAAGAAATTAACTGCAGGACTTTGAATACAAGTGATATAGATGCATTATATGCATTCCTTATAAAGAGTATAAGACAAATCGAAAAACGAACAAGTACATAAGAAATAAAATAGAGATGACAGAAGGTGCACAAGAATCACAACTTTCAATAATAAATTTTAAAACATGCATAACTTTAACAAATAAAATAACATAATACCCTGTTAAAAATCATCCTGCAGGGAATAGCTGAGGATGGAAGGAGTAGAAGTAGCCTAAGAAAATCATGGATATACATCAAAGAATAAACTGGTAACAATTTTTGGAGTCCCATCAGTATTCCTGAAGATAGAAGCTATTAGAGTACTATGTGTGTTAATGGGGTGCTTCTCAATGTGGGCCATATGGCTACCCCCTAGAGAATCCATAGAAGAAAATTTAACCCAAAAGGGGAACATGGACAAAAAAGTATGAGAAACACTGTGCTAATGCATGCATGCAATGCAATACCCATACAATCCTGAAAAGTTATGATTTTTATGGAACCTTCTAATTTAGTTCAGTAAACTAAATTTTCTCTAGACAATATGTAGCTTTACCTGCTCTCTGATGTTGTTAGCAGACAATGTGTTATTAAGTGCAATCATTGCTGCTTTGTAGGGAACCCATGCATCCAGAAGGTTTACTACCATTCCCATGTACACACTGATCACCTGAAATTTAATGTGTTGAAATAACTATATACTTTGAAAAGACAAAAGACAGTTAATAATAATAATAAAACCTATAACCTGTCATGGTCGTAGGGGTGTTACATTTAGATATTTGATGCAGAAAGATATCCGCGCATCTCTATCCTCTACCATCATGATGAATTCAGAAAATTCACACCCTGTCCAGTCCTTGATAATATCCAGCCATGTCTTGTTCTGGTTACCTTGTCTTCTCGTTATTCCCTCCACTGTACTGTGAAGAACATCTCCTGTCATCGAGGAATAACTCATCACGTGCCGGCACCAATGGAGTTTACGAAGTTTCACGATTGTTAACAGTGGTTCTTGTTGACTTGCTACTACATTAATTCCACCACACATTAGTCTTATATTCTCGACGTTAAAAGACAGTTAAAAATTACTGGATATTAAATCATTATCTGTTAAATATACTAAAATAGCTTACTGTCTTAACTTCACTGTAATATCTGTGTTAATATGTGGATAATTTGTTAACTTGTGGTTGTGAAAGCTGGAAAACAAAGGCATGTAGAAGAGATTAAATTCATTTGAAAATAAGTCATCAGAAACCTCTACCAGAAAACACAGAATTAGAAACGATGTCATAAGAGAAAGAGTGGGTGTCATATCAATTCTACAATACATACAAAACCAACAGATACAATGGTTTGGTCATCTGGAAAGAATGCATGTGATTCATTAGTTTATAAAGCACATACGAAGAGAGGAGAAGCAGAAAGAAGATCCAAGGGTAGACCTAGAGTACGCTGGATCGACAACATCAAAGAGACATTACACGAACACCAAATAACATTATCTGAAGCTGCCAGAAAAGCGAGAACAAGAATATTGTATCTCCCTCGACACCCGTAAAGGGTAAAAGAGAACGGAAAAAAGAAACCTCTTAAATATTGGATGGGAAGAATTTTTTTAATAAAGCAAATAAGAGAAGGCACCAAACAGCAAAATGTTTCTACAATAAGAAACTGAAGACTGGTAAACCTATATCGGATATGTACTTAGAATAAATGACAATAGACTGCCACTATAAGAAATTAGTACCAGATGACAAAATAAAAGAAAATCAAGACTATAGTCATCAACAACAGATAAACATTATACAGAGCAGCATCACATAAGCTTGTGTGCACTGATTTCTGCCAAATGCACCATATTCAGAACACACATACAAGCTTGTGTGCACTGATTTCTGCCAAATGCACCATATTCAGAACACACATACAAGCTTGTGTGCACTGATTTCTGCCAAATGCACCATATTCAGAACACACATACAAGCTTGTGTGCACTGATTTATAGCAAATTCACCATATTCAGAGCACACATACAAGCCCATATACACACAGACAGACTTGCTAGCACTCACCCAATTATCTGGGAAGTGTTTGTCTACAATCTCCCTCATCTTGGCCTGCTGAGAATTGAGAATGTCAGGCTGAAAGTACAGAATCACATATAACATGCTGGCTTGTGTTGCAAGTGCAGCACTTCGGTGCTCAGGCTGAGGATATGCTGCAATCTGGTTGTAGAGGTCATCTGACCTCAACCGTCCAATCACCATATCTACGTACTCTGCATTTACAGGAACACGGCTGAAAAACACAACAAACATTTTCACGAATTAGTTTGAATTTTATGTTATTATCAGAGTATTCTATTTAATCTTAAACAGAACAAATTACAAACATTATATATATATCTATCTATGTTCCTTCATGTTTGTATAAATTACAAACATTATATATATCTACCTATGTTCCTTCATGTTTGTATAAATTACAAACATTATATATATATATCTATCTATGTTCCTTCATGTTTGTATAAATTACAAACATTATATATATATATATATATATCTATGTTCCTTCATGTTTGTATAAATTACAAACATTATATATATATATATATATATATATATCTATGTTCCTTCATGTTTGTATAAATTACAAACATTATATATATATCTATCTATGTTCCTTCAGCGTCATATACGGTGCATAGGGAAGAAACAAGAGCTCTCCAGTTTGAGTGATGTGATGCTACCATGTGCAATTGTCGCATGTTGTTGAGACCCATAGTCATATCCCATCTGTTCAATGATCGCCGAAGAAGAATATCCCCTCTGTTCTAATTTCTTTGTTTAAGTGTGGAGAATCTTAATGTTGTCCAATATTTAATATTATAAATCCATACTTTATGTTGTCGTTCTGTTTTTCTGTCATCCTCATCTGTCCCCTGTAGAAAGGGAATATTTCTTCATCACATGGTCAAACCACATAAGTTTGTGACATTTCGACACTGCCATGGTTCTCAAGAATGTGTTGGTTTTATGTTCTGTATAATATATGTAATTTCCACTGTAATTGTATCTGATGGCAATGACCTGAATATCATGAACACCACAGTGGATCTGAACCACATAAGGACACGTGCCGCAAGGATGTGTCCCATACTGTTGCCACACACTTCAATGGCAATGGCCACCATGGTGTTCTTGATATTCAGGTCACTGCCATCAGATGCTGCACCAACAGTGATAGATCTAGGTACACTCTAGAAAATCAGCTTATTTTTTAGTTGTGTACCCTCAAGCCATTTGGACTCCATTCCGATCACTCTTTTGTCTAGTTCTTAGTCAGTGTGATCTGTATTCATTATATTCCTTCATTCTTCTTCTTCTTTCTGTCCTCAAATAGGTTGACTGTTTTCGTATCGTTTGTTAAGGGGTTTTTTTATAATACTTTGCTCTTTCTGTCTGGTTATGTGGCCGAACCATTGACCTTGTTATTTCTGGATGTATTCTATTGTTGACTTGATCCCTAATTGTTTCCTTAGTGCTTCATTCCTGATTTTGTCTCTCAAGCTAACTCCAGTCATACATTTCATTTCAGTGGAGTTAATCTTATAAATTGTTCTAGAATCTAATGTCCAAGCTTGACACTGATAACACAATGTTGCTAAGAAAATAGTGTTGAATAGCGCTTTCTTTGTTTCTAGTGTAATATCTTTGTTTCTTAGTAAAAGTGTTTGACCAATGACCTGACATGCCTTATTACATCTTGCGTTTATTTCTGCTTCTTGTTTATTGTCATATCTCAATGCGCTGCCCAGATATTTGAATTCATCTACTTGTTTTAGTTGTTTATTGTTTATCTGTATGTTCTCCTTTTCTCTTGCAATATTCATAACTTCCGTTTTGTCTATGTTGATTCATTTACGTCACCTTTTTGTTCATTTCATTTCCACCTATATTTACATTTTTATTTACTTCCTGTTCCTATCCTTCAGGCATCTCACATTCATATTTCATTCAGATGCATATGTGTTTTGTGGTCATTTCTACTCATCTTTTGATGTTATATGCTTATCTTCATAAAGACCTTTTGGTCGAAATGTCGATTATATTCTGTTTATTATTTCAAATGGGCACCCGACAGTGATAGTAAAACTTCATTACCTGTATTCTATGTAAGTACTATTTTCATACAGTTTTACTAGCTGTATTATCTTTTATTGATTGAGATATAATTACTAGCTTACAATCATAATAATATAATTCAATGTTTAGGTTTAGGTAAGTTGATGATTGTACACAGGAAATGTCCTTGGGTTCTCAGATCTCTGCTTTAGTAAATCTATCTGGGAATAGTGGCTTATTACATGCATATCAGTTGTAGCTAGCACATTCACTAAATTAACTAATATCTTAAAATACAAAGATCTAGGAAGAAACACCAAGCAAAAGCTATTCAACTCCCGTATTATCCCAGTATTACTGTATGAAAGTGAAAGTTGGAGATCAACTCAAGCAACAGATCAAAAATTTAAAAACCTTTGAAAACAAATGTCTTTAGAAACTGATGAACATAAAATGGAGCAAAATCACAAATAGTGATTTAAGAAACAAAACGCACCAAGAATATGTGTCAAACATTATAAGAAAATGCAGATGAAAATACATGCATCACGTTTTACAGAATAAACCAACAAGCCCTTGTGTGGACACTTGAGGGCAAAATAAAACAAGGAACGCCTAAAGCAGCCCTAAAAACACCATACTTAAAGAAGGGGAAATAACAGACTGCAAGACCATACAAGAACTAAAGCTGCAGGCTGCAACACATGGAGAATCAAAACCTCTGCTCTATGTGCCGTACGCAGCACGAAAGGAACAAACTACTAATGACTCTACATATCACCTACATACATCACAAGTTTCAACTTTGAGTCATACTCATTGATCGCCCATGTGTTGCCAAGGCCTGAAAGGGGAGCAAAGAATAGCAACACTGTTTACCTTCCAGGCATGTCGTAAAAGGCAACTAAGGAGGTTATGGGATGGAGTTGGCTGTCCCATCCTATATAGGGTCAGTGACCCAAAGCCATGCTGAAGACGGATGTGTCAGGCCGAAGGCGCAGATATCGCAGCAATGATGAAAACCATGACACAACGCATTCCGTTCTCCGGACTACATCCTGCTAATCTGCAGGAGATTGAGAACAAACGCAAAGAAGAAGTACTCATTGATCATTCAGTGCGCACATATAGGAATAGGCTTGAGATTCCAGTGAGTTTAGCGCCTGTGTTACAGCAAACACCTCCACGATTAGACTATTTGTTGTTGTGTTGAAAACACCACTGACTTCATGTTCTATTCTTCCTAAAGTTCTATATGTACCACTGATAGTGAATGGCGGATCCATCAGTGTAATTTACACCATCTGTGTAATCACCGTTTGCAGAAGAATGCCTTGACCTTGGCATCTGCACTCACAAGATATAACTTTCCTCAATATTAAAGTAACGATGGTCTTGAATGCACCTTGACAGACCATAGAAACAGAATGATGTCTCACCAGATTGATGAACGTTTTTCTTATGACCCTCCTATCTATATATCAGGACATCATTCACAAAAGATAGTGATCTATCTCTGCCATTAAGCTGCTGCTGTATGATGGCCACAGTGTATATATTGAATAAGATACCTGAGGTAGACCTTGGCTTGTTGCTATAAATTCAGATGCCCAGCAACCACATGAGAGCCACCTTCCTCTCATGCAACACGACTGATATTCATCTGAAGATTAAAGGGTCAACATGGAACAAGAGCATATTGCTAAGATACTCAAAAGACACTCCATTGTACACATACTCAAAATCAATTGTGATAACATGTTTGGAAGCCCTTGAATAAACCAGCAAAAATATGGATAATGCACCATCTAAGAAGATCAGCATAAGTCTAACATTATTATTTTTTTTCTTACTGACTTACGCAAAGTATGATTCTGGGTAATGTTGTGGACGTTTACCACCAGGCGTGTTTGTAAAACCTGTACTTCGTAAGAGCTTGCAAACATCATCAATGTTAGAGTCTCCTGCTGCTGCCTTTTGGGCACTGAAATACACATTTTTAAAACATGCAAAAACCATTCATGATAAAAATACTATCAACAAATTCTGTTATTATTCTCTGATAATGTTTATTTGTTTTAACAGATATGCTAAAAACAAACTTATATAAACCAACTGTAACATATTAAAAAAATTTTTTTTTTTTTTAGTTGTATGTGAACATTTATGTGTAAAAACTATTTTCAACTTCACAATGCATGTTAATTTTTGTTGGTGGCCCAAAATAAAACACAGAACATTAACAAGGAATATTAATTAAGAACCATTAATGGTTCTTTCCCTTAGAAACAGAAAGTTTGGGATATACGTAAATGATTGTGTTCATCATAAATAGAATTACAGAATTTAGATATCACAAAACAGTATCCCATATCAATAAAATAAATAATCTTATTTACATACATTACTGATGTCACAAGATATTGTATTGTGGGAAGTGGTTCTCTCAAAATAGCATACATTTATTGATAAATATTTTGTGGTTGTTAATTGTTTTTCAAAATAAAACAACATGGTAAAAACAGGAATCTTTCTGTTCTAAAAGACTAACAGCAGAACAAGCTGTTCATCTTGTACTAGATGAGTCAGAGGATGATGAATTATAATTAGACAGTGCATATTCTAAATATGGACATGGAAATAGAATGCTCATTTTAGTATTTAAATCAATGAATAACGATACGAAAACAGTTGGACGCCCTTGTAAAAGGTGGATAGATAGTGTATTAGAGACACTTGGAAATATAACAGCGGAAGAGGCAAATAGAAGGGCAAAAGACCGTACACTCACTCTCCCTTCAACACCGAAAGGTACATGAGGACAGAAAGAAGAAGAAGAAGAATCAATGAATTAGTTAGATGAATGATCAATAGAGTTATTCAAATTCATGATCAGTAATTATACACTCAGAGGGACTAAAAAAGTGGTAGGCCTATGTTGGGCATACTATACATAGTACTTAAGTAAATTTCATACAGATTAATCTCCTGCTAATATATTTAGACCAAAATGTACATCAAAAACAATTAAGGTTGGTTGATTTGGTTGGTTGCTGATCCAACTGTCCATGGGCTCATGTCCTTTGACCTAATGTCATTGTGTGATGTTATGTATTTTATGAGTTGTTGTTTTGTTCCATATAATGTGTTTCATTTATCTGGCCCTGACGGGAGAAGCATTTTCGCCACATCATCCAGTGCTGGACATTAAGGTAAGCAATAATATTTGTAATATTGTGTTTGCAATAAATTTAGGAACTAGTTCTACTTATATGTGGTAATTGTGTCTTTCCTGATCAGGAGCCTAGGGGAATGGAGTTTTATGGGCTAGTTGATAGAATTCATAGGGTTAACATTATGACATGCCATGTGTATTATTAAAGGTAACGGTAAACTGAGTTATGAAACAGTGCCATAGTACATGGCTTTCCCATAAGTACTTAGATACCTAATCTGTGCCTGACAAGAAACTGGTGGATTAACGTCACTTTGCATTTGCACAGTACTGATGGTGCCATTCCTTGACCTTGCTGGTACCCTACTTCCTTGTGGCTGGGTGAATAACAAAAGTGGTTTATTTTATTTAAAACCATAAAACCTATGTCCCCTGGTCAGCAGGCAAACAATTTTACCCTACTGCGGCTTCCATGCATCATACAAGATGACTAAGAGTTTGGCATAAAGTGTGTGGATTATTCCAATTCTTGCTTTATGCAAAGACTTTGACATTTATAAAAAAATGTTTACATCAACAATACTGTTTTCCTACTGTATACACCAACTAACTTGAATGAATTTCAAATATATGTCTAAACATGTAAAACAACATCATGCATATTGTCATTCTATTTCAGCTGAAAAATGTAAGAAGTGGGGATGTATAAAACAATTTAACATAATAAAGCAGGGGTGTCCTTGAATTCTTGGCAGGGAGGTGAAGGAGGTTAAAAATTGGCAAAAGAAAAACCCATCAGTATACATATACTTTGACCTCTGTTTATGGAACCTGAGCACGTATGGGTTTGCCTTGAATGTAATGATGTTGGTTCAGAACCTATATTCATTCAAGTTGTGTAAATAAATCACACTTATACCGCAGAAATGGATGTGTCGGACCATTGGCACATATAAAACAGCGATACGATTCATTTCCATTCACTGGACTACATCCTGCTGAAAATCTAGTAGGATCATTGTCCTGGTACAAGACAGAACCAGTGAAACTTTGAGAATGAACGTTAAAGAAGAAATGACACTTATAGAACTTACAGTTGTAGAAATGAAACATTTCCTACCTGTATCGATAATAGGATACAAGAATCCTCTCTCTAACAACTCCATCTATCTTGGTGTCAAGCACAAGCAGCATTACTCCATATAAGAAGAGTGCCTCACACTGTTTGACAAGCACAACAAAAAATTGATAAACTGATTTATTTCTCATATAGATCTCTAAATAATGTATTTATCCTAAAACAGAGATGTGAAAAAATACGGCCCACAGATCAAACCAGGCTAGCTTTTACTGGCATGACAAGCAGATTAAAAATATTTGTATGCACTGAACCTGAGCTCAGAAAATATTGCTTGGAAATTTCAAAGACCAATAAAGAATTAAGGATAATCTACTACTGTTACCGATAAAACATTGGTTATTATTTTTTAAAAAAGCTTATGGTCCATATAAAAAAATGCTTAATCTGGTACACCGAGTCAATAAAAGGTTGCCCATCTCTGTCTTAAAAGTAGTATCAAAAGCTAGAAGACATCAAAAGCCATCATCATTATCAAGTAACATATCTGAACAGGATGTAGCAGTCATCACAGCCTTTCGAAACTTCTGTTGTACATGAGCCAGTCTTCCTGCTTCTGTTAGTGTCATGTTCAGGTAGTCTTGGATATATTTGTGTCAATCTTCTTCTTAGTCTACCTCTTGTTCGTCACCCTGGCATCATCCCCTCTATTGTTGTCTTCTCTAGGCTGTCATGGCATATAGCCAAAATATTGTAGTTTTCTGGAAAGAACCATGCTGTTTAGCCAGTTTTCTTTTACATTCATTTCTCTCAGGATGCTATATTGGTAATCGTTTTGGTCCATGGTATTCTGATAATTTTTCTGCAACATTTTATTTCAAATGCTGCTACTTTATTTTTGACTTTGTTGGTGATTTTCCAGGATTCATACCCATATATTGCCACTGGGAATATGCAAGCTCCTAGGAATGTTAATTTTGTTGCTTTGCAGCAGCTCAGCCATATTTTTCTTTTGTATCAGCTTATTAAAGTAATAAAGAATTTATTTCATTGTACTCGGGTTTTAGCATATATTCTTAGTCCTTTTCAACAAAATGGTATGCCACCTGGCAAGAGTGCCACTCATAGCATGTAACTAAGTATTAGCTTCATATCTTTAAAATGGAAGAACATCGTGTACAATACAGGAAGAGATGCCAACATTTTTAGTGGAACTAATTCGTACATTATTTAACGATACGAACTATAGATAAAGACGCATTTTACAGATGCTTTAGTCCATGTTTGTTCAAGGTGAAACATGATCGCTAACACCACTCAGTATGGCACATGAGACAGAAATTAGAAGATATCAGATGTAACTATGTAAATAAAAATAATACAAATTTAAGTGTATTCAGTATAAGACACTGCATTTCAACAGTTGTTGAATTTCTATGCTCTATTTCTACATTTCAAGTCATAAAGTCAAAACAACAATTGATAAACAGTATTTTATACCAAATATGTGTTACTAATGATAAACAGTAAGAAGAAGAGGGAGACCTAGAGAAACTCTACGAAGAACCATTAATAGAGAAGGCATGTCAATTAACCTAAACAACACGCAACAATTGAAAGACCTGGCAACACAAAGACAGAAATGGAAGGCTATGGTATCTGCCCTATGTGCCGCCTATGGCCCCGGAGGAACATAACATAACATAACAATGATAAACATGGCTTTTGACAAAGACTCTAGCTTAAAAATACAGACAGAGAAATGAAGATATCAAGAAAGAGAAAAAGACCACCTCAAGTCAAGACTACATTGAGAGACAGAAACTAGGTGGTTTGGCCACATCATGAGAATGGAATCAACGTAACAGCCCTTCATGCATACAACAAGCAGAAGATCGGGCTACAAAGCATGAGGAAAACCAAGAACTAGATGGTTGGAGACAAGGAAACTTTAAAGAGACACTGGCTGACCATGGGCAATGTGACCCAAATGGCTAAAAACAGGCAACTCCAACTCCCCCCCCCCCCACTCCCAACAACGCTTAATTGTACAAGAGGAAATGACAATAAATAGATATAATGTCACAACTACATGAAATAGAAAATCTGAAATACTATGACCAAGTTCATATCAGTTGCAGCTTGAGACTGTTTGCCAGAAGTCTCTGCCAGGAAAACTTGGCAGTTCTAAAAAAAAATGATACAGCATAGCAAGCAACTTTTCATTTATAGAAAGAATGAATATAAAATCATATTTAAAATAACATTTAATATTATATTTAATATTTAAACAATTTTATTACAAAATAATTCAATGTCTCACCATCAACTGCTTTCCATCTTCATTCAGAAGAACTGACTCCATTGTTTGCTGTATGTAAATTCCCTCCTCTAGATCATCAAGGTAGCTGTCCAAGAGGACAATAAAACAATATAATAAATTCATTATTAATCTTCTTCTTCTGCGTTTGTTCTCAAACTCCTGCAGATTAGCAGGATGTAGTCCGGAGAACGGAATGCATTGTGTCATGGTTTACAGCATTGCTGCGATATCTGCGCCTTTCGGCCTGACACATCCAACTTCAGCATGGTTTTGGGTCACTGACCCTATATGAGATGGGACAGCCAACTCCATCCCATAACCTCCTTAGTCGCCTTTTACGACATATGTGGAAGGTAAACAGTGTTGCTATTCTTTGCTTCCCTTTCGGGCCCTGGCAACACACAGGCGATTAATCTATGTTCCTTCAGTACCGAATAGAGTGCATAGGACAGAAACCCAGTAGTCTCCAGTTAGTGTGTTGTGATGCTGTTATTTGTATTTCTTGCATGTTATTGAGACCCACTTATACTCTTTTTTATGGTTGTTCTGTGAAGATTTTCTCATGGTTTTCCTCTTTCCCTCTGGTACCCATTTCAATGTTTAAAGTAGCAGTCTGTTTTCATTCATTCTATGTACATGTCTGAAAAAAGTCTGTCATTTTCCTCTTATTGTTGTAGAAACATTGTTGTTTGGTGTCTTCTCTTACTTGCTTGTTTGACTTGAATTCTTCTCAGCCAATATATCAGAGTTTTCTAAGATTTGTATCTTCAAATGAGTTTAACTTTTTCTCCAGTGCTTTTGTTATTTTCCAGCTTTCACAACCATATATTAATGCAGATATTACATTTACGATGAATAGTTGTAGTTTGGTATATTTACTTATTTTTTTTATTTGCAGATGTTTGTTAGGTGGTTGAATTCACTTGATGCCAACACAGCTCTGGTACAAATCTCTTTTATTGTATCTCCATCATGTGTCATTTTGCTGCCTAAGTAGGAAAAGTTACCAAATTTCTTAATTGTTTCTCCACTGACCGTAATATTCAAATTAAAATTGGTAAAATTCATGTAGTGTTAACTTAGAGGCCAATGTGTTATAAAAATGACAAAGTCGCTTCAACATAAATTGTGCCATATCAGGAGTTAGATTTAATAATGTCAGTAAGAGAAAGTGCTTCAAGTGAGTGACAACCACTTAGTGAGCAAGAGCTAAAATGACACTGATCAGAGAGTGTCAACCACTGACTAGACAGCTGAGCACTTATGGGAAACCTGTGGAATATGATGCTGGTTTGCAACTCAATTTAATTGAAGCATTTCCTGTGTAGGATATTGCTATTCAACCATTGTTGAATTTTTTTAGGCATTGCTATTACATCACAACTAAATACCTGGTGATGAAACCATAGGTGATGTATGTAGTGGATGGATGGAGTCATTACAAAGAGCAAAAATGCGGGCATTACTATGAAGACTAATGCTCATCTTTGTCCTCAGACACACAGGTATGGAGGGAAATTAAAAGAGCGACTAATTAGCTAGCCTCACCACCATAACAGATGGTCAGCCTATGAACTGACTAGACATACTCATTTCTTTTCATGAGTCCGCATGATCAGAGGATTTTGAGATGAATGAGCACGAGTCAATGAGTCATGAGCGAATTGGAAGTGAGGATTGGAGTGGCCCATAGAGAAACACCTGACAAAGATTTTAAAAAGAGCAGTGAACCAACATAGAACTGGAACCATCAGCTGTTATATCCTGATAGATTTACTGAAGCAGAGATCTGAGCACCTATCGATGTGTCAGGTGTGCAAAGAGGATAATCAACATACCTAATGCCTGGAAGAAAGAATTAGCATCTAATTCTTAATAGAAAGCTTGGTATAATATAGAAACAGCTGGAAACTATAGCTAAAGATCGGACATGTAAAGGGTTTATCGAAAATCGATGCCATGCAAGGGGCTAAATAATTTATAATTATAGAGTAAATCCAACCAGTACAATTCTTTTGTTGTGAAGACATGTTATCTAGTCATGTTGCATGGTACCATGGTTGCTGGTGCACATCTCTGACTTCAGCACCAGTGATTGCTTGAGCAGGACTGTGGTCCTGCTTGATGTCAGGTATGGCCTGACCAATATTAATCTCCAGCCTCTGTTGGCTGGACTAAGCCCCATCTCCACTTCAAGGAGTTGGCCTCGATGGAGTACCAGTTAGTTAGTTAGTTTGTTCCTTTCGTGCCGCAAGCGACACATAGGGCAGAGGTTTTGGTTCTCCATATGATGCGGCCCACTGCTTGCAGCTTTAGTTCCTGGATGGTCTTACAGTCTATTAATTCCCCTTCTTTAAGAATGTTGTTTTTAAGGGTTGTTTTAGTCCTTCCTCTTTTTCTTTTACCCTCAGGTGACCACATAAGGGCTTGTTGGTTTATTCTGTTTACATCTAGTCGTAAAACGTGACCAAGGTATTTCCATCTTTGTTTTCTTATGATGTTTGAAATATACTCTTGGTGTGTTTTGTCTCTTAGATCACTATTTGTGACGAAGTCGCTCTATTTTGTATCATTGTAACATTGAGTACCAGTACAATGAGAATTATCATCTTTTGAACCAGAAGCTAATTAGACTTAGTTGGATTTATGAAGTGTGTCCATTATCCGCTGAATAATGCCTATAATATCCTTATCTTATTTGTATCTTTACTATTTTGTATGGACATGAGAATTGGACACTAAATGCAGATAAGGAAAGAAGGATTCAGGTTTTTGAATATAAAAGCTACAGATGTCTGTTAGAATTAGTTATGTAGAACATATAAGACAAATATATTCATTCAGCAGAAAATAAACAAACATGCAGGTTATCGAGAAGCACTTTTGACAGTAGTGAGATGGCATTAACTTGCTTTGTTTGGACATGTAATGAGACACGACTCACTTTCCAAGAACAATTTTGCAAGGAACAGTTAAGAGACAAGGAGAGCAGGTGGTTAAAAAAATTCAGGATTGACAACATCAAAAAAATGATCCGGTCATTATTTTTGCACTCATCTGAATGACTGAGGTCAGAAGTATTTAGGGGGCTTTTTTGTGCTGATGTCTCTTCAACATGACAGGTTATCTCCCTGACAGGTTATGGATCTTATTTCTATTATTTGTATCTGAGTTCATGAGAATAGCTCACCGGTTGAGATCTGTGACATATTTATGTACACTAGCAAAAACTTGATAGAACCGAGTCAAAATTTCAATGTTGTTCTCTCTGAACTCTTCATCCAGATCTTGTAAATCCTGTAAATAAGAATGTGTTTATGTCTTTATTTTGTTTCATATTAAGTTCATATATTTATCATGAGATTAAAAGCTTTGAAATAACCTCAAATCATTTGTAATAGCCAATTGTATCTTATCCTTCTCTGCATACCTATAAAATTAGAGTTCGTAACATAGACGTGACTATCTACTAGACTCTTGACAATATCAATCCAGCGGACACAATCTGGTAGCTTCACTGGGGGCTGTAGCTACATCTTTAATTGGGGGGGGGGTGTGTGTGTGTGTGTGTTACCAGACAAAAAAAGACTTTCATGTGCAATTCCTTTTCTTTTTCATGAAAAAGTTGATGACCTTATCTGAAATAAATTTTAAAGAAAAATAATAATGCAGCAGATTGGATTTCAACATGGTCTGCTCAGATGGCACCTACTCGCAACTTGAGTCAACACATTTTCCATCTTCCAACGGAAGTTCTGACTAAAATCTAATTTTTCAAGGGATGTGGTGTGGTTGAAGACAGAGACTCAAGTTACGAGAAGGTGCCATCTGAGCAGATCCAGTTCAAATCTCATTTTCTGCATTATGATTTGTATTTAATAATAAATCTATGATGCTTCTATATTATATTATTCATTTATCGATGTCACATCTGAAGTAAAGTTCTTTATGTTTGTGTCATTTATGTTTACATGTAAACCTAATTGGTCCTTATAGTACTGAGGCTTCTGGCACTTAATAATGTTAAATGTTTGTGGTTCACGACGAATTTACATACTTATACAGTATGTGTGTTGTTATTGTCTGTATGGTGATCGACCTGTCAATATTCATAGTAGATTGAGAATATACATGTTGTAAGTGTTGACTAAAATCACATCTCTTTTTAAGGATGAAGTGTGGCTGAAGACGTAAAAAGTTGCTGACTCAAGTTACAAGACAAGTAGGTGCCATCTGAGAGGACCCAGTTCAAATCCTGTTTGCTGCTGTATGATTTTTCTTTAATAATTTTCAATGCTTCTATATTATATTATTCAAACAATTATTAAGGGGAGGGTTTTACACACTTTTTAGCTAAATTCCTAGCCCTAAAAGTCATGTCCTGATTTCCCAAGGAAATACTGATATTATGTTATATGTTTGTTGCTACTGAGGATATTTCAAAAACCTGTACGGGATGTTTGTTGTTGTTGTAGTAGTCCTTGTCTCGATCTGTCCGTTCTGGTGACTTTGTGTGCACGGTTTGAATGGATTGATGAAATTGCATCTTTTTTTTTGGAGATGCGGTTAGTCAAGTACGGAAGAACGCGTGTTCAATAGTTGCTAGGCGATTTGGTGCCGTTGAACGGATTGGTTCAATTCCTGTTAGTCTCAAGAATTTTTAAAAATTGTCCTCTGGCTTCCTACTTAAATTTACTTGATTTCCCAATGGTGGGGTTGAGTGCCCCAAATCCCCTCCCTCCTTACCTGCGGGCTTGTAGCTGGATAGACCATATATTATGTTTAATCTCATCTCTCTGTTTCCTTAAACTACTGGACATCTGCCTAACCCGACAATACAACCCTTCCTCCATAACCCCAGCTGGTTCTCACCCATATAACGCTCCTAAATAAATCCTCCCCTCCAATTCTGGTTGCAGATGCATCAATCTTCTGATGGATGCATCGATCTGCGCATGATGCACAGAGAGCCTCCTCTGCCTCTCTTGTATGATCCGGGGAAGGGGCTCTCAGTGAGCAACACACAGATCTATGCATCCGGCATTAGTCCCTAACATCTATGATCATCCGTTCACCTCCGTTGTGCATTCGTGGCATGATCTAAATCTCACTAAATTATTTATTATAATTTACATGACGTAATTACATTGACAACATGAAAACTGCACATAATATCAAACTTCATCCATATTTTGGAAAAGTAGGTAGGAAGATGATGTGTGATTGAACCCAAAATGGTATATAGATCCTGCCTTTAAATACAACTACAGTGCTAGGAAAAGCTTTAATCTTCTTTTTCTGCATGCACTCTCAAACTCCTGCAAATTATCAGGATGTGATCCAAAGATTGGAATGCACTCTGTCATGGTTTACAGCTTAGCTGTGATATCTTCGCCTTTTGGCCCAATACATCTGACTTCAGTATGGTTTCTAGGTAACGCTAACCCTATATGGGAAGAGCCAACTCCACCACCACCACCCAGTCTCCTTAGTCTCCTCTTACGGCATGCATGAAAGGTAAATATTGTTGCTATTCTTTGCTCCCCTTTTGGGCCTAACAATACATGGGTGGGGCTTTAATCTAAACATTATGAACAAGGTTATAGCAACGACATAACAATTACAAAACCAAATATGGCTAAAAAATATTACATTGCAAGGGAGAAGCTTACAGGTTGACTGGTATTTGTTATAATACTTTTGATCCTTAAATAACTGTATTTCAAAACTCACAACTCTTGACTCGATTTTGCTATCAAAGAAGTCTGTGCTGTTGAAGTAGCTAAAATCAGCAATTATATCTCCATATTTTGCTTGTTCTGCTTTTGTTTCAAGACGAAAAACTGGCGGGACAAAGTCAGCCAAACGCAATAGCTCAGCAATGATGGCATTACCACGAGATACTAAACGTAACAGATTTTGTCCACACTGATTGTTATCTGCCAAAAAGTCAGCCATCCTATTTACTGTTGAAAATAAAAATAAAGACAATAATAATCAAATGATACAAAGTCACTAAATAACTTGAACTCAAAATTTGCAAAATAATTGAACATGGCACATTTTTTATTAAAATGACAGTGAAAACTAAAAAAAAAAAAAATCATAACATACAAATATTATAAATGTTTAGTATAGAAAACACAAGAGTAATTAAGTTTTGCGAATCACTGGATAAAAATGACTTTATCAAGAACACTTTTTCTCTGCTGGGCCACTGTCAGCTCCCATGTCTGGCATTAATAGCAGAGTTATGGAATAAAAAACACTTTATCATCTGTCTTTTGACTTCCAACTTGATCTTTGGGGTGAGCAGTAATGGTGATAGCTGGTATGTCACTATGATAAGGTAAGTGTTTTAGTAACCTGTTTAATTTATTTTGCTTGACTATTTGTTCATTAGGTTACTGCGGCACCATCCACTTTGTCAGACACCCTCTGACCATTTGGTTATTTATATATGTCACTATGTTTGTTTTCATGCATCTTGTCTCAATCTCTCTAATTTTCCGTTATCTGTGAATATACTTCCCAGGTATTTAAATTCAGAAGTTTGTTTTACTTTAGTTATGTTTATTGCAATATTAACTAGATTTGGTGACTTATTGATTTTCATTAGTTCTGTTTTATGTGTATTTTATTTTCATGTTATACTTGGTGCATGTTGTCGTGAGTGTGCACTAATATGATTTTGGGTAGAAATGCCGTTACGTCCACCACAGTACTATAAATAGCACACTGTTTTCATATTTAGGTAGCTGACGTCATGGAGTTCCGCTAGAAATCCAATGAAATACCACGTGCGGTGACGTCACGTTCCTGCCGACCGTCAAGCAATGTTCTCTTGGAAGACATTTTTTTTTTAGATTTGATTTATTTCATGGCAGATTTCAACAGTTTCTAGCGGAAATCTGTAGCCACCTGCCTAAATATATAAACAGTGTGAAATGGGAAAAAGGCCCTTTACCTTATACATCATTTTGTGGCGGATAAACTCCCTGAATTATTTCTAACATAAATCTCACAGCATTCCGGTCATTTTTTCTCCTGTTTCAAAGTGCGCCAAAAATTATTGTCCAGTGTTGCCAACTCATTCCCTCATAAAAGCACCAGGAACGTCTTTTATAAGCTCAAAAACAAACACGAAATAATGATAAAATGCACTACAAAGCATCAGAAAATTTAAGGAATGAGCTAAACTAGTGCGGCCGCGCTATTCCAAACATTTAGGCTCCAGATGATATGAATAAAAACCAGATCAGGACCCCCCCTCAACCCCCATTTTTTTTTACTCCCCCCCATCCCAACCTGCATTGCTTTTCTTTCACTTAGCGTACATGAGGGGGCCAAGCCCCCTCATTCTTTATTTTATTACCCACCCCCCCCCAATCCCAACCTGCCTTGTGTTTTTCTTTCACTTGCCCCCCTCAACCCCCCTTTTTTTCTCTTGTTTTAGAAAGACTACTCAAGTCTCCCTAAAATATTTTCCTTTAATTTTTTATTCCTAACCCCCCCCCCCTTTTCTATAAGTTTCTTATTAAGTGACCATTACGACCAGAGACTGCCATTCATGTCAATCACGCGTCACTTTGAAGAACCTTCTGATCACATGACCCTGGGAAAGGTTGGAAAACACCTCGATAGCAGAGCAAAGGTCACAGTGGTGGACGAAACAGCAGATGCGCCTGATTTTGTAACTGCTGTTCCTCTTCACAGATAAAATAAAGGATTGATGCAAATTCAAATAGCAATTCATTTTCATGATTATTACAGTGGCACTTAATTCAGCAGATTCTTCTGTTATTATTGTACTGTTTACTTTCTTGTTTTGAGATTCTTTTGTTATTCTGCCCATGTATATGTTAAAAAGTATAGATGAGAGCACACATCCTTGTCTTACCCCAAAAAATAAAAGTAGGTAAATAAAACATAACAAACTGACTGCGGACATAAAAAATAAAAAGGTAGACCAATAATCTACTAGGTCTATATTAAGACTCATTTGTAAAACATATACACTGCAACACAATAGATACAATTATTGTGAATGTCGCTAAGATATCTCTTACTTTTAAATACAAAATCAAGAATTAGAGACGAATTGTTTCTCGTCTACTAAGATTCACATGATTTCAAGATCCAGTTCCATTTAACGCCCCTTCCGGGATTTTTCTCCAGAGTTGTTATTCCTGATACCGGAAGTGCATCTGTTCTACATTTAAAAATTTTCAGAACGAACATCGTGCACGCCTGTTATATTTTGTACCACGGGTAATCATTAGCTATTATTAAAAGTATTATGAGTTCACAATGGTACAATTTTCTGAGGCTATATAGTTTGAGTACAATTCCTGGCGACCCGATTCCTTTAAAGTCTATGTAAAGATAACCAATTTTAATTCTATTCTGGCAATTCAATGACTCACAAAGTTGAATTTCTGCCAGCGAGAAATCAAGCCTAGCTAAGTGGATATCCGATAAGGGCCTACGGCAGGAGTATAATAATAATAGTATGCATACTGTCGGATAGTTATGACGGTAATAGATTATTTTGTCAGTTGTCATGAAATGTTTCAAATCTCTTTATGAACGCTGAAGAAGAAATCTCCTTTGGTAGGCCTAGTCTACTTAAAAAAATGATGATGGCGTCCTTTTTTTGTGATGTAGAATTTCACATTTGTTGTTGGTCTATCCTAATCCTAACTAAAGCTTATGTTGTCAATGACGACGACCTAGAAGCATTCTCGCAAACTAATTCCATGCTATTAGCAGGATGTGGTCTTACATACATTAATCCATGTATTAAATTATATAAACTATAATATAAATGTTACAATTCTAAGAAACAATTTTTTAATAATAAAGAAATAAAACAGGACATTAATATTATTATAAAATGAGAGAAACCGTATTTTTGTAAAATTTGTGATTTTGTAGTGTTACCAACATAGCAGGTATATATATTAAGCAAAGCAACATGAGTGGACAAGCATCATGGTGCATGCCGATAAAAAACGTGAACATTTTTTAAACGTGTCGGAAATAAAATGAAATCATCATATGTTTTTCATACTTGGTATACAACTATATAAATGGCTCATTAAAAAAATTGTGATACGTTGAATCAAATAGTACATTAAAAATGGATAGTGAAATTACACATACATGATACCTCGTGTTCAAATTTAAGTTACTTGAACAATATCAACTGTTTTCACCAGATAGATTCAAAAATGTGTAGCCTACAGAAAAGGCTTGATGTCACAAAAATGTCTACACCATATATTGGTCAATACAATTTAAGAACACTGGAAATAAAAACGTGGGCACTGTCTAGGAGATCCAAAAATAGCGTGGAATTGTTAAGGCCAGGAGACATAAATAGTTTTGTTTGCACCAGAGAGCTCCTTTATCCAAATACCTACTGTCTTGTCTTCATAAGGGAGGGGCATTCTCATAAGTGCTCTACTTGTCATCAGCCATGAATGTAAGAGTATAGACCCTATATAATATCCTTAGAGCCTATCTATTATTGGTTGGATTTTCTTGTGATCTTTTCAGAGAGATTGCACTTCCTCGCATCTACTCTGGTCACTCCCAGTGTCATCTCTGTAGGTCTACATTGTTGCTTTGATTGTATCCTCTTCATTGTTTTATAGCGTATCCATGACTGTCCTAATTAACACAGTACAATCTCGTCATCTATTTGCCTGACATGACAATTATATCTGTTCAGTCTCATTTGAATTTCTTGTTTTCCCATGCAAAAAAAAATAATTTATATATATGCCTAGAGAAAGTGAAAATGAAGTCATCACTGAGAATACGTGTTAAATAATTTCATATTCCATACAGTTACACCTTCATAATTCATTTTCAAACTCCTGCAGATTAACAGGATGTAGTCTAGAAAATAGACTCCATTGCGATATGTTTGGCTGACACATCTGGCTTTATTGTGGCTTTTGGGTCACTTTAGCCCTCTATGAGGTGTTATCCATAATTTTCTTGGCTTCTCTCTCCCCTTCCCCCCCCCCCCCTCCCGGGGTTTAATTTCCACACTTCCCTGAAAAATTATTTTAGACAAGAGTCCTGTCTGATGGCATATCTGAATTACATCATCTTTTTTCAACTGAACTTAATACAAATGGTTCCTGCATACGTGTTAGTGTATATGGGAAAACATTGCAGATTTTGTGCCTGGTTTTATTTCGCAATCAAAATAGTATTAAGTACAACCAATAAGTTATGTAAATTGACAAGTGAAAGTATGAGTGACTGCAACATTTTTTTCCACAGAAGTGATCACTCCAAATCGCAGACTATAGACTATACTAACACAATTGAATGCAGTTATGGAGGTCACTGCAGAAAACCTCAAAGCTATGAGTGGCTACCTGCAGCAGACATTATCTCCAGACCAGGATATTAGGCGCAATGGTAAGACATGATATACAGTAATGTTGTGATGGCTTCCTTTTCAGATTTTACTTTTATATATATATATATATATATGCATACGGGGAATAAAAACTACCACAAAACTCATAATTTACCAAGCAACAGTAATATTATCACTTCTTTATGTCTGTGAAACATGGACAGCAGATGCCAGATACGCTGGAAAGATTTCAACCGTAAGTAGGCAGAAACCATTTTTTGTCTTTGTGGGGTACTCATCAATTGGTAGAATAAAATACCAGACAGTGAGGTACTAATGAAAGCTACACCTGTAAACATGTTGGTAAAGGCATGCTAGACAGGTCACCTGGTCTACATGAAAGATCATCTGCTAAAAAAGCTGCTATATGGAGAACTCCAGACTGGACTTGTATCTCTTGATTGCCTATCCTCCCATTTTACCCTCAAGTAAAATCTTCAACGAGGTGTCATGTCCAATTTGCCCAAAATATTATATTTGTTAGATCTTTATTTATTTTAATAATTTCTTCGTACAAAATGTTGTAAGAACATCTTTGATTGTTTTCTTCTCTTTCCATGGTATCCTCCTTTTCTTCTATATATCCACATATCATAGGCATTAATTGTCTTCTAATTGTTTATTTATTTATTTGCTACCATGTTTCTAAGCTATACATTAGTATAGAATAGATGTAGCATTTTACAATTCTCATTTTTAGTTTGTAATTTGTTTAGATTTTTAATATTTTCCTCATGTTACTGAAAAGTACTTTTAACCATTCCTATTCTTTATTTAACTTCTGTCATAATTTGTGATTATGTGTCCGAGATATTGATTATGGCTGGTGGAGGACGTGTTGATTCATCCAATGTTGTCCTCCTATGACCCTGGCGGGTTTATAGATAGATAGATTATGATGAAAAGGTGAAATGAGGCAACATTGCTGTTCATGTAGTGGTTTCGCATTCTTTATAGATAGTTCATGTAGTTGACCTTTTATTCCTCCCATATAACACATGGACAGTTTAGTAAATAGTTGTTTATTATTATTTTGTAACAGCTGAGAAGTTTTTGGAATCAGTGGAAGGAAACAAGAATTACTCGTTGTTGCTTTTGCATCTGATGGACAAGGATGATGCAGATACCCACATACGTGTATCAGCTGCCATCACATTTAAAAATTATGTGAAACGAAACTGGAGAGTGGTATGTAACATTTGATACGATGTGAATTGGTTACTATAATAAATGTTACCACACCTCTAATGGTCAGTAGGTTCTCAATTGGTAGCATATCCTATTCAGGACGTAGCCATCAACGCAGCATTTTTGGGCTGTAGTTATTTTCTAGGTAATATAAATATGTTCAGTAGTTTGCCATTGCTTCTTAAATGGTCGGATGCACAATTGTCTGATTCCTTTTGTAAAGTAACCGCTGGCTGTACATATTTTGCTTACATCATTTCAAGGCATCTTGGAAAATACATTATTAGGCCCATATTTTTCATTGAACAAAGGCATACCTAGGGATGATGTGGTCAGCATCACACCTGTAGTCATTACTTTCCCATGAGGTATGTTTCCCTTTGGCTGAACCAAAATTGTAGTCCACCTCATTCAGCATGATATTGCTAATTAAGATAAGTGTTAGTGTACATTGTATTTCTAATAGATCAATCTGATAAAACTGCTTACCAATATTCAATATATATAACATGATTTATGAGTTTAACCTTTAGGCCCCTATGGGTGAGGTCACGCTCCCGTGTGTCAGTGGGCGAGGCCACGCACCAAACGGTATCGCCTGATTCCCGAGCTCAGAACTTCACAAAGTAATGATCCGATGACGTATAAAGCCCACCAAACGAAGCTAGGAATACGTCACAGTGTAAAGGTCAAATTCTTTTACACATTAGCATTGTATAGAAGGAGAAAACCGGCTGATGTTATCAACGCTTTTCGGGAGCGACGTTTGCCATTTTCGGCCGTTTTTTATTATCAAGTTGAGTACCGCATGTCATGGGTAAATGATCGTGACTACATGTTCTAATTGTTGTTCTTTGTGTTTAATATGTTGTTTAATAGGAATGTGTGTTTATTCATTCAAAACACAAATAATATGTATCAGAGGTGCCACATGTGTGCATGGACAATAATTACATTGCGTGTCGGCATAGACCTAGTGTTGGCCGGACGGACATTATATGCGATTTCTTCACATTTTATTAGTTATTTTAGTTCATATTATATTAGTTTGGATATAAAACAATACATATACAATAAGTATAGGTATTTATGAGTATTTTATCAATGTTGCGATTTTGAAAATGGCGTTTTGCGATTTCCCCCCCCCCCCCCCCCCCCCCCCGAATTTTCAACTTCACAACTTGCTCACAACTGTCATATCACACATACAGCAACAACAAAAACATTATATTATTCACTATTCACTCCTTTATTTAGGTGTGCAAACATTATTTTATTTTGATATCTTTTAAAACAAAAAAGTTATCACGTTTTCAAAACACCCACCATCAATAACGCAATTTTTCCAAAAAAAAAGAATTCAGGCCCACTGGGATATTTCGTAATTTTAATTCAGGGTCCTAAAGGTTTAAAATCTCTTTAATATGGCTTTCAATTCGTTTTATCGACCACTTAATGACAATGAATACCTATTGACCAACCGCAAGAGCATACAATTTGAAAATAGAAATAGCAAGATACAAAGGAAGACCAAGAAGATGGTGGGTTTCATTTTGAGATGTCACAATAAAACTGCATATCAAGCGACCAAACTTGCCATAGCCCGAAAACCGATCGTCATGATGTTGCCTTACAGCAAAAGCAGGGGGGGCGGAGACAATAGATAGATGTGTTTTATCACCATTTTTGTTCATTCTCAAGTTCTTGCAATTATTAGTATGTAGTCCAGAGAACGTAATGCAGCATGTTATGGTATAAAGCTGCGATATATGTGCCTTTTACGCATCCAGCTTTGACATGGCTTCTATGTCACTTTGGCCCTGTATAGGTAGGACAGCCAGCTCCACTGCATAACCTCCTTAGTTATCTCTTCTGACATGCATTGAAAATAAATAGTGTTCCTAGTTTTTGTTCTTCTTTCGGAGCTGTGCAACACATCGCATTCTAATTGGTAACATTATATACTGTTTTAATTTTTCTACCTGGTGTTGATAAAGAAAAGTGTGAATTGAATATAAAGTTGAAATAATGATAGGGATCATAAAGGTTAAGAAGCAGACAGTGACATACTGGAGGGCTGCTTAGTGTCCTATAGACTCCTCCCACAATTATTCAGTGTAGGAAGAAATTCCAGACATACTTAGAATTCATTAGCTACAGTCAGATATACTGCAATCATCATCATCTCGGCTGAGTTCAAATGATCTTCGACTCCGGTGGACTTAATTATTAATCAGTAAAATAATTTTTTTATAATTTCATTTACACTTGGAAAGTTAGTTTTTGCAGCCATTCAAACTGCATGAAATAGTACATTTGTATATTTTTTCGTGGTTATCAGGAGGAGGGGTTTTCAGACAAGATACACCAAGAAGACAGAGATGCTATCAAACAATACATTGTTGGGTTGATGCTGAAAAGTCCAGAACAAGTACAAAAACAAGTGAGTGCATTAATTTATCATGTATAGGTGACATAAGATTTGTCGCTAGGGCTAGATTTTCATATCACTCAAACTGAATATATATTTTTTATTCATTTGGTTTGAAAAAGTATTTCTTATTTTGTCACAACTTCTTACAATAAGACTGTTGTCTGTTTACAGGATTTTTTTTATTTTTACAAATCTTCTCATTTGGCTAGTGTTGATACTGTTTATTTTTTTATCATATATGTTGTTACTATCACTTTCTCTTGGTTACTATGACCGTCACCTGTTTATTGGATATTGTATGACATCTTTATTATTAGATAATGTAGTGAATCAGCATATTACCATCACTTGAATGTGAATATGCTCTAGTTTGCTGTTATTCTCTGATAATCTTATGCCCCTAATGCTTTTTAATTATATTTATTGTTACATGGTCCATTTCTGCATACATTTACTATTTCAAAGCTTCTAGCAGTGGGCAACCTGCTGCCATTTATCTGTTTACACCTGAATTGACTGAATCACTAGCAATATGTCTTTGCCCAGTCAATTAGTCATTGTAACCACTATAACTTTTTTTTTCAAACATTTAAACAAATTAAATATTGTAACTTGTGGTTTTAGCTACAAATATCCTAAATTGTCTTGCTACATATATATAACATTGTTCTAATACTTTCCTGATTCATCATTGGTTGTTGAAGTTTTCATATTAACATCAGTGGGAACAAAACTGTTAAGAGATTGATTTCAAGTGCTTCAAAATCAAATTTGTTGGTCCTTTCCTACCTAAAGGGCCTACATTTTTTACAGAAAGCGAAATATGTAAGCAATAATTTCCCTTGTCTAATTGGTTTATAATTACCAATCCGTGGTTTGGGATCGGGGTATTTATTTTTGGAAGGTTGTTTGGGTGGTACGAGAATAGACGCTACCGGTAGCAGCCCTTGCGACTAACAGAATTGTACATCTAGCAAACTTACAATTACGGTGGTCATTTTGTATCTAGGAATAAACGGGCAGTAAATGACATGCATATGTGAGAAAGAATGACTTGTGTTATAGGATTGGCAGCTAAGAACCTTTAAGAATCTTGTATTATACAGTCTGCCGTCGGATGTGCAAAGAAAATGTTTCATCACTTTATGGGAACAAAGCTCAATTAATTATTGCTCTGTATTAGCTTACAGCAGAACATATCGGAGAAAAAGAAAGTCAAGGCTAGGTGGGTTGATAGACAGCTGCAAGGGGATCATAAGTATTATTGTAAGGCTCTTGAATCGACTTACGCTGTATTTAAAATGTCAACATTCCAAGATATTGTCAAACGTCTGGTATGTCAAAACCATTGTCGCAAATAAATTGGCAAGACATCTCCGTTCTCTGGACTACATCCACTTAAAATCTAGGAGAATCATTATCCTGTTATCCAGTAGCAGTTTGAGAACAAACATTTATTATTATTACAAGAAAAATAATTTTTATTGGGTGCTACAGTTACTTTATTGGGTTCAATCCCGGTTGAAGGGTCTACCTTTTATGCAGACCGCAAAATATAATAAATTTTCCACTGTAATTTTCTGTCTATATTAGATGCGTTTATCGAGATATTTAATTTATAACAGATGTATGGGTAGTCTGCATTCTGCAGCACCTCTAGCAACTGTAACACACATACTACTTACATCTCTAACAAACTTTCAATTATGTTAGCCATTTTGTGTCATCAGTAAGAATGAGTCATCAGTAAGTGACATCACAATGTTTGGCCGCATCCGATTTTCTAAAAAAAACTTTAATGGTTAGATTGCTGAAATAGTACCCATTATTGCTGTACTGAAGTTACCATCAGAATGGAAATAATTTTTCTCTTTGTTTCAGCTTAGTGATGCCATCAGCATCATTGGCCGTGAAGACTTTCCCAAAAAATGGCCAGGTCTATTGGGCGAGATGATTGGAAAATTTCAGACTGGTGACTTTAATGTCATTGATGGTGTTCTGAGAACAGCTCACTCAATCTTTAAAAGGTTAGTAAGTATACAGTGTGTCTGTGGTTTGGCCAGTCTTTTATAGAAATATGTTTAATTAAATTTGGTTCTTTCTGATCTGCAGTAGTTCAAGTCAAAAGCAACCTGCGCATCTGGTGTCTATTACTGTTGAATAGTCAGTTATTAATATACTAGAGTTTGTTGATGTATCAGTTATCATCACTATGTGTAAACTCCGTAATACTCACACTCAAAGCATGCTGGGAAAGGAATGATTTGGCTTAATGAATAAATCAGTTGTCCATAGCATTATATGGATATACTGCTCTGGTCATGCAGAGGTCAGAAAATGAGAGAGCTGACTTATTTGCAGACAATGCAGTGATAGATGGCACAATGCTGAGAAGAGATAACAGACTTAATTGTGGCAATAATCAATTCATTGCGAATTGAAGATGATGTTAAAGAGGCTGAGAATGTGCACAGAGAGCAAAGCACTTATGGAGTGTCTCGGTGTGCTGTGATGCTAGTTTCTAATCAAGACTATTTTTAATGTAGTCAGGGTAGTGATGAAAGTGAACAATAGTTAAAATACTTTTTATTTCTTCTGCGTACGTTCTTTAACTCCTGCAGATTAGCAGGATGTAGTCCGGAGAACGGAATGCGTTGTGTCATGGTTTACAGCATTGCTGCGATATCTGCGCCTTTTTGATTTTGTGTATATATAATCTTTTTTTTTTTATTCGTTCTCAAACTCCCACTGGATCTTTCTTGTAGCATGACAGTGGTCCTATAAGATTTCCAGCATGATTCGGTCCATGGAATGTACTGTTTCCGTCATTTTATTTGCAGCAATGTCTTTGCCCAGTCTTTGTTCATTTGGCATAATTTTACCACTTTTGCTGGATTGTGGGTGTCTGTATCCATATCAATAGTAGGCCAGTGTGCGATGGAACAGATTCCCACAAAATATTACAGGATAATTCTTAGAATACTATTGACCAAAAATATTACCAACAGGGGCATTATAAAAGAATTGAAAGTAAACGAAAATGGTTAAACAACGAGGTTCCCTCTAGAAAATTACAATATTTTGACCATATCAGATGATGCCCAGGACAATGAAAATAGAGGTATGTTATGAAGATGGCGATTCATGTATTACAGACCACCTGAACTTGGCAATAACAGACACAGGTAAATAGGCTCAGGATCGGCAGGAATTTTGAAATGTTGTGGTGGCTGCTACACCATGTCCAGTATATGTTACATGATGATGATGACATGCCCATTCTTTCATGATAATAATATAATTGAACTAATATAATTGAACTAATATAATTGAACTAATATAATTGAACTAATATAATTGAACTAATATAATTGAACTAATATAATTGAACATTGTCATCAAAACAAGAAGAGACCCTGTTAGGATTATAGAGATTACAAAAACTGTTGGAACATCTGTGGTCACATATATTGAAAGCAGACTGAAATGATTCTGCCACTTTATGAGAATTAACAGCAAGTTACAAAGGAAGAAGAAGGTGGGTTGAAGCAGTTACTATCATTCTGAGACGTTACAATATTACTGCATTCAAGCGACCAAATGTACCTTGGCCTGAAAGCCAATCAGCAATCAGTCCTTCGATGCCGTAAAACTAATGTCAGAATTGTTTACTAAAGTGTTTTTAAATATTTCCCAAGTCTGCTAACTTAAATATTGAGGTCTAGATTCCTTTATTTGAAATAATAATCAGTTGCTAAAACAGAATGTGGTGTTTATTGGGAGGGGGGTGATCAAAATAACCTTGATTCTTAACATAAATTGCACCGTGGCAAGATAACCCAATTCTTGAAAGGTATTGCAGCCAATTTTTAAAAAATATTGTTTGTTAATAAGACAATGTAAGTGTTGATATCCGCGGCTTACCTGGGACAGTGAGCTTCTTGTTATAGTTACTTTACGCTTGCATGTGTAATGATAACTGCTATGCATATCTGTATTGAATATTGCTATTTCTATATACAGCGATAGAAATAGAATCTATGCTATTTCATATATTCTAGATATCGTCATGAATTCAAGTCTCAGGAATTATGGGAGGAAATCAAGTTTGTTCTTGATAACTTTGCAGCGTCATTAACGGAACTGTTTGAGGTTTGAACAAGTGTGGTAGAAAATGTGCTCTCTTTATTTACAGGGTGTATGGGAGAGTAGTTATTAATGAACATATGTATTGAAAACTGATAAACATGGCAAGGAATATGGATTAAACATTATGGTGGCTCAGTCACTCGACTGTCTTTCTATGTTCTTCTGCAATAGTTCTCAAGTTCCTGCTGGGTTAGCAAGATGTAGTTCAGAGAATGGAAATCATTGTGTCATTGTTTATAGCTTGTTCGAAATATATGCACATTTTGACCAGACTTCAGCATGAGATTTTGGTTACTTTTAACCGAGGGGTGGAATAACTAACTCTAAACCTCATTAGTTGTCTCTTATAACATGGATGGCAAGTCATTCACTTTATTATTATTTTATGGGTTCCTGTAACATACTGTCAAGCTGACATGTTGATTTGGCTGTGCTCTCTGCATGGAAACTAGTTCACTGGCTATAACTGTTCTATGATGGTACCTGAGTTCTAGGAGAAAGCCTGGAAAACCCATAAAATTGAAAACGATGGTACAGGAATTGAATATGACAAATGACAGCTGGAAAACAATTCAGAAAATAACCAAGGACAAAGAGTTTGTGTTGATGATGAAAAAGGCTAGACATAAAAACTTTAAAGGAAAGTGAACATTAAAGGATTATCAGATGGTAAAGAAACATCAAGAGATAAACTATAGAATATATATATTATAGTCTCAGGTGGTACCACCAGGACAATAAGCAGAGTTTTGGAGATCCGTTGTGATTGTTTCTGATTTGTTATATTCGCATTTGATATGTAAATTTGAAATGTCTTAATATATATATTTTAATGTTAATCGCTATTTCTCAAGCATCAGGATTATGACAATGACCAATCCCTTAGCCCTTCAGTTGAAAACTAAATGTTCTCAATAACTTATCCCGCTGTGCTAAATCTTTTTCTTGTCATGCAAAAAAAAAAAGAGAGAGCTTCTTTGTTACTGGCTTTTTATTGGCACCAGAAAAATAAACTAATTAAATCATTTTTAGCAATGAGCAGAGAGAGAAAATATTAATTTAATGTCACTAGCAGATAGAGGAATGAGTAATCCTGTGTGTGGGAGCTAAAGGGTTAAACTGGACGTGGAACTCATGTGTGTATTCTGAGAGACCTGGTGAGCATAAGAAAACTACAATTGGACGTGTTCATCGACAGTTAGCTGTAGTTATATTAATTTTTGTGCCTGGTCATTCTGGGCTGTGAGTGAGCAGATAGGCTAGTGAGTTCTGCAACTGTATCGAGACGTAGAGAGGTGTGATAAGCTGCCATACTGAACCTCTATGGCTGCTGCGCAGTGTGAGCAGAGATTATTTCTTTTGTACCAGGGTTTGGTTGTGGCTGTGGTGGACTGGCAATTCTGACTCTTAGCCAAACTCAGATCGAAAGACTGGATAGAGTCCAGAATGCAGCAATGCGTATCATTCTGGAATGCACATTGACAAGAGCTATGCGATACCTACTTGACTGCCCAACAGCTGAGCATAGATTACAGTATTGCCGTGCACGGGCGTACCTTCAAATACATGCAGATAAGGAACACCCGTTGCATTCCGAAATACAGAAAGTTAAAGGCAGCAGACTCGAGAGGAATGTCGTGGATGGGACGTTCTGAGGATGTCATACAAAGCGTGTGCAGATTACAGGATGTGGCAGCAGGTGCAGAATGGATAGGTCTACCCGCAGATTTCGAAACTTGTTTGAAAGTAGTAATATCACTTAGCAGGGAATGCAGAGAATGGTGTCCCACAACTGTGGAGAAAGAAGTGCAGGCTTTAATCATTGAGAATACCAAAGAGGGGGATGTGATTATATACACTGATGGATCTGTAATTAGGCATGTTCGCAGTGCGTGGGCACAGCTCAGTGCGCAGGTAAAACGATCAAGGAGGAAAATGGTGCCTTTGCTGTCACTGGGAGTAGTATGACCATGGAGACTGGCGGTGGCCAAGGCATTTGAGTGGCTACGCACACAGAAGGTAACGCAGGTCTGCATCTTGAGTGAATCTATGAGTATGATTAAGAAGGTACAAGTGGGTCTTGTTCGCGAACAGTGGATTGAGGCCTTGAGAAAGGCGAGCTTGAAAGTGGTTACATTTATTTTCGTGCCAAGCCATGTGGGCGTTCGAGGCAATGAAAGAGCAGATCAATTGGCATCGTGCGCGATTGTGGCACAGGGCGATATGGCAATGGATCACGCTGACGTTTTGAACTCCTTAAGAGATATAACACGCGAGAGTGAGACTAATGTGAATGATGATTCCTTTTCAATGGCTAGGATTAAAGATCAGGGATTGAAATGCAGTGTTTTACAGAATTTAACATTTTGGATTTCACAGAAGAATGATGGTTAACCAGCATAGAACCAGTACTGTCAGCAGAAGTGTAATGGCGGATACACTCAAGGAGAGATCGGGGCAACTATGCATGTGTCCAGTTTGCAGTGATATGATCCGACAACTAACTAACTAACTGAACTTCTTACAAGGAATTGTATGGACAAATGAAATTAAAGAGAGTGATTGTTCCTAGTCCTGATTAAAGGGACCATGTTTGAAATGTGCTGCTAGAGAATAAGCATCATTATTGTCTTAGGGGTGGGCAAACTATGGGCAGCATGCGGCCGCCATTGCAGCTTTTCTCATGCATTTCATCACATGTAAGTTTTCTCTGCTGGGTTGCTGTCAGCGCCCATGTCTAGCATTGATAGCAGAGTGCTAGCATAAAAATGCTATTTATCATCTGTCTCTTGACTTCCATCATGATCTTTGGGTTGAACAGTAATGGCGATTGCTGGTATGTCACTATGTTTGTTTTCATGCATCTTGTCTCAATCTCTCTAATAATTTTCTGTTGTCTGTGAATATACTTCCCAGGAATTTAAATTCAGAAGTTTTTCACTTTAGTTTAGATTTGCAAATATTTAAAATATTGTTTTATTAATATATTAACAGCCATATTTTTGTTTCTCCAGGCAACCATGGCTTTGGCTACCAAACATGCTAATGACCCAAAAGCTTTGAAGGTTATATTTAGCAGTGTCCTGCTCATCTGCAAGATTTTTTATAGCCTTAATTTTCAAGTAAGTTTAATCTTTTCTACTGCGCATGTTTGATTTTGTGGATATAAACACATGACCATAAAAATATGTGGGTTCAAAGTTCAGGTAATCATGTCACATTGACCCAAAAATCATGATGAAAGTCAAGAGACAGATAATAAATAGTATTTTTTATGCCAACACTCTGCTATCAATGCTAGGCATGGACGATAACAGCATCAGAGCAGAAAAAACTTACAGCATGTGGGATTAAATGTTTGAAAAAAAACCGCAAGGGTGACCAAAACAGACAAAATGAGAATTGATAAAAACAGTAGCATTTGTATAAGACCATACACCGAGAAACAATAAATAAAATGGTTTGGACACCTTATGAGAATGAACCATAACCAACTACTGACAAGAACATATAACATAAGATCTGGATACAAGGCCAGAGGAAGATCTAGAAAAGATGGATAGATGACAACACTGAACAACCCCAGATTCAAGGGGGCACATCTGGTCTTGGATAGACAACTAAAGCTCCAGTCACCACCCCTATGCTTTTCTGCAAGTATAGCTATTCTGACCGTCATCCACCTGAGAATAGACAATAGATAAAAACCTCCATTTTGACAAGTGCCATATAAGCATTCACTTTTCATTTATAAAACTCCTTACATACACCCTCATCTGCTTCCACTCATTGTGCACATGCTGGTTATTTTCATTATTGCCTATCATTTTCTTGCCCTTAACCTTGATTTAGCCATTTATCTGTTCACAAGTATACAATACTAGTATTTACTTATATTTTTAGGATCTCCCAGAACACTTTGAAGATAATATGAAAACATGGATGAGGTTGTTTCTAGACTTACTCAGTGCAGACAACAAACTTCTCCAGACAAATGTAAGTGTTTCATTCATTTATTTACCTAATCCTGTGGATATGTGGTTAGCAATGCATACATCAGCGAAATGTCAAGCATGCTTGACTGGTTAGTTTTCAGTGTACGTTACAAACCAGTTTTCTTGTATGGCTGGTCTACTATAGATATGACTAGACGTTCAGTGGAAGTGGTAAAATACTGAACCTATTAGTTCACAACATGAAAGTCGGATGTGTCTGCCACTGGTGGAAATAAAAGTGACATAATGTATTGCTACTCTCTGTAGTATTCCTGCTGGAAATTTAGTCAGACAATTATCCTGCTACAGGTAAGATCCAGTGGAAGTTGTTAGTCATAGGGGTGTCACATTGCGACATTTGATGCATCAGATCTCTATCATCTTGATGAGTTCGGAAACTTCACACCCTGTCCAGTCCTTGATATTATCCAGCCATAACTTGTTTCTCCCCCCCCCCCCCCCCCCCCTCCACCATACCTTAAATATGTTTATGAATATCTCAAATTGTGCTTGACATTCTGAAATCTGAATTAACTCAGAAATTGTAAATATGTAATATTTTAATCCGTATTTACACAAATTATTCAACTAATTGTAAATGGGGTACACATTTCGCCCAGTTTGATCCAGTGTTGTTTGATCTTTGCGGTGTAGTCTATTCATGCTGTCATGTGGATTTGGCTGAGACATGTCTACATATAGTACTCTTCCTTTTGAGCCATGTGAACGCCAATTGTGTCGTCCCTACGTTTTCGATGTACGTTTGTATGTAATCCTTGATAAAGGCCTTTTGACGCATCAATTTGTATGTGTTTCATGTTAGAGCACAACTTCATTACCTCATTTACCTGTTGGAATTTAGTTTTGCGCAGTGAGTATATAATTCCTTTTGAGTCAGTGGCCCAGTGATCCATCCATTGTTCAGCATGTCCTCAGTTAAGTAACTGATGACACCCAGATTGTGTAAAATTCTTCTCAAAGGCATGATTGTGTTGGGCGGGTTATGGGTGTATGTTTAGTCCCTCAAGGGGAGGCTTTCCAGTGCTGCAGTATCGCAGCAGGAGCATGCCCTGCCAAGACCATAGAATATACTTCTGAGTTAGCTAGTACATCATTCTTCAGTCAGATCTGTTGACTCATTTACAGTGATGGTACATCTAGCATTCCCTATCGCCTATAAGACTGTCACAAAATGACAAAGGTTCAATGTGCGCTAGCCTGCATCTCTTTGTCAATCGTGGGAACCATTTGACGGTAGATAAAAGTAAATCAGAAGACATGCAGTGACGATTGATTTTTAAAATAAATGTATGTTTTTAAACACAGGCTAGCTTAGCCTCAATGTTGCTTTTCTGCGTCATCAATTTTTCAATCAATCTGTGGTGTCTTTCAATCACCTTTAGTGTTATATCACTTCTGTGAGCAACAGTCACCATGCCACAAGCTCAATGAATAGCACCATCATGTGGATGTGTTTAAAAAACATATGCTAAGCAACTGAACACTATTTAAAGCCATGTGCTATGACTGATCCATAACTTTGGTTCAAATTCTATGTTTTCTAGGATGAAGAGGTTGGACTGTTGGAACAAGTAAAGTCGCAAGTTTGTGACAATGTTACACTTTATGCTCAGAAGTATGATGAAGAGTTTTCTCCCTACCTTCCTGATTTTGTAACATCTATCTGGGGACTGCTAATCAACACAGGCCAAGAAGTGAAATATGATTTGGTGAGTACTGGCTTTCTCATTTTATTGTGCTTGTTTGATATATTAGGAGTATGTTCCTTGCACTTTTGAAAAATAATGGGAAATAATTTACATGGAGTGTTGAAGTTTAGAACTTAGTCCAAAAGATGCAAAGATTGTTGTATTACAAATTTCCTGCAATGTCTGTCCTTTTATCATAATCTGAATTCAGCATGACATTGTTGGTAACTTAACCTACAGAGAAAATTGATAGCTTTTACAACATTCCTATTTGAACCCTAGTAATGAGAGAATTCAGTAAGTTGAAAAATTGATCAGTTTAAAAAGTATCTTGCAAGAAACAATTTGCATCTCAAAACAAGTTCACAAAAACTGTACAAATAATTTAGTAGTGAATATATCAGTCAACTAGTACAGTTGATACCGTAAATATTCCAGTTTAGTTGATGTATTTATCTTTTTTTAAGTATTTACTTTCAGTTATTAAAGTGCTCATTATACAGAATTTATAGTCAAAATATTTCAGTCATTAAGTTGATGGACTAGTAACAGTTAAAGTTTTTTGAGAAAAAACAAAAGGAATAGATAAAAGTTATACCCTGGAAGTTGTAGTCATTAAGGTAACTTAAAATAATCGTTATAGCTGAAATAATTTAATATAGTGGTTTTTTTTTTAATTTAGAACGATTATCTGTTGCAGCTTGTCAGTAATGCTATCCAATTCCTGGCTTCTGTGGCTGAACGTCCTGCATATAAAGCTCTGTTTGACAATACAGAAACTCTTGCCAACATTTGTGAAAAAGTTGTGGTGCCAAACATGCAGTTGAGAGGTATGTGATTTTTATGTCTGAAGTAAATACATTTTCATTGCAGGAACAATGGCCAAATTGTGTACACATTTGTTGTATTCTCACATAATTTATTTGTTGACGCTGAGACTTATTTTATATTTAATGTCTAGAAGTATTACTTTAAATATATCTATGATATTTCAATGTGTTTTTTTTTTTTTAAAAAGGGCATGTTCGACCTCAACATTAGGTTTTTAATTTTATTCAGAACGTATCTAACTCCATCACAAAATGCTTCCTAATAGTTACAGAACAATAAGAATTTAATATAATAAATGCTTCCTAGGTTGATGACTTGCAACTCCCAGGTTGACCTAACCTCCGAAAATGGATAGCGGGTTTGAATCTGGGAAAGTAGACACTATTTACTTTATGGTGTATATGGGTGCTTTACATCATGTTCTACAGGATATTGGTTAGAACTTGCTCAGTTTCTCCCATAGGATGTTGACTGATGTATGCAGACTGATGGTTCCTGCTGCCATGTTGGTTAAATACACTGCACATACCTCTGTAAAAGTTACACAACACAGCCAGGTTTATATGAGACTGAACTTCAGATAAAACATAAAACCTGTCCCCACAGTCATCATTCTACCCTTTTGGATCTCCCTTGTGTAGTGGTTAATCATATTACTTTTTGATCAAGAAGTTGTGATCTCAAATCCTGCTCACGAGATCCCTGAGGATTATCGCTTGAAGCTGCTTGCCGTGAGTAGTGCTCAGCTGGCTGAAAATCAGACCACTTCGTTGATGGGGGTGGAGTGTACCCAATTCTACTTAACTTCCTGTGTGCAGTGATGTGGTTTTTCATACCGAGGAGGCTTTGGCTTAGTGCAATGTCTGTTGAAGGAACCTTCTACTCAGGGGGGGTCCTACCTTCAGAACGCAGTAACTACATAATAATTGTATAGATGACATGCTACAAAGCTTCCATTAATTTAGAGAGCCTCAATATAATGACATGTAATCTATAGTTTGCATGGTGGTTTGTCTAGTGGGTCATTGATGAGACCCACAGATACAACCGCATGCGTATCTATGAGATAAATGTTAGTATTTTGAAATATATATTCAAACAGTTGTTCTGTCTGTGTGAGACAGCTCTAGATACTTCCGAATTTACCAATAATTTATGAATAAGAAATTATATGCTTCTAATAGTTGTGTGTACGTAATTGCAGATGCAGATGAAGAGCTCTTTGAAGATAACCCTGAAGAGTATATGAGAAGAGATATTGAAGGATCAGGTACAGTAAAATATAAAATAATATTGATTTGCTCTTCTGTAGCTTCTTTGTCTTATTAGAATACATTACAGAACCTTGGATGATATTTAAGTCTGCCATAATACAGGGTGTCTATAAAGTAGCTGAGCATGCATTTACATTTCTGCTGACAGTACCGGTCCACTGCTGGTTGACCATCATTGTGAGAAAGAGTGGTTGCTTTCTATATGTTGTATCTGTAGTGTCTCCACAGTGTTTATAGACATTTTTGTTCACAATTCATTGAAAACTGAATGAAGTTGCGTTCTATTAATCAGATTATTCCTTTCACAGATGTTGACACAAGAAGGAGAGCTGCTTGTGATTTGGTTCAAGCCCTGTCTAAATCATTTGAGGGGCCAGTAATTCAAAACTTTTCTCGTTATGTGCAGGCATTGTTGGAGGTATATTTCTTTTTTACTTATATAAATAGCACACTTATAACATTTAGTATGTGGGAGAATCGCCCATGTGTTCTCAGAACCTGAATGGGTGGGACAAAGAATAGCAACACTGCATACGTTTCAGGAACGTCATAAGAGATGACTCAGAAGTTGCGTGGTAGAGTTGACCTTTCAATCCCTTATGGGGTCAAAGTGACCCAGAAGCTAGGCTGAAGTTGGTTGTCTCATATGGGAAGGTGTAGATATCCCTGTAAACCATGACAACACATTCCACTCTCCAGACTACATCCTGCTATTCTGCAAGAGTTTGAGAAGGAACGCAGAAGAATGTGATGAAATTCTATTGTTTTTGTGTCACTGGTTCAGACTACTAATTTCTTGTTTTTCTTTCGTTCACTAGAAACATGTCTATATCTGTAATTCTGTCTCCTGAATAAAGTTCATTGTCTTTTGTAGTTCATACAGTGTCCCATAGAGCTTTGATTCCAGTGTTGTTTCCTCTGGCCAATATGTCTGCCTCATCATTTCATGCTCAGAACATTCTTGAAGTATATGTTTGGCACGCTGTGCTGCCTGTACACATGGCTGTGTTGCTAATCTTGGACTTTGTATACATGTAACTGTGGAGTCAGTTGTGTCCTGTTCTGAGACGTAGAATTATATCTTGTGCTGGTGTTTGTGGCTTTCTTATTGACTTGAGACTACTAATTGATACCTTTGTCCCCTTTCTTATACACGTGGATAATAAATAGGAATGTTCGCAGATACATCCATTAAGCACCAGTGGTGCACAACATTAGTATTTTACAAACACATTCAGGGACATTCCCTAACAGATATCAGTTGTATCAAGTCTTCTAAATGTTTTTCTAAAATATCAACGGCACTAATGCCCACCTATATATTATATTAAATACTATCATATTAATTTGTAGTGATTTAATATATAAAACACCAAAAACGTGTGTCAAGCGTCATAAGAAAATGCGGATGGAAATACCTGGGTCACGTTTTAAGACTAGATAACAGAATTAACCAACACGATCTTGTGTGGATACCTGAGGGTAAAAGAAAATGAGGAAGATTTAAAGCAACCCTAAAAACATGATACTTAAAGAAGGGGATATAATAGGCTGCAAAACCATACTAAAACTGCAGACACTGAACCGCAACACATGGAGATTCAAAACCTCTGCCCTATGGTGCCGCCTGCAGCATGAAAAGAACTAATTATATTACTGCCCACCTGGCAGATTTAAAAGCACTACATACTTAGATCCAAGGACTCACTGGGTACACTACTTGGTACTCCAACTGACTTTTTAAATAAGCTTTGACCTCATACCACATGTAGCTCAATCTAGTCTGCCTATCCAAAAGATCGCTCGCCTTTTATCTACATCAACAAAAATAGTTTCAATTGTATGATTTCCGTCCTGTGAAAAACAATCCAATCTTCTGGTTTAGTCCCACATTCTGTTTTAAAATTAAAGGTCTCCAAGTGGTCATTTTCAATTCAATGTTTCTTGTTTGTGTGTTTCTTGAGAAAATGAATAAACCTTATAGTTTTGTCGTAAAATCATTCTCGGAAGCCAGATCTAGTCCAAAACCGAATCGCTTCAAAACAGTTGATGTTGACCTCTGCATAAAGAAATTCTTTTTCACATGTCGAATATTTCAGCACTCTGTCCCATCATATCCACTAAATTTACAAGAAAAGGAATTCAAATTAAATTGCTAGGCAGATTTTTCTAATCTGGTAACCCACATATAAAAAATTTGGCTTTTAAAAAAATTGATTACAGGGTGCCCAGCAACGATGCTTCTACACTCAACCACTGTCTTATACACTGTAAACTGTTGTCAAACGCACTAAACCAAACCGTGCTTACGGTTTTTAATATTGTTTTAAATAAATAACATTTTACAATGGGTCTGGTACTGACTTTTTTGCCTGTTAACTTTTTTACAGGAATATGCAAAAAATCCAGCCCAGAATTGGAAGAGCAAAGATGCTGCCATTTTTCTTGTTACATCCTTAGCAGCTAAAGGACAGACCCAGCGGGTAAGATTAGATATCAGTGATTTGAACAAATATTTTCTATGAACATTTGCTTCATGTGTATGCTTGTCTTAATTTTATTATTTCCTATGGAAAATATATAGCAAATTTTTTATCGCTTGTTTATACTCTTGGTCACATCATTTTTTTATCTTTATAATACATTGGGTGTGTTTTGTTTCATTCCAGCAAGGAGTAACACAGACTAGTGAACTTGTCAACATAACTGAGTTTTACCAAGCTCACATCTTGCCAGATTTGAACTCTCCTAATGGTGAGTACTTGTGAATATATCTGGCATTCATTCATCCTAATGTGTTAATTAAATATCAGAAGTTATAATACTATAGGGTGACTAGATTTACTAGGCCCAAAAAGGGGACATATCTGATTTTTCTAGTCTTCAAAATGGCATACAAATTCAATAGTATGTAATTAGTATATAACATATTTATAGAAGTTGTTTTTCACTTATAATATATAACATAGAGTTGTCGCATTATCTTTAACATTTAAAAAATATTTCATTCAATTAGTTTTTGCAAAATATATAACATTTGTGTATTATAGACTATAAGCATAGCCATAACAGTATTATGACATAATAACCAACAATAAGACTTGTTCACATGACGAAAAACTGCACTACACTGTATCATCATCATCATTCACATGATTATGTGAAGAAAATTAAACAGTTCTTATCATCCGTCCACATAGAACTTGTCAGTGAAAAAATTATTTCCGCAGCTGCGTTGGTTCCTGGATTTGCCATACCAAATCCAACAACTAGCACTATGTTTTTGTACTGGATGGTAGAGAAGCTAATGAAATAATGAGGATAAATGAAAATAATTCTTACAGCTGACAGGAATTTAAGCAGGCCCATTCTAGTGGCACCAAATTGCTCAAGTAAACAGGTTTTCCATTTTTGACCATCCAAATCTCCCCAAAAAAGATGTGATCTTGTCAAGACATTCAATCTGTGTACTCATGTCACTGATAACAGACCAATTGAGACACGGACTATTACAACAGCAACTAATATCCCGTACAAGTATTGAAGTATCCTCAGATAACAACTATAGAACAATTATATTCATACTACTAGGACCTAAAGGCCTTCTTGTAAACATTAATAACATAGAGACAGGATCATTTTTCTTCAAATAATAGCTTAAACAAGTAAATTCAAGTAGGAAGCACGGGGATAAATGAAAATAATTCTTACAGCTGGCGGGAATTGAACCAGTCATATAATTTGAGATATACTCATACGTGACATCCACCTTGGTCATGGAGATGGGCGTTATTGTGTATGCCACCAGGTATATCCACATCTAAATAAGATCATTGTCTTCCCTAGCAAGTTACATTTAGTCTAAAGAAGATTCAAGATTTCACAGTAATAAGAATCCGTGAGAATGGTGGCTTTGCATGAAGCCAGAAAGATTACGCTGTATACAGTATGGCACATTGTTGCAGTGGATGCAATTGGGAGGGGGGGTTAGTCTCCATGAAATGATACGGATATAGAGATTATAACAAAATCTGGAAGACATTCTGTACATATTGTGCACCTATGCAAGTCAAGTGATAAACATTTCCTGACTCCACCAGACCATGTCATCTATATTTATCTCCTGTATGACTAATATTCTTTAAAATTTAAATATAAAAGAGGTGATTTCTTTGCTGAGTATTCACAGATGGATTGCATACATTTCTGATATTTGCATGTCTTTTGTTCTGTGTTATGCTAGCTATTATTATTTTGCATTTTTTGTATTCAGTTAATGACATGCCTATCTTGAAAGCTGATGTAATCAAGTATCTGATGGTGTTCAGAAACCAGGTATAATTTTGAATTTATTTATTACTTTCATGGGCAATTGACTCATAACAAAAAATAATTTGAAATATGTTGAGTGGAACCTAAAATCTCACATTATATGGACTTAGTGATACATGTTACCTTTTGTTATTTATAAAAATTTGTTTACTGTATATTTCTGTGTACACACCAAGAATTTTAGTAATTTTTCCGTTATTGATGTGGGGGGGAGGGGTGATGTTCAACTTATAACAAAATTTCCCTTAAAAATATTACTACCTCAAATTTCCTCCTAGAAGTCCAAAACGCTAGGCTTATCTAACATAGGAATTTTAATGCCACCTTCCACGATATATTTGGCACGTAAATCAACTACGTTGGAAATATTTCCATCGTAATTATGGCTCGTCAGTGTATATGGGATTCCACAGTATTATTACCAGTATTAATTTTCTTTCCTATCTCTACCTATACACAGGTGTTCAACTTTTTTGTCACATTTTGGACATTAACCCGTTCCCTTCGGAAGCAGCCTTTAGGATACGAAAAGTGTCTGCCGTGTTGCGGAAATCTCCTTACAGTGTGCTTGTTAAGTATGTGTATATTTTTTCCCTGAAAACACCTCAATGTTATAAAATACTCTTATTGGCTAGTCCAAGCTATCTACAGGTCAATTCCAAATCGAGGCTTTGAAATTGGACATGCGTGTAAGTTTCATTTCAAAATTTGTCAGTGAACAGAGCAGTAATTATTTTCTCTAAGCGCAATACCTAAGCCTACAAATATGTTGAAGCGAAAACTCAATGAATCAGATTTATGCGCATTTGAAAGGCAGTTTTTCTGATTGTTCTAGCATTAGTTTATCTGATTTAGAAAGTGTTAATTTGGTTTGTGATAGTATTAGTATTTGTGATTCAGAGGATATAGAATTAGATTAAGTTATCTGTAGACCACGTGTTTCAAATTCGTGATACGGGTACGGTAAACATTTTTGTCTTCTGTCAATAGTCTAAGATTCAAAACATTGATCATGCAAACATTTTCAGAATCTTTGAATGTGTATGACATGATACTATTATACAAGATATTTGTGATGTGACAAATAAATATGCTGAGAAGCATATTACTGGTAGGAAAAACTTTGCGCTTGAAATAAAACGAGATATTATGATTAGGTCTATTTGTTTTACATGAGACAACTGTATATTACGGTTTTCACGTCTCCTACATAATATAAACATTATTCATAAATTAGATTATAGGCTAATGTATATGCCTACAATAACAATAGGCCTACATTCCAATTCTTAAACGTGATAATGTTGTGGGCAGATTGGTTGGAGGACAAATATTTAACAGCCCTTGAAATTTCCCTGCACTGTAGATGCGACTTATGCTTATTACTCAGCTTAGCTAATGGGTTAAAGTTACATTCTCAGCTTATATAACGGAAATATGCTGTATGTCCTGTGAGGAAATCATGTACTTGACTTGCTTGGATGATAATTCTGTCCAAACTCTAATTTTTTTCTGAGGACATATTACATTTAATTTTGTTGTGTTTATAATATTCTTAAAAAGCTCTCCAAACTGCCGTAAGCCATTCGGGGGAGTGTAGAAAAATGTCCTGACCATTCCTTGATATTAAAGTTGGTTTATGGTCCATGGGCGCATGTCCTTTGACCTACATGATACATCAACAATCCAGGATTTTCTCTGGCCTCTTCTCCCATCAACGATTCCTTGCAAAATAATTTTAGAAAAAATCATAAGAGGTTACAATAGGATGAACACGGGCAGTTGTGACTAGTGATTGTTAGCAACTTCAAATTTTGAATTTCTGATATTAAACATTGGACATGCTTTTTTTTTTATTACAGCTACCAGGTGTGGTTATACAATCAGCAGTTCCCAATCTGATCAGATATTTATCTGCCCAGCCAGTAGTGGTGCATACATATGCTGCTAATGCTCTTGAGCGTCTGTTTGTGGTTAAAGTAAATGGAGTAGGAGTGTAAGTTTTGATCTTGATCTTTCTATGCATTATTTTGGCTGTCGCCATTGTATATTTAATAAAATGAGCTTAGCATGAACAGTTCAAGGTGGAAGAATCAGAGCTAGAAAATAAAATATGGGCAGACATCCAGGACTGGACCTGTCAAGATTTTTCCACATTCATTCAAATCATAGGTTAAAAATTTCTGGGGAAGGCTCTGTGTTGTCACATCCAACATTGATGGGTGGATCACAATACTAATGCATGTTATTTTAGATCATGTGACTGATGTAAATTATGCCAAAATGTGCAAAAAAAATGAAAATTGAGGGGGATAATGAATGTGGGAAAAAAATAAGTATATATAATTTTTTATATCGAGATACGTATTATTTTATTTGTGTGGCAGTGTGCTACAGAGCGCACCTGTGATGGTCAAGGTACCAAGTTCGATCCCTGCCAAATGCAATTGTGCAACAGGACCGTTCAGAAAACAATAGCAAACTACTAAACATTTATATTACCTACAAAATTACAACAGCCACAAATATTGGGTTGATGGCTACACATCTTGAATAGGCTATGCTACCATTTTTTTAATATTTAATTTTGTGGGCATGTTTACTTCGGGTGTTATGTTGAAGGTGATGTGATGTCAAATGATCAGATTTCAGCTGAGTATAGGCTTGCTTTTTTTTTTTCATTTTAGCTCGAATGCTTAATATCAGTGCATACATATAATTTGAGGTGGTGGATTAAGAAGTTCTCCAATCCTTGTTTTAGACAGCAGAATGTTTGTTATTGGTTGTCCTGATGTAGTTTTTTCTCATAGGTCTCTGCGCATTGCTAACTCCCATGCAGCTAGGCTTTCAGCTATATTTTCCCAATTATTGATACAGTGGTAGTCTTCCATCAAATTTTTACATACATATTTGTATCTCATGGCATCTCTTAAGCATAGTGGTGTGCATTGTGTTCAGAAAGCTGCACATACTATGAAGTAATCTGTTGCGGGTGGCACGCAGGACTGTTTAAGTGGAGAGGATGGAGGAATCCTGAGTACATTGAAACCATCTACATTTTTTTTAAAAATCTTAGTATTTGCGTATCTATAAACTGTTTCCGTTGCAAAAGTTTACCACAATTCCATCTGATGAATACTTTGTCAATTCTTCATACAAGACCCAGCCATCTTTGTCTACTGCTGAGTTTTTTTCAGTATTTATGGCAACTTTGTGTGATTTTTATATCTCTGTGTGTTGATGGATGGGGAGAAAGAAACTAATTGTTCTCTGGGTTGTTTGGTTACATTATCCTCTATTAATAATTGCTGGTTACCAGTCATTTCACTTTAGATGAAGCCCTGTACAAATCCCATTATTTTTTTAAAAAACTTAACAGAAAGAATATATTATATTAATATATTTTATTTTTTCACTAAAGGAATTACAAATCAATTATGTGAAACATGTTATCTAGTCAGTCGCATGATACCATGGTTGCTGGTACGCCTCTTGAAATGGTATCTCTGACTTCAGCACCAGCGATTTCTGGGGCCAGACTGTGGTCCTGCTCAGTGTCAGGGATGGCCCAACCAATCTCAATTTCCAGCCTCTGTTGGCTGGACTAAACCCCAACTACACTTCAAGGAGTTGGCCTCGATGGGAAACTATTAGAAATATTAATTAAATTATTCTGTTTTTTGTCTAGAAATATTGCTTATAATAATGTTGTAGCATCTTTAACGTTTAGCGTGATGATTTAATATTTGATATATCTTTGCCAGCATCACAAGTGAACAAATGCAGCCCCTAGCAGTGGAGTTGATGACAAGTCTGTTTGGTGCCATGGAGATGCCAGGCTCTACTGAGAATGAGTACATCATGAAAGGTGTGTTTACATTGTATGATAATCTTTTCGTCATGTTGGACTTTAAGTACATTAATAAATCATTTAAGTACATCAAAAGACAACAGATCAAGTGGTTTTCACACGCTTCCAGACTACCGACAGATAGCATGCCACAAATGGCCATGACACATAGACATAGCGGTTAAAAAACCAGAGGCAGACCATGTAAAAGATGGATCACAGAAATCGAAGAAGCCACGGGAACAAGCTTACAAACAGCACACAAGAGAGCCATCTCCAGAGAACTCGTCCACCACTGATGCCACAAGGCAAACACAGGCCACATTGTATAGATAGATAGATAGAATAAATCTTCCCATCACATCAATATCTGTGTATTAACTGCAATGGACTTCCAACATAATGTATCTCGTTTCATACTCTTGCCCCCCATCGAGGCCAGAACCTTGAAGTGGTGATGGGGCTTAGTTCAGCCATCAGAGGCTGGAAACTAAGACTGGTCGGGCACTCCCACTCGAGCAGGACCATAGTCCGGCCCAAGTAAGCAGAGTGCTGAAGACGGAGGCAACCAGCCAAAAGGCGCACAGATAATCAGGTTGCCACGCATAAAACACAATGGAAACATGTCTGCATCTAATAAACGTTATGGTGCCTGCCCTGTGGCGGACGTTCAGGCAGGGACGGTGCCGGGCCCTATACCTCGAAAGGGCCCAACCTCAGTTACTGGAAGTCCTTCTCAATTGCCCCGAGGAGCCAGGAGGCAAGGGAATAGAGCTACTGGCCAAACAAACAAACGACCAATAAAAATAATGCACTGGAATGCTGAGGGTGTCAACAGTAAAAGAGATGGATACAGCAAAAAATTGGAACTTGAAAATGTCCTCAGTGAAGAACAAGTTAATATATGCTGTATCCAAGAAACACACCTCAGCAGCGACATAGCCTTCAAAATCAGAGGCTACCAGTGCTACCGATCTGACCGAAAAGACAGGCGAAAGGGTGGAATTCTGACACTAGTTAAAAACAATATCAGTGCATGTCAGCTGGAAGTATACATGGACGGGGCAGAATACCAGATGCTCCACCTAAAAACAGACAGTGCAGAATTCCATCTCCTGAACTACTACTGCCCAAATGATAAACCATTGGCACTAGACACAATTCCAGACAAAGAAAGGCTTATGGTGTGTGGTGACTTCAACAGCCACTCTCAGAGCTGGGGCTACGATCATATTGACAAGAGAGGTGAGGAACTTGAGAGCTGGCAGGATGAAAATAATCTCATTCTTATTAACCAGCCAGCAGACTCACCAACCTTCTACTCAAGAGCATGGCACACCACCTCTACACCAGACCTGGCATTCTACTCACCAGGCCTGGAATGGAACATCACACGTATCGTTGGAAAGCAGCTTGGGGGTAGTGACCACAGACCAGTATTTCTGGAAATTCACAATGAATATACCAAGGACAGCAGCACGCTCACTAGGTGGAACTATAAAAGGGCAGACTGGAAAATGTACCAGCATTTAACCAGTGTTCTAGCTAAGGACATGAACTTGGACAAAGACATCAATAGAGCAGTGAGTGAATTTAATAGATGTATACTACATGCTGCTAGTAAAACCATACCCAGGGGGGCACGCAAAAACTACAAACCCTACTGGAATGATGAACTGGAAAAACTGCAAAATGAGATGGAAACATCTAGAAAGCAGGCTGAGAACAGACCTAGCCAAGAACATCACAACAAATATCAGCAAACAAAGGCTAAATTTCAAAGAGCCAAGTTACAAGCCAGACGGAACAGCTGGAAAGAAAAAACAGAGTCGCTGAACCTAGAAAGAGATACTAGGAAATTATGGAAACTTGTAAAACAACTAAATGATGAAGGTACAGGGAGAAATACCAGGATCACACTTTATAAAGATAAAAACATTTTAACAGGTAAACATGCAGCTGATTACTTTGCAGATTCCTTTGCAGAAGACAATAACATCAAAGTCAGCCCAGACAAACAACAGGAGGTTCGAGAGAACCAGCAAAACATTGGACAAGGCGAACCTATACCTGAAGTCATGGAGGCACCAATCACAATGAGAGAACTGGAGCATGCAATATCCAAATTGAAAATGAAAAAGTCCCCTGGAGCTGATGGAGTGTCCAATGAAATGATTAGAAACCTGGGAATTGCAGCAAGAGCAAAGCTACTGCAGATCTTTAACACAAGCTGGTCCACGGGTAATGTACCACAGGCGTGGAGAGAAGCAATAATGATACCACTCCTCAAATCAGGAAAAGATGGCAACACAGTCTCCAACTACAGGCCCATCAGCCTCACAAGCTGTCTATGCAAAACAATGGAACGCATTATCAATCTTAGGATGCAGTGGTACCTAGAAAGTGAAAACCTTCTGGTATCACAGCAAGCAGGTTTCAGACAGTGCTACTCTACTGAAGATCAGGCAACCTACCTCTCCCAAGAGATTGAGGATGCCTTCCAAGATAAGAAACTGGTACTAGCAGCATGGATAGACCTCAGGAAAGCATTTGATAAGGTCTGGAAAGAAGGGCTCCTAAAGAAATTGCGAAATTGCAGGGTTAGCTCAAGAATGTATAAATGGGTAAAAGCATACCTGCATAATAGAAGAGCCAGGGTACAATTAGATGGTCGCAAGAGCAAGAAAGTTCTACTGCGTCATGGAGTCCCCCAGGGAGGAGTCCTGTCGCCCACACTTTTCTTGGTTTACATCAATGACCTAGTTGCTGAACTACCACACGGGATCAAAGTGGCAATGTATGCTGACGACCTGGTGATCTGGTGCACAGAAGAACATGCGACAGTGGCCACTAAACAAATACAAAGAGCTATCGATGCCATAACCTTATGGGCTAATAGATGGTGCGTCAGCATTAACACAGATAAGTGCAGCACTACACTTTTTACCCTCTCACCAAAACAAAAAGCCGGTCATATCAAAATAGATGGAGAGCTCTTGAAAGAAGACAAACAACCCACATACCTCGGAGTTACTTTTGATGATAAACTGACATGGAAGCAGCACATAAACAAAGCAACAACAAAAGCCAGGAGGAAGTTAGCTATCCTGAGAAAACTAAGTGGAACCACATGGGGAGCCAGTGGGAATATACTCAGTAAAGTTTACCAGCAAGGCATAAGACCACATCTGGAATATGGTTCAGCTGCGTGGTGTCCTGCATCAAACACCACATTGCAAGATCTAGATAAAGTGCAAAACCAGGCACTTAGAATAATGTTGGGAGCAATGAAATCAACACCCATAGCAGAGATGCAGAAAATGGGAAGAATGCAAACACTTGGCGAACGCAGAGACACAAAAGTACTAATTCAGGCAGAAAAGTTTCAGTGTATGCCAAGTCATCCAATGAAGGAAAGATTCCAAAATCTAGCAATGGGACGACTGAAAAGAAGCAGCTTTATCCATCAAGCTAAACGACTCCGCAGACAACTTACAGACCTACCTGAAGTTGACAGCCCCTTAAGGCCTGTACCAGAACAAACCCCGTGGAGTGAAAGACATGGAATGCCAATATATATTCAGACCCATGTGAAAGGAATACTAAGCGTGGACGAACAGAACAGTGTGCAGCGAAGGACAGTCACCCTCAGTTTCCTGGATGAGGAATATCCACAAGATATATGGGTCAGAGTATACACAGATGGGTCAGCACAGAATGCCGTGAGGAATGGAGGTGCAGGTGTATATATAGAATATCCACACAAGCCTAGAGATACAATCAGAACACCGACAGGAAAATTCTGAAATAATTATGATGCAGAAATCCAGGCAATTAGTGTGGCAGCTAAAAAAACTGCTGAACTCCAACTCTGACCTACAGCCTGTGGTATTCCTGACAGATGCAAGGTCAGTGCTTCAAGCTCTCCAGTCTGAAAAACTAACAGACTTGAAAAAACTACTTAGCGAATTGTCTTACCAGTATAGGGTAACCATGCAGTGGATACCCTCTCACTGTGGAATACCAGGAAATGAAAAAGCAGACCAACTGGCTAAGGAAGGTGCTGCCGAAGACCAACCAGATATACCAATCACCTACCATCAGAAAAAACAGATGATCAAGTCAATAAGAAAGCCACAAACACCAACACAAGATGACTATCATATTATGAACAGACCAGAACAAGTTATAATTCTACGTCTCAGAACAGGACACAACCGACTCCGCAGTCACATGTATACAAAGTTCAAGATTGGCAACACAGCCATGTGTACATGTGGACAGGCAGCACAGAGTGCCAAACATATACTTCAAGAGTGTTCTGAGCATGAGACGCTGAGGCAGACATATTGGCCAGAGGAAACAACACTGGAATCAAAACTCTATGGGACACTGTATGAACTACAAAAGACAGTTAGTTTTATTAAGGAGACAGAATTACAGATATAGACATGTTTCAAGTGAACGAAAGAAGAAGAAGAAGAAGAATACTCTTGCCTTGGTGGTGCAGAATAGTGTGATTATAATTACTAAAAAGTCAGCATTCTGTCACGTATGGACTATAATAACACAAATACGAAAGTAAATGTCGTTTCTTACCTGCAGACCACCTAAACATAATAGACACAACAGGCAAGCAATTTGGAATGAAAATCAACATAGACAAAATAGAAGTAATGAATATTGCAAGAGAAAAGGAGAAAATCAACATACAGATAAACAACTAAAACAAGTAGATGAATTCAAATATCTTGGCAGCACATTGAGATATGACAAAAAACAAGAAGCAGAAATAAATGCAAGATGTAATAAGGCCTGTCAGGTCATTGGTCAATTAACACCTTTACTAAGAAACAAAGATATTACACTAGAAACAAAGTAAGCGCTTTTCAATACCATTTTTACCAATGTTGTGATATCAGTGTCAAACTTGGACATTAGATTCTAAAACAATACATAAGATTAGCACCACTGAAATGAAATGTGTGAGATGTATGATTTGAGTTAGCTTGAGAGACAAAATCAGGAATGAAGCACTAAGGAAATAATTATGGATCAAGTCAACAATAGAATACATCCAGAAACAAGTTCAATGGTTCAGCCACATAACCAGACAGAAAGAGCAAAGTATTATCCAAAAAAACACTTAACAAACGATACGGAAACAGTCGACCTATTGGACGCCCTGGTAAAAGGTGGATAGATAGTGTATTAGAGACACTCGGAAATATAACAGCGGAGGAGCAAATAGAAGTGCAAAAGACTGTACACTCACTCTCCCAACACTGAAAGGTACATGAGGACAGAAAGAAGAAGAATGTTGTTTCTAAAAACAAGAAAGTATCTGTTACATAAACGTACTAATATTAATACACTTTAGAAATCTTGTATAGCATACAATAACAACCATTCAGATGTATCATTGACATAATTACAGATGATTTCCAAAGGTTTTTTTTTCTACAAATCTTTACAAGATTGTCGTACTGGAAGTGATAAGTATGATGGCAATTCGGGAAACAGATGAGTATCTGTCTACCTCCACAACAGGATTCTTTCGAGGACTGTCATGTTTAACTCTTAATTTATCAGTGATTGTAAATTTAAAAAAACAGTAATATCACAAGGACATAAAGTTTCTGGTAAACCGTGTTTGATTATGTTCGATCTTAGCACAAACACTTATTAAATTATGTTTGAAAATATCATTTCTTTCGTAAAGCTATTACATTATATCTTGTTTTCACTTAACCAGCGCTAATCAATATATCACGGAACACATTCTGACTTTTGATTAGCTCTGTAGTAAACAGATATAAATATTGTGACATTAAAATCAATTTGTATTTGCAGCGATTATGAGAACAATGTCACTTCTGCAAGAGCATATCATTCCCATGATCCCTCAACTGCTGCAAGGATTGAAAGCTAAACTTTTGTTAGTCAGTAAGGTAATGTAAATAATAACCTTTGTTTTATCTTCTGGTGTATGTTTTTTTGAGTAAATAGCCAATTAATGCTAACTTTTTTTATATCTTGAAGAATCTATAAGCACATTTTTCATACCGACACTGCTACCAATGCCAGACCTGGACCCTACCAGAAACCATACCAAAAAATCCCTGTATGCGGAATTAAGTGCCTGTTACTGATGGCAACAAGATAGCCTTCAATAAAAGATCATATGAAAATAGAAATGGAAGACTCAGATGAAGATGGATAGATATCTGAGGAATACTAGAACATCATTGCTACACTATGGTAGCGTTATCATTTATGGTTAGCAAAAGAAAGAAGACTTCTGCTCCCCATGATGACTAGCAGCACACATGGATAAGACAAGAATCTAACCATTTGAATAACAAATATTGTTTTGGTTTACATTAATTCTAAATCTGGTAGTGGTTGGAAAATATAATTATATAGAAGGATACTATCCTGGCAAACACGTCTACCATTCAACTTTTTATAAAAATCTGCGCCATTCATAAATTTTGTGGCGTCACTGCCAGCTGATTCTTAGATTGATCAAGAGTCAATACATTTATAGCGTTGTCAATACAATGTGAATAGCACAATGTCATCTTTATATGAATATAAACCAGTTGGGATTTTAAGACTTGTTAACCTTTCACCACTGAGCATTAACCAATAGCTATAATGTGAAGATTGTCAATATCTAATGCCCAGGTCACAAGAGGTACTGTACTAATTGAAATCCACAAAATATTACTTAAAAACAGTAAATATATTTTTGTTTGTCCTTAAAAGAATCATCACATAATCAAGTTTAATTTGAATTTAATTTAAATTTAGTTTAAATGACCTTCAAGTCATCAAATAAAATAAGACAAATTAACTTCTAATTGGATTTCTGAGTAACACTGAGCTCTGCAGAATAGTGGTTATGTCAATTACCTTGTGTTCACGAGGTAGAGGTTTTATACTGCGCTCTGTCATCTTGTTTGAAAGTTAATTTTTCCAGAAACAATAGGGATTATTTCTTGAAGCTATGAAGTTGCGTGTAATAAATGGTTCTCATTGCAACCGGCCTGCTGGTCTATTGAGAGGGGAGGAGTATATGTGGAATCCTAATTACAGTGAAATCACTCCTTCTCATCTCGTAACATTCATTTGCAAATTATTTTCTATGTGAGCTCATTAGTTATAAGTCCTGTGATGAAACCCATTAAATCGGCGCATAATGAAGAACACTAATTTTTATCTGAGGGCATATATATTCCTGGCCTGCTATTTAGAAAGAATACTTATTGGAAATGTATGTGTGATTATGATAATGGTTTATATGCAATCTGAATAGTAACTACTTTATCTTTTGCATTTGTTCTGAAACTCCTGCTGGTTAGCGGGATGTAGTCTAGAGAACATGATGTGTTGTGTCAGGGTTTACAGTTTGACTGCAATATCTCCGCTTTTCTGCCTGACTTCAACATGCGATGAAAAAGTCAACCACTCCCAATACGCTTTACTCACATCTTGTGGCAGTACTTGTTTGTGGTAGAGTTACTTTTAAATCTGCTGCTGTGGTCAAATATAAGTTTTCTGACATACAATTTTAGTCATCAGACTTAAAAACATTACGCCCATAATTTGTTTCAAGGCAAAACTTATTTGAAATTTGTACATTACTATTTACTTTAATCAACAGCTAAATTGTTTTATTTATTTATAGTCAATTACATTGTTCTGTTTTGTTGCAGAATCCCAGTAAACCGCATTTTAACCACTACCTGTTTGAGTGCATGTGTGTAGCCATCAGATCCTCCTGTCGGAACCACCCTGAAGCTGTGACTACATTTGAAGCAGTTCTCTTTCAACCATTCACTGAAATATTGCAACATGATGTGCAAGGTGAGCACAGTGTATATAACACAAAGTTGTTTGTTTTTAAAATAAGTGGGTGATTTTTTTTAACAATTGCTTTCTTTGGCATGTGTTCAATACAGTATATGCAAATTGGCTTTTGTGCTGGATTTATTATTGTCGCACATTATATTTATAGATTTTACTTTGTTCTGTATATTTTAAATTTTGGAATGGTTTTTAAGTATTACTTATTTCTCAATATATGACATATCCTACAGATTGGTATATTTGTCTTGCATTTTCTGTATTTTTAGTTTATCAAGATGTGGTCTGGAGAACGGAATGCATTGTGGCATGGTTCATTGTGTTGCTGCTATATCTGCATCATTCTGCCTGACACTTCTGAGTCACTATAACACTATAGTTTGACAGCCAAATCCCACTCTTAAACCTGTTTAACCATCTCTTATGGCAGATAACAATGTTGCTATTCATTTTCCCGGACAACACATAGCTGGATTTTTTTGTTGTTCTTATTTATGTCCTGGTATTCCTTGGCCATAATTTTTATTGTGTATTTCAATATGTGACATATTCTTTTCAGAACATAGTCTTCCTTATGAATTCTCTGGACACTCTGTGATTCTGGGCGAGTTGACCTGCCGCAACTAGAGACATGTTTAATCAATCTGATATACCACTGCACCATCGTTATTGTGTGTACCCGTGGTTTACCAATTATCTCGTCAAGCTGTAATAAATTGATTACATTTAAATGATCTGTTTAACCTTTATGTAACTTCTCTTTACAGAATTCATCCCATACGTATTTCAAATTCTGTCCATGCTAATTGAGCTGCACTCTGGTAAAATCCCTGAGACTTACATGGCCCTGTTTCCACATCTCTTAGCCCCAGTTTTATGGGAGCGACCTGGTAATATCCCCCCACTGGTTCGCCTAATTCAAGCCTACATACACAAAGGGTCTGATCAAATAGAAGCAGACAAACTGGTGAGTTAATTACTGTTATCATTTGTTGCTTGATCTTATAAAGTTTCTCTGCAAAGATGTGCATTTAATTTGCAATGGAAACTTCAGCAGGCCATTGTAATACCCGGAAAGAAAATCTTGTAGGCAACTCCACACATCACTCCCAAACATGCATTCTGGCCATAGATATGAAGAAACTGCATGTTCCTTGATTATATTATTTATGTGAAACACAAGGTCATTCAGCATTAGAATGAACTGAAGGGCATGGGTACGGAAAAATACAAATAACAGTATATCCCATACGGTTTAGTCTTTGCGCTCATTGCAAAACTGATCAACCATATGTTTTACATACGCACTATTGTTTTCTAGTAGTCTCACTAATTATTGATGTTCGTTGGTTATATTCACAATATCAGCGCAATCTACTAAATTTCCACTTGTCATTTTAGCCATGCTGGCAAGTCTGTTTGCCCTTGGTTTTGTCTAACGCTAAAATTTGCAGACACATGCTTGATGCTTAGGCACAGATATTTTCCACTCCTATAGAATTGTAGATAGCCCAAAGTGTCTATCTGAGCATAGTCATGCAATTGTTCAAAGAAAACAGATTTGTAACACTACTGTGAAGGTGATAGATCCCATGACAGCAACCTGTTGTCGGGGATGAAGATAACCCTTTGTGTACTAATCCGCAGCAACTATTAGGTGGGGTAGCCAGTTCCTTTCCTTTTACCTCCCCTAACTCATGCGCCAGGTACTCATTTACAGCTGAGTCGAGTCGACTGGAGGAGTGATAGTGTCGAGCAAGAAATCACAACCTAGATTTTTTGTTTGTCCGGATGTGGTTTCAAACCTGGCATGCTGTAACCTGGTGATAGCAAGCAATCTCACTATCAACTAGGCTACCACACTCTTCACTGTAGCACTGCATCTCGGCTAATTTCATTTCCCTGGTCACCACCATCACCTCCTAAATCATACTGTTGGTGATTGTACTGAAAGTATGACTTTCCTCCCTAGTGCAAGTAGGATGAACTGGTTATCTGGATCTCTCTTGTAGCAGAACAATAATCCCACTAGCTGATTTCCAGCAGAATGTAGTCCAGAGAAGTTAAATGCGTTCTGTCACTTTTATTTACACATCGATCCTGCTGAATTTGATAAATAAGTGGAATGCTTTATGGAATTGTTTTTTAAATCGGGTAACATGGGCACTCTTGCATACACCTTTCATGGTTAGATAGGTAATGTTTAAAACCAACTACACCACACAAATCACCATCTGGGCGAGTTTGAGTGGTTGATCCAAAGCTCATTGAGATCAGTTCTAATAATAATTTTCCTTATAACAACTAGATAATAATAGCATTGAATGGTCACTATTTTATTAGAATGTATGTTTTTTTTTTATTTTTGTGCACACAGAATGGTCTTCTGGGAGTGTTCCAGAAGCTAAATGCATCTAAAAGCCATGATCATGAAGGGTTCTATCTGTTGAACTACATCATTGAATTTATGCCCAGGTAAATATATATAACACTGGAGAAGAAATTGCAGTTATTTTAAAATAGTCTTAGTAAACTCTTAAATATTTATTGTTAGTTAGTTAGTTATTCCTCTAGGGCCAAAGATGGCGGATGTCATAGATTTCCATGTCTCGTTTCATCGTAATTTGCTTTAGATCTTCATTGTTTCTGATACTGATGGTGAAACATTCTCTTGTGATAGTTCTACATAAAGTTTCTTTTGGTCTTAAAGACATATTTATTTGGAAGAATTAAATTCAAACAGCAAGTAAGAGCACACTAAGCTTCAGTATATCAGTCATATATTTAGAATGAAGGAAACTAGACTATTTCTACTATATACATTAAAATGAGTAAGACCAAGAGACTCTTCTCAGAGCAACCATCAAAGAGGTTATGACTATGGGTCTTAAAAACACGGCAACGCTTCTGATGAAAGGTCGCACTTTATTATTTGTGATATATTATATGAGTGCTAGTAGAGTGAGGCAAATGGAAGAAATTGCTGCTTCTAAAGTTTTGTGTTATTTTGTTTGTACCTTTGTTCTTATAAAGGAATTCCACACCAGTATTATTTTGTGATATTTCGGTCTGTGCAATGGTTTATGATTTTTGTCACGTTTTGGACATTAATGTTATATTCTCTGCTTATACAGATCTGCTCATATTTGGAAATATATGGTTTCCAAATTGTCAGACAGGTTCAAATGTCACCTGTTTTTGTCCTTATTCTATTTATTAGTATTGTTTCAAATATATATTTTAGTTAATTAATTTCCCTAATTCTTGTTTTCTTATTAATTGGTTTGTTCCAATATTTTTTTATTGAAAAGTCAACTGTTTACATCATTTTTATTGTTATTTTTATATTTTTTATTACCAGCAGTAGATTTTTGTCAGACATTTACCATAGCAACTTGAAGAACAGCCCATGTCCTGTGATGAAACCTTCAATATGATTTTGGTCATGAAATTCCATATCAGACACTCTAATTTTTTTCTGAGGACTAAAGCGTGTCTAAAGCATGCAAGAACTATACAGAGTAGCCTCATTTAGATTAAAAGTGGCATTGGGGAGGTGGTGGAGTTGGTTGTCCCATCCCTTAAGATAAAAATGATCTAGAAATCAAATGTCTCTGGCATAAAGGTGAAAATATCACAACCAAGCTGTAAATCATGCCAATGCACTCTGTTCTCTAAATCTTAACCTTTTCTGCACTGCTGAGAAATTTATGGGCTGTTAAATTATTTCCTCTAAACAATTTGCCCATTTCATTCTCACGTTAAAGAATGTGAATGTAGGTCTATTATTACTGTATGCTCTAATTTTTGAATTTACAAGCACAATACTTCTTTATATTATGGGGGAGACATTAAAACCTTTATATACAATACAAATTTGAAACACATGCTGCATATAGGGCCTATTATCTGAGTTACCAAATTAACACTTTCTAATTCACTTTCTGAATCAGATAATGAATGCTAGAATTATCAGAGAAACTTTCTTCCAAATATTTATAATTTTCAAGTTCATTGAGTACATTTCGCTATAGTACAGTCAAGGGAATATGGCTACACAAAAAAATACTGCTGTGTCAACACACATAAAGTAGTAATTATGCTTCCAAACATGTACAAATATGGAATTTCAATTGTTAGATGACCTTTAGACAACTAGAACCAGCCAAAGTATTTGAACACGTTGGGGTGCTTTCAGGGATAAATTATATGAATACATGGCCCATCACTCTTTCATAAGACATTTGCAAAATAGAAGTAACTTTTTATTGTATCCTTATGGATGCCTCCACAGGGAAGGGAAGGGGTTACACTTTATTGCTCAAGTGATTACCTTCATCTTTTTTCAAGCGATGGTTTCGCCTCATTTGGTCGAGGCCCACTCATTTCAACCTAGGACTTGTGTCCATATTGGTTATATCAGGGCGTTTACCTTCATTTATGGGGGGGGCATATATAATCCCTATTGAGAACCACTTCTCTAAACTACATTATGCTAGTCTACAAGAGTTTGAGAAGGATTACAAGATCATAGATGCATAATACATAAGTAGATATACCTGTTATTATTGCTATGCTTGAATTTGTCTTCGAATATTTTGATTATGACATTAACTTACAAATTAAGTGTATATGACCAAACTTGTCACCTGAGACAGCTGGGGGTTTTTTTTTGGCAAAGTTGGATTTTTTTTTAAATTTTTACAATGATCAGTAAATTTTTCATTACATGTTTTCCCATTAGTTGACTCTTTTGGTCATTGATTTGAGATACTGTTCTTATAAGTAATACTAATGAAAAATAACTTTTGAAGTTAATATGAGATTTGTATTGTATTGGTGTTACATGTTTCTAACTCATTTTCAAGTGAATGCTTGGTGTCTTTTTGTTTGTATGTTTATTCATCATTCAGACAATACTAGCCCATGTGTTGCCTGGTCCTGAAAAGGAAGAATAACAATGTGGACTGCATGCATTAAGAGATAAAATAATAACCAGTGTTAGAAGATATATAAGTGGAGAGTACCGCAGTAACAAAAATAAGAAGTGATAGCAACATAGATAATGTAATGTTACTCTTACAAAAATAATATAAAATTACTTAATACTAAATGAAAATAACAATGGAACAAGAATTTTTTTCTGCATTTCTGTCCAATAAGGAACATAAAAAAACGAATGAGAATTATAAAGTACTGTACATTATCCTTAGTGCTATCTGTAAGAGATTGTGGTGGTTGGCTATCCAACCCATGGGTTGAACCACAGGTGCAACTATTGCATCTTTGTTGTGAACCATGATGATGGGTATTCTATTTTCTAAACTAATAACCTGTTAATGAGACAAATACTTTGTATGATTATTTTGTCCTATGATGAAACATTACACGTGACTATGATGATATTTCAAACACTAATTTTTTCTCTGAGGACAATCTTTTGCTAGAAATAATATATATATATATATATATATATATATATATATATATATATATGCTCACAGTGATTTTTCTTCTGTGTTCATTCTCAAACTCCCGCTGGATCTCTCTTATATCAGAACAATAATCATACTAGATTTTCAGCAGAATATAGTCAAGAGAATGGATATGCATTGTATTGCTGTTATATTTGCACTAATGGCCCGACACATCTGTCTATGGTGGACTCGCTGTGATAATAACCTAATATGTGGAAAATATGACATAGTTAATGATCGCCTGTTACAACTTCTGAAACATCCTCTGTTTGTTCGTTCCTATTTGGTCAAAGATGACACATACTGTAGTGATTACTTTTTTTTTTCATATGTAGCTCCTTGTTGCAAGTTGCTGTAGCTCTTTTGCAATGCTTATGCACAATATAGAGCTTCCTGTGCGTTTCTTTTGTTTTCCACATAAATTTTTGTGTAGGAAGTATGTTTTAATCCATTCTAAGTACATGACCAATGTAATTTCAGCCTCGTCTTATAAAACAATTTCTTGGTTTGTTATTTTCCCTTAGTGAATCACTTGATTTCAAAGCTGATTTAATTAGTTCTTCATGTAATTCCACAAAAATCAAACATAGACACTAAATAAGTTAATGGGGAAAAGCAATCATCTAAACAATAAGTTATCATATTAGCGATAACATCAGAAGTTCCATGGGAACACTACAAGTCTTTTAAAGAAAATAATTATTAACATTTTCATGGAAAGGATCCACTACTTTCAAATGCTAGAACTTTCAACATAATATAAGCTGGACAAGATAATGATGGATTAAGAGGGCAAAGATAATGATGGATTAAAAGATTAACTTCTTAACATACAAAATAGCATGCAATGTTATCTGCACCAATCATCAATCAATGCTATAGCAACTGCAAGCACAAGTAACACCAGACACAATTGAAGTAGATGGATACTCATTACTTGCATCATTGATTCTGTCAGAATAATAATAGAATCTTGGGGGAGTATGAGTTTGTCACTTGTTCCAATGACATTCAGTAGAGTTGTATTTTCAGTTTCAGATTGCTATCACTCTGGTACTCTTTTTTTTTTTAATAAGGAAGTGTTCCAGATCTTATGCATAGATTTTAATTAGTCATTAATTGTTGAATATGCGGATATTTATTTGGATGTGTAGTCATTGACATGCCCTGTGATGAAGCATTCTGTATGACTAAGATATGATCTTTCATATCAGACACTCTAATTTTTTTCTGAGGGCTTGTGCTTGCATTGTATCATAGGGTATACACAATTATATTACATTGAGTAAGCTAACCACTGATGCTGGATGTGCCAGGTTGTTTGGGGCAATTAAAACAGTGCACAACAAATCGGTTTTCTGGACTATATCCTGCTGGAAATTGAATATATTAGGTCTAATAAAGTAATCTTGTCCTGCGACTAGAGAGATCCAGCTGTAGTTTTATAAGTTTGAGAATGAATTATAAAATTTAATAGATTTTTAAAATAGATACTTACCATAGTGAAAATATTTCAACAATTTTTGTAAAGAACAATATCTCGTATTCTTGCGAGTAAATTAACCATAGGCAAATATACATATTTTTGACTAACTGTAAAACATGTGTGACCAAAAAACAGTTTCTACCTGAAACGTCATACAAAATTACAGCATATTAGTTAGTCGTTGTCTAATGGTACGAATTTTATTTGTATTTCTTGCTGTATATTTCTCTTCACTGCATGTCCTGTGATGAAACCCTCTATATGATGTGATATGATATTTCATATCAAACACTCTAATTTTTTTCTGAGGGCTTATTTACACAAAACTCTGCCAAACCTCCCCATTGTACAGAATGTACTATATTACCCACACAATAGTGTATGAATGAACACTTATTATAGAAACTGTGCTCATAACACAGTTCTGATTACATTTTCATAATCTTTTGTTTACCTACTCAAACTCCTGCCGATTTGCAGCGAACAGGATATATTCCATAGAAAGGAATGCATTGTGTTATATCATTATCATGAGTAGTGGCTTTACTTAAATTTGTGAAATCACTTTCTTTAACGAGATATTTCTATGATTACATTGTTACTTTTCTGTTTCTGATAAAAATAATAAATAGTGACATGATTTACTTCAATTTGACATTGATTTTTCCATTCAAATATTTGTTTCATATAGAAACAGTAGAAAGATGTCCTGTGATGAAACCCTCTATTTGATTGAATCATGATATTTCACATCATACACTCTAATTTTTTTCTCTGAGGGCATTTTAAATCTCAGAAACTCATAGTGAAGACATTCAATTGTGGGGATGTGACATATTTCTCAGTGACTCCACATTGTTGTATTATTACAGTAAATGTGTAAACATTTCATGTTCACTGACTTTCATTATGAGAAACCTATATTAACCTTATAATAAACCTTTGCTTTATTATTTACTAATATGAACTAGAAGACTGAGTGTAAACTATTTTACTGCTAATTAATACTATAGCTGTGATATTTGCACCTTCTGACCGTGTACATTCAATTTTGACAAGAGAAACTTTGAAATACTTGTCAATGTAACTCTCTGGTGTGGCGATATTAAATTTATTCCATTTCTTGTTGCACATTTCAATACCCTTATTACATGTCCTGTGATGAAACCATCTATATGATTTGATTGTGATATTTCATATCATACACTCTAATTTTTTTCTGAGGACATACTATTTCCTTATTTATACAAACCCTTCTGGTCTCCTTTATAGAGATTGTATTACATTATCTGCACAGTGCAGTATTCTTCTTCTTTCGTTCACTTGAAACATGTCTATATCTGTAATTCTGTCTCCTTAATAAAACTCACTGTCTTTTGTAGTTCATACAGTGTCCCATAGAGTTTTGATTCCAGTGTTGTTCCCTCTGGCCAATATGTCTGCCTCAGCGTTTCATGCTCAGAACACTCTTGAAGTATATGTTTGGCACTCTGTGCTGCCTGTACACATGGCTGTGTTGCCAATCTTGAACTTTGTATACATGTGACTACAGAGTCGGTTGTGTCCTGTTCTGAGACGTAGAATTATAACTTGTTCTGGTCTGTTCATAATATGATAGTCATCTTGTGTTGGTGTTTGTGGCTTTCTTATTGACTTGATCATCTGTTTTTTCTAATGGTAGGTGATTGGTATATCTGGTTGGTCTTCGGCAGCACCTACCTTTGCCAGTTGGTCTGCTTTTTCATTTCCTGGTATTCCACAGTGAGAGGGTATCCACTGCATGGTTACCCTATACTGGTAAGACAATTCGCTAAGTAGTTTTTTCAAGTCTGTTAGTTTTTCAGACTGGATAGCTTGAAGCACTGACCTTGCATCTGCCAGGAATACCACAGGCTGTAGGTCAGAGTTGGAGTTCAGCAGTTTTTTAGCTGCCACACTAATTGCCTGGATTTCTGCATCATAATTATTGCAGAATTTTCCTGTCAGTGTTCTGATTGTATCTCTAGGCTTGTGTGGATACTCTATATATACACCTGCATTCTGTGCTGACCCATCTGTGTATACTCTGACCCATATATCTTGTGGATATTCCTCATCCAGGAAACTGAGGGTGACTGTCCTTCGCTGCACACTGTTCTGTTCGTCCTCGCTTAGTATTCCTTTCACATGGGTCTGAATGTATATTGGCATTCCATGTCTTTCACTCCACGGGGTTTGTTCTGGTACAGGCCTTAAGGGGCTGTCAACTTCAGGTAGGTCTGTAAGTTGTCTGCGGAGTCATTTAGCTTGATGGATAAAGCTGCTTCTTTTCAGTCGTCCCATTGCTAGATTTTGGAATCTTTCCTTCATTGGATGAATTGGCATACACTGAAACATTTCTGCCTGAATTAGTACTTTTGTATCTCTGCGTTCGCCAAGTGTTTGCATTTTTCCCATTTTCTGCATCTCTGCTATGGGTGTTGATTTCATTGCTCCCAACATTATTCTAAGTGCCTGGTTTTGCACTTTATCTGGTGTGGCGATATTAAATTTATTCCATTTCTTGTTGCACATTTCAATACCTTTATTACATGTCCTGTGATGAAACCATCTATATGATTTGATTGTGATATTTCATATCATACACTCTAATTTTTTTCTGAGGACATAATATTTCCTTATTTATACAAAACCCTTCTGGTCTCCTTTATAGAGATTGTATTACATTATCTGTACAGTTCAGTATGAAGTAGCTTGTATTACATTATCTGCACAGTGCAGTATGAAGCAGCTTGTATTACATTATCTGCACAGTGCAGTATGAAGCAGCTTGTATTACATTATCTGCACAGTGCAGTATGAAGCAGCTTGTATTACATTATCTGCACAGTGCAGTATGAAGCAGCTTGTATTACATTATCTGCACAGTGCAGTATGAAGCAGCTTGTATTACATTATCTGCACAGTTCAGTATGAAGCAGCTTGTATTACATTATCTGCACAGTGCAGTATGAAGCAGCTTGTATTACATTATCTGCACAGTGCAGTATGAAGCAGCTTGTATTACATTATCTGCACAGTTCAGTATGAAGCAGCTTGTATTACATTATCTGCACAGTGCAGTATGAAGCAGCTTGTATTACATTATCTGCACAGTGCAGTATGAAGCAGCTTGTATTACATTATCTGCACAGTTCAGTATGAAGCAGCTTGTATTACATTATCTGCACAGTTCAGTATGAAGCAGCTTGTATTACATTATCTGCACAGTGCAGTATGAAGCAGCTTGTATTACATTATCTGCACAGTGCAGTATGAAGCAGCTTGTATTACATTATCTGCACAGTGCAGTATGAAGCAGCTTGTATTACATTATCTGCACAGTGCAGTATGAAGCAGCTTGTATTACATTATCTGCACAGTGCAGTATGAAGTAGTTTATAATTTAGAGATTTTATTGTGTGAAATCAGATTTGATATTTCTGATCACATAAAGGCCACCTCATTTCATAACATGCATTCTTGTCCGAATAATCTGTCATCCTTATTTGCTTTGCTCATGTATTTGTGTCATATACAACCAGTAGAATGATGTCCTGTGATGAAACCCTCTATTTGATTGGATCATGATATCTCAAATCACACACTCTAATTTTTTTTCGCTGAGGAAAATTTTAAATCTCATACATCAATAGTCAAAATTGAGTAATTGTCACTCATTGCTCCAGTAATATTTTTCTGTCTTCTAATATTATAAAACATAATAGTGTTTTAAAAAATCCATTCTGAGTTACATAGTTGCCACTCTTGTCATACTTCTGTCTTCTCAAGTAATCACAAATCATATTGTGATAGTACTTATTTTATTGTTAATATTTGCAGATTTTTATGCTTTTGTTTTAATTTCATGTTTTATTTGTCAGCCCTATTGTGCTTTCATGTCATGTAATTAATTACATTTCCATTGTTCTCACCTCTCACCGCTGTTGCATTTAATTTTGTATTTCTATTCTTTTTGTTATCTTGATAAAGGCCTTCTGGTCAAAACATTAATCCAGTTTATAAAAATGCTATTTAACCCTTTTTATCTATTTCTGCAATGTTTACTTACCATACTCCAATAGAAAGTTTCAAGGACAACCTATAACAACTGTAGTATACCGAAATGATGTTGTCTACATTCATTCTCAAACTCCTGGTGGTTGGCAAGATGTTACTTAGAACATGATCATATATTTATTATGTTTACCTAAGTAATTTATCATTTTTAGCGTATTCCATTTCTTTACCAGCTGCATTTGAACTTCCAAATTATAGTTTCCCTTTTCATTAAAACGAGTTGAGTTACAAATAATAAAGTCACTTTCTATATCTGGAAAAGTAATAGTGCCTTGTTTTTACTTTTAGTTTGTCAATTTTACAGTAATTGCTCTGTTCATGTGTTTGTTTCATGTAGAATCAGTAAAGATGTCCTGTGATGAAATCCAGTATATGATTAAATCATGATATTTCATATCACACACTCTAATTTTTTCTCTGAGGACATTTTTAAAAAGTAATGTTAAAACTCATATAGTAGAGTCATTCTCTTATGAAGACAATATGACATGATATTTCCCAATGGCTCTTTATTGTTAGATATTATGGCATTAAATCTGTTTGAATATTTATGTTCTCACTGACTTTCATCTGCAAGAAACCAACAGTAGCTAAATGTATTATTTACTATTGAGAACTAGAAGACAATTGAGTTTATGTTGCTGCTGTCAATTTATAGTGAAGATGTGTTTATGTGCACCTTTTTAACCCTGCATATTTTGATTTTGCTGTGTCAACTTTTGACAGATGCTAGGCGGGGGTCTGAAATATGTATCAAATTAATGTTTTTGATGCATGTCCTGTGATGTTAAATTTGTTCCATTTGTTGCTGCACATTTCCATCCCTTTATTACATGTCCTGTGATGAAACCATAAATATGATTTCATTGTGATATTTCACATCATACACTCTAATTTTTTTCTGAGGACATATACTGGCTTGTGTACATAAAATCTTTCTGTTCCTTGATACAGAATGTACTACATTAACTGCACAGTGCTGTATGAAGTAGCATACTTGTATAATTTAGAGATTTTATTGTATATGAAGTAAGATTGATATTTTAGATGGCACAATACCCGCATTTTTATTTTGTGGCATTAAATGTCATAATAATCTTTGCGCATTACCTGTCATCTTACACAACAGTGATTAAAAAAAAAGCTTGTCTAAGTAATTTGTGGATTTTAAGTTATTCCATTTCATTCCTGGCTACATTTGAATTATGAAATTATAGCTTCACTTTTATTTGAGTTACAAATACATTAACTGTTCTTGGTTAACACAATATTTGTCTGTGTGGTAACACTGCTACTTTCTGTTTCTGAGCAAACGCTAGTAGTGACAGAATGTGTTCCCTCTTACAGTTTTTATTGCATTCTCAGATAAGACGATTTGGGTCAACAGGCTGGATTGAGTATTGTTTGTGTGGGATGTGGTTAAAGGTTTTTAGTACCTTTAAATTTCATTTGTATTTCCTGAGCTCAGATCAAATATTTATTCTGTCAAATCCCAATATACTGTAGAAGATGGATGTGTTGGGTCACCTGTTCTAATAGAACAGACACAGCACATTTTCATTCTCTGGATTATATCCTGCTGGAAATCTAGTAGGACTATTGTCTTGCTACAAGAGAGATGCAGAGGGAGTTTGAGGATGAACGCTGAAGAAGAAATCCCGTTATAAACAAAGATTAAATATAATTGGGGATTTTAATAAAATGTTTTGTTAAATAATGAAATGTTACAGATGAATGTGTTTTAAAGGGATTCTACTGTGGTACTTTTACATCAATCTAGTGGGTCTGTCAAACTGGCTTGGCGTGCAAGATTTTTCATGCAACTTGTTTAGGCAACTATAAATCAACATAATCATACTCTTGAGGTGTCAATTGAAGATCTTTCTTGTGTCTGCAGTTTTAGATTGTGCAGCTGAGAGTGAATGTTGGTAATAGGCTTTCATTATAATTTGTCAGTAATTGCTCAATTCAGGTGAGGTTTGTTTCAAATAGGATTAGTAGAAAGATGTCCTATGATGAGTTTCTCTATATGATTAAATCATGATATTTCATATCACACTCTAATTTTTTCTCTGAGGACATTCTAATCTCAAATAAATTCATATAGTAGAGACATTATATTGTGGAGTCAATCTGGCATGATTTTTCTTAAAGACTCGACATTGTTAGATATTACATCTGTTAGAATATTTCATGTTCTCTTCGATGATTTTCACCCACAAGAAACCAATTTTAGCTGGATTTATTATTTACTAATGAGAACTATAGAAGACAATTGAGTTTAAACTGACATATTCACTTTTTGACCCTGAATATATGATTTTAATATATCTATTTCTGACATCCTTGTACACTCTCTAGCATAATGGTTATGCCATTTGTCTTCCATCTGAGTTGTGACACCTTGTTTGCAGGTATATATTTTTCAGATTATCGTTTTAGTGATACTCGCGAAATGCTACTTTGTTTTAGGTGCAAACTATTGGGAAACGCTAGAACAATGAAATTTGAATCAATCTGACAGATCAGCACTAGGTTTGTGGGTGACCACACTTGCAATCTGAAATACTGTTAAAATATATTTTTTATGATTATCATGTAATGTTAAATTTGATTTCTTGCTGCACATTTCCATCCCTTTATTACATGTCCTGTGATGAAACCATCTATATGATTTGATTGTGATATTTCATATCAGACACTCTAATTTTTTTCTGAGGACGTAATATTTGCACAAAGCCCTTCTGAGCTCCTTTATGCAGAATTTACTTCATTTTCTACACCGAGATGTGGGAAGTGGCATGTAATAGATTCTATTGTGTGTGAAATGATGTGATTTTTATGACATAAAACCCTGCCACTTTTGTGAGACATTCAATCTGTCCAGCCTCTTGTGTTATATCCAGGTCTTTGATAAGCTGTGTGTATCACCTTCATCTGCCTTTTGTTCTCTTTCCTATAACCTTTCTCTGCATTATTCATGTTTCTAAACTTTGTCTTTTTACAAGTTCAAAATATGTAGGCTTGCATTTTTGAGAAGTCAATCTTCTATGTTCAGGTCTTTACAGAAATCTGTGTTGGATCATCTTTCTGTCCATGGTTTTGTTAGGACCTTTCTATTTTCTTTTCTGTTGCTGATGTCATTACTGAAGTCTCACAGCCATACTGGGAAAACTAACTTTGTGTGTTGGCACTTTGTGCTCGTAATGTCTTAGCAGTGTGCCATTGTTTTACCGCCACTGATGCACTCTCGGCTCAATATGGGCTGATAATTTCTGACTCTAGCCTACTATACCAGCAGTTGTGTGTACAGTATGAAGGGCCGAAAGAGACATGTGGATCCATATATGAGCTACGCATTTCATTAGTTCAATTAGTGAGGGAACTAAATGCAACCCTGGCCGTCCTGACGGGAAAAATAAAACTCTCTTTTTTATTTTATAACATTCAATCTGTCAGAATAGTCTGGTCATTGTGTGTCATATCACTCACCAATAATAGTAAAATTCATTATATTCTTGCATTTACCTAAGTAGTACTTGTCTTGGGGGGTTTATTGATAAAAGGATGTTACGAAAAGATATAACTGTAAAGATAGAATGCTGGTAGAGTTTTCATTTTAAAAGCCTCACTACAGTCGTATCATCTTCTAGAAATATAATGTTGGTCTGGTAGTTGCCACCCGACCTTCCATGTGCTGGGTACTGTGAAAATTATCTCCTCTGTGTGTTTAGGGCATAAATTTTGTGCTGTGCAGTTTCCATATGTTGTTTTAATAAAAAAAAGATAAATAATAGTTCTGTTCATATATTTGCTGCACATTTCCATCCCTTTATTACATGTCCTGTGATGAAACCATGTATATGATTTGATTGTGATATTTCATATCAGACACTCTAATTTTTTTCTGAGGACATAATATTGTCTTATTTATACAAAACCCTTATGTCCTCTTTTATAGAGAATGTACATTATCTGCATTTGATTTATCAAGTTACATATAATATATGTCATATAGTGCAGACTATGAGGTTTGATACTTCAGATGATATAAAAGCACCTCTTTTTTAAACATGAAATCTGTCAGAATAATCTTTGTTCATTACACGTCATCTCACACACCATTAAAAGAAGGTTGATAACCAATGACAACTAGAATATATTGAAGTGTCATCTTCCACGTTCGTTCTCAAACTCCTGTTGGTTAGCAGGATGTAGTTTAGAGTTGTCATATGTTTATTAGTATTTTCTTTGGTTTGTCTAAGTGATTTTTAGTTTATTTCATTTCATTGCCAGCTACATTTTAATTATGAAATTATAGCTTCACATTTCTTTGAAAGAGTTGCAAGTGACTTCATATTTCTTGGTTAACACAAGATTTGTATGATAACACCGCAGCCACTTTCTGTTTCTGAGAAATTAATACAATAAATATTGCTGTGTTGTTATTTTAATTTGTCAGTAGCTGCTATTGTTTCTCTATTTGTTTCATGTAGAATCAATAAAGATGTCCTGTGATGAAACTCTCTATATGATTTGATCATGATATTTCATGTCAGACACTCTAATTTTTTTCTCTGAGGACATTTTTCATCTGCATGTGAAGGCAATATAACATATTTCTCAATGACACGCACGCACACACACATATTATTACACTTGAAAAATGTTAGTTGGGTGTGACTAGACTTGCAATCTGAAATATTTATTTTCTGGTATTGTGATATTATTTTTTTTCTGTTTCTTGTTGCACATTTCAATACCCTTTATTACATGTCCTGTGATGAAACCATGTATATGATTTGATTGTGATATTTCATATCAGACACTCTAATTTTTTTCTGAGGACGTAATATTTGCACAAAGCCCTTCTAAGCTCCTTTATGCAGAATGTACTTCATTTTCTACACCGAGATGTGGGAAGTGGCATGTAATAGATTCTATTGTGTGTGAAATGATGTGATTTTTATGACATAAAACCCTGCCACTTTTGTGAGACATTCAATCTGTCCAGCCTCTTGTGTTATATCCAGGTCTTTGATATGCTGTGTGTATCACCTTCATCTGCCTTTTTTTTCTTTTTCCTATAACCTTTCTCTGCATTATTAATGTTTCTAAACTTTGTCTTTTTACAAGTTCAAAATATGTAGGCTTGCATTTTTGAGAAGTCAATCTTCTATGTTCAGGTCTTTACAGAAATCTGTGTTGGATCGTCTTTCTGTCCATGGTTTTGTTAGGACCTTTCTATTTTCTTTTCTGTTGCTGATGTCATTACTGAAGTCTCACAGCCATACTGGAAAACTAACTTTTTGTGTTGGCACTTTGTGCTCGTAATATCTTAGTAGTGTGCCATTGTTTTACCACCACTGATGCACCCTCAGCCCAATATGGGCTGATAATTTCTTACTCTAGCCTACTATACCAGCAGTTGTGTGTACAGTATGAAGGGCCGAAAGAGACATGTGGATCCATATATGAGCTACGCATTTCATTAGTTCAATTAGTGAGGGAACTAAATGCAACCCTGGCCGTCCTGACGGGAAAAATAAAACTCACCTCTTTTATATTTTATAACATTCAATCTGTCAGAATAGTCTGGTCATTGTGTGTCATATCACTCACCAATAATAGTAAAATTCATTATATTCTTGCATTTACCTAAGTAGTACTTGTCTTGGGGGGTTTATTGATAAAAGGATGTTACGATATGAAAAGATATAACTGTAAAGATAGAATGCTGGTGGAATTTTCATTTTAAAAAGCCTCACTACAGTCGTATCATCTTCTAGAAATATAATGTTGGTCTGGTAGTTGCCACCCGACCTTCCATATTCTGGGTACTGTGGAAATTATCTCCTCCGTGTGTTTAGGCATAAATTTTGTGCTGTCCAGTTTGTGCAGTTCTCGTATGTTGTTTTAATAAAAAAGAAGATAAATAATAGTTCTGTTCATATATTTGCTGCACATTTCCATCCCTTTATTACATGTCCTGTGATGAAACCATGTATATGATTTGATTGTGATATTTCATATCAGACACTCTAATTTTTTTCTGAGGACATAATATTGTCTTATTTATACAAAACCCTTATGTCCTCTTTTATAGAGAATGTAAATTATCTGCATTTGATTTATCAAGTTACATATAATATATGTCATATAGTGCAGACTATGAGGTTTGATACTTCAGATGATATAAAAGCACCTCTTTTTTAAACATGAAATCTGTCAGAATAATCTTTGTTCATTACACGTCATCTCACACACCATTAAAAGAAGGTTGATAACCAATGACAACTAGAATATACTGAAGTGTCATCTTCCACGTTCGTTCTCAAACTCCTGTTGGTTAGCAGGATGTAGTTTAGAGTTATCATATGTTTTTTAGTATTTTCTTTGGTTTGTCTAAGTGATTTTTAGTTTATTTCATTTCATTGCCAGCTACATTTTAATTATGAAATTATAGCTTCACATTTCTTTGAAAGAGTTGCAAGTGACATCATTTTTCTTGGTTAACACAAGATTTGTATGATAACACCGCAGCCACTTTCTGTTTCTGAGAAATTAATACAATAAATATTGCTGTGTTATTTTAATTTGTCAGTAGCTGCTATTGTTTCTCTATTTGTTTCATGTAGAATCAATAAAGATGTCCTGTGATGAAACTCTCTATATGATTTGATCATGATATTTCATGTCAGACACTTTAATTTTTTTCTCTGGGGCCATTTTTCATCTGCATGTGAAGGCAATATAACATATTTATCAATGACTCCCACATTGTTAGATATTGTTATATTAAATCTGTTAAAATATTTCATGCGCTTACTACTTTTATCCACAAGAAACCAACAGTAACTAGATTAGTTATTTACTTATGAGAACTAGAAGATAGAGTGTAAGTTGAGTTCCTTCTAATTCAAAATTTATAGTGAAGCTATGACATGTGCACCTTTTCAACGCTACACTTATGATTTTTTTTACACACATACACACATATATTATTACACTTGAAAAATGTTAGGTGGGTGTGACTAGACTTGCAGTCTGAAATATTTGTATTGTGGTATTATTTTTCTTCAGTTTCTTGCTGCACATTCCATCCCTTTATTACATGTCCTGTGATGAAACCATGTATATGATATTTCTTATCAGACACTCTAATTTTGTTCTGAGGACATGTTTCATCTCAGTTCAAAAGTATGAACTAATGTAGAGGTATTCTTTACTGAAGCACATTAAAAATGCCCCACTATTATATACATTGTTGCAGAGTAGCTTGGGGGGGGGTGTTTGTGAGAATGAATTTTCCCAGTGTTTGTAGATAGAGAATGGCTACCAGTAAAACATTGTGACAGTTGATTTGCATGCCCTGTCACCAAACATGGTCGCTATAGAATACAGTCTACTAGCAAGGTTCTAAGAGAAAATTTGTAAGAGCTCAAAGCTGCTCTTACGTCGAATAGGACTTGATTCCTCGGAATTTCCTTCAAAGACAAGTGCCTTTCCATGAGAAGCCGCTTCCAAGCTTTTTGCAAGCACACGGTAGACATACCAGATACTGAGGGTGAGAAAGATATTTTTTAATTGGTTGCCATTTTGATTTTCTCCCTTGTCTGCACAGCATGCAATGTATTGCATAACAATCAAATGCAAGAATTACCGACTAGCATAGATTTATAGGAAAATTGAGTAAAGATTCCAAATATTTACACTTGTAAATACATTATATTTACATTTGACACACTGTTCCTTAATTATACAGGTGGTTTGTTTTTAATGTGTTTCTATATATTGTAGAGGAAACATATTTCTCAATATATATTGTCATGTTATATTAAATATGTCAGAATATTTCATCTACAAGGAACCACCAGAAGCTAGCTTTATTTATTTGTGACAAATAAAAAGCATTATACAATATGTCACAGCATGCTTTCTGTCCTTCAGCTTGTTAGTTTTATGGAAAAATTACTAATTCATATTGCAACATTGATAATTGTTGTCCACTGAATTTAAAACTCCCACTGTATGGTTTGAGAAATCTTTTCTTCATTTTTATAGTAATGCTTCTGGTTTTGTTTTATATTCTGTTGCTGTTGCAATTTATAGACAAAAGATCTTAGTATAATTTGAATTATTATTATTTTGGTCTACAGAAACCTTGTCACACCATACTTGAAGCAAATCTTCCTGTTATTGTTCCAGCGTTTGAGCAACTCAAAAACAACAAAATTTATCAAAAGTAAGTTGATGTATAACAAAAATTGTGTATTGTGATAGTCCAGAATAAGTGTGGGCTTGGTGGAAAAAGGGCATAATGCACTTGTGTTGAAATTAGTATTTTTTGCAAAATACAATAGCTAGTATCATCTAGGATATATGTTCTTCAGCGATGTATGTATGTTCAAGCAGTCTTTAATGTGGTATATGTCCAACCATATTCCCAGATACAAAGTTATGAATTTTTCCTACACTTCAAAACCTTTTTCTCATAAATGTCAAAAATGTGAGATGCACCCTTTTTCCACTAAGCTCTTCAATTTGTATAGGAATGTTTTATTGTTTTTGTTTAATATTTCTTGTCACTTTTTTTATTGACCGGCTTTACCTCTTGACTGCCATGACAAAAAGTAGTCCCCCTTACTCAGTTACTAATAAGTGTCTACACATGCCATCACAGTGCATAAAAAAATATATAGTAATGACAGTTTAAAGATGGCCATCCTTCTTTTGATATACAGCACAGAAAAACATCATGTTGCCTGTTTCTTTATCGGGGAAGAGGTGAAACCTATAGAAATTTTGTTCGTTGATACTAAGTGTGATGGGTCATGCCTGTCAAACTAGCAAGTGTATGAGTAGAGTATGAAGTTTCTCAATGGTATGTGTTTTGACCAGGTCACTAACACTGACCAGTTATGCTCAGATGTAGCGTGCATTCAATTCTTAGATTAGCTGACCTTAGGAATAAACCACAAATACTATTGCCATTCCGGTCACTGTCCAACCCCCGTTGCGTCAATTAGTGCCTACCTGTGTAATTATTTCCCGTGCCTATGTTTATCAGTTTATTGAAATAGAATTATAGTTAGTGTTGGCTATGTAAAGATAACTGACCCTAACAAATGAATATTTCAATTGATTATTTATTGATATAATATTTAGATCAATTAACCACAACATACATAGGTAGTCAGTAATGGGAAATAAACGAAAATGTTAGTTTGACTACAATCATAGTACAGCCATTCATTTTTTGTAGCTTTTTTTTATGTGAAGAGATTACATTATTATGTACTTTTTGCTTGCAGGTTTGCTGGTTTTCTTCTGTATGTATACTATCAAATATGATGCTTCATCACTTCTGGAAATTGTCGATGGAATACAACCAAAGTATGTGTATTTCACTATTTGTTTATTCAATCATTTTTAGAGATTTTTCTTTTCAGAATGTAATTCGTCAATTGCTTCTGAAATATTTATTCAGTTGCACGTCTTGATATTTAATATTAATGTAAATCACATTAAAAGTGGGGGTAGTGGGTAAACATTCAACAATTGGTGAAAATAGTAATTTCCTATACAGGATATGCTTCAGTTATGTATTTTTGTTCCATCTTAGGATGTTTTCTATGGTTGTTGAGCGTCTCTTTCTCCAAGACCTGCAGAAAGTCTCAGGCACCACTTCCAAAAAAATATGTGCATTTGGTGTTACCAAGATTCTTACTGAAGCGGACGCAATGTTGACAGGAGAATATGCTGCTCTTTGGTAAGCTGATTTTTATTTTGTTAAGAATTCTTTTACCTGTTTTCTGGTGAGATATTTAAACCTTTCAGAAAAACTATCATTCAATACACAAGTGATGTCAGCTGTTTTGTACGTTGCTACCCTTCATCACAGCTACATCAGATGACAGTACAGTGCCCTGATTTATTCTAGTGGCTGCACGGAGGAAATAAAGCTAAAGGAATTAGATGTGGGTCCACACAAACCGTGTACTGTACTATAAGACATGTACAGAAAATATAAACATGATGTCAAAGGTAGATTTTGATTATTTCTGTGCCTTTCGTGGGTCAGTGTTGGCAATTTTTGGCACTCAACTCCAAGTATATAAATAGTGACACAACGGTAATAATAAAAAATAGCGAATGCAGTTCTAATTAATTCTGTATCTGGAACATCCGACGGACTCACAATGGAAATTTTCCCTGCTTAGACAATCTTGCTTTGTTTTTTTCAACTTGTGTTTAAAAACGGAAAGGGGAGGCGCAACCGAAATCAACAGTGAAAGGCACCTTCTCTGTCTCAATCACTTTTGCCGTAAATCCTGACGTGTCATTCTGTCGTAAATGATACCCGTAGGTTAATTCCTATCTCCCGTTTATTATTGTATACTCCCTAAAAGGTAAACATCTACTGTATCTTAAACATATTTCATCATATTGTTTCCCACTTAGACTTTGCTGTTATTTCGTCTGAACCATGTAGCAAGATAATTAGTGATTACTATTCACTACCTAGTAGGTGAATGCACAGTTCCGCATCAGAACGTCTGGACTTTCGAACGGGTTTCATTTTATACAAATTTAATTTCTATCACCAGTGGCCAAATTTCCTGAATGAAAGAATAGTATAGCTGGTAGCAATGCTGGTACCTGGCAGTGCTACAGGTTTAATAACCAATGTGGCAGTGACATTATTTCTACTGTAGACAGTCATGCCTGGGGGACACCACCTGGGAATCTCCTGCTGTGTTATCTTTGTATTAGTTTCCAGCTTTCCTTCTCTATTCATTTATACCATATTTAACCGCCTTAAGGTTGCTAAAGTTAATTTCCATATAGCATGATTTCACTTAGCAGATTATTATGGGCATTATTATGTTTTTGTACTTCGGTATATAAACAGATTTTAGACTTTCAACACTTTCGGGGATGCCAAAATCACCTCTGTTTGTTATCGAATGGGCTTATACTCTGAAATTTATGGTATGTTTCGTTGAGAGGCATATCACAGGTAGTTATTAAACCATGGCAAAACCCATTTTGTTCTCTGGGCTACATCCTGCAACAATATCTTTTTATTTAAATTCTTTAGAGAAAATTATGTTCATTATAAGGAGACTTTGAGCTGCAATGTTAAACTTTCATGGAAAATAACAAACAAAAATATTTATCTAGGTATTATTTTGTCTGTTCTTCTTTGATGTCAGGCCAAGACTACTTCAGGCACTGGTTGGCTTGTTTGAACTACCTGAAGATGACACACTTCCTGATGATGAACATTTCATTGAAATAGAAGATACTCCAGGTAAACATCAAGTGACTATTGATAGTAGAAAGATATATGTGTGTGTGTGTTTGTCCTGCTTTTTGTGTAGTCTTATATAAACAGATCTTATAGTCTTAAAATATCATGTTTCACCTCTGACCTATTGTCAACCCTTCTGGTCCATCACATTACAATTAACCAATTACAGTTAGCCCTGTGTCTATAGTGTTTTACTTTTTTTTGTTGTGCGTGTAGTTTTGGTAAAGGCCATTTGGTTGAAATGTCGATTTATGCATGTGTCTCCGGAGATTAGCAAAACTTCATTAACCTGTTCCTAGCTTTACCTGTTGGATTTTTCAATTTTGCAGTTTGCGTAGTAGGTACATATATAAATAGAACATTGTGTTTAGTGATATGCCGAGCAAACATCTTGGAGAATTCTTATACTCGCTAAGAAATTATGTAAGAATAGGGTACAGGATTAAATATTCACTGTACATCCGTTTTAAATGAGTATTCTGAAATATTTCTCTAATCTGGCTGCAGGAGCTGAGACAAAAGCCATGTGGAAGCCAATCCAGCCTGGAGAAGTCAGGATTGGCAATATAGCATAACCCATTATACGATCATGTGTCTGGTGTGGTTAACCCACTAATACCTGGCCAATAAGTCGTTTTAGACCCCGATGCCAGTAATTTCTGGGGTGTAGGATATGTCTTGCTAAATCAATGTGGTCTCACTAACTGGATTTTTACCCATGTTGCATTTAAGGGGAAACTTATCTTCCTCTTTTATCTTCATTGTGAAACTTCTGCAAATCAGCAGAACGGAATGTATTGTGCCATATCTTACAGCATAGCTGTGATTTTTACCTGACACATAGACTTTACTTTTATATCATTTGTAATCTTTACTCCATATGTGTGTTACAGGGCTAGAGGAGGGGGACAATACATCATACTGCAACAAACAAGAGAAGGAAACAGTAAAACACCACCTTATTGAATACTCTTTGTCGTTCAGATTGCTCTTATGTCACATCCGTCATCATATATTATATTCCTGATTCTATCTATCGTCTTTTCAAAAATGCCGGCAGGCACCTTGAGGAGAGGAAGTTTTCTGTCTTTGGCCATCTTTGTTGCGCTTGCCATGATTCTTAATAACATCTGAACCTTCCTTATTATACACTAATACTATTGTCTAGAAAGACAGGGTGCGCCAGACTAGTAGTCAAATTCTCCTGATCTATTTATATCCTTTTTTATTGCAAATATAAACACTCGTAAAATTTCTTCTACATGCCTGTGGACCATAAGTTAAGACCTGCTGACAAGCGTTATTGACTCACCGCTCTTTTTACACCCATAGAATGTGAATACTCTGATCATTTCTTACCATTGTCATTATTGCTAAATGTACTAATACTGTATCACATCAATACTTTTATTTGTTCAAGTCTTTATGCCTTTTTATTTTTACTTGTAGTGAAATATGCCTTTTTATTTTTACTTGTAGTGAAATATGATTTCTATTATTATTATTAAAGCTATGTATATTTACTTTGCATAATTATCTTTCAGGCTACCAGACCTCATTCTCACAGCTTGCTTATGCTGGAAAGCAAGACCATGATCCTTTGTCAGGATTTGTAGATGACCCGAAGATTAATTTGGCAAAACACCTGGAGAAAATGGCAGTACGTCGCCCTGGCATGGTATGCTTTTAAAATGTAGATTAACTGTCAATGCCTGTCTGCCATAGTGGTACACTCAGATAAATTCTTTTCACCTCGTCATGTTTTCTTCATACATCTTGCCATATAAATTTCCTATTATGGTTTTTATATGGCTCTCAATGTCTAAAATGGGTTTTTTTTTAAAGTGGTTGGTGTGCATCATGCAACAATGTTACCTGTGTTCAATTTCACATGCAGTCCCTGACTAAGAGCACTATTTTCAACACTACTGGTAGTTGGTGTATAATAGAATTAGTTTTGTCTTTTGTAGAATCATCTAATAGATATACTAACAGATTAAGACCTGGCTACATTTAACTCAAAAAATCTGCTATTATAGTGATGGGAGCTTCACCATATTTACTGGAGAAATCTTTTGCCTGAATGTGCAATTTGTTTACATTTATACAGCAAATATTATGATTATTTATTTTCTCTCAACAGCTCCAGCCTTTAATCAACACTGGTATGGAGCCTGAGGCTAGAAACTTCCTCCAACAGTACTGTAAGTCTGCTAATGTGACTCTTGTTTGAACCAACATGCCACAACCCAAGACCAGCAGATACTAGTGCATGCAAAAATGCTTCATGAAAAGAGCCAGCCTACTCACGTTTTTTCTCCTAATTTATAACATCAACATTAACAACAGCATAGTTTACACACTTCACAGTGATGTGTTTAAGTGCTGCACCAGCTTTGTTAATACTACAACAGCCATTTTTATCACAGAACATTTTTGGAATAGTGGCAGATGATGGAGAAAATACAATTTTATTCTCCTTAGTGATGGAGCCAGAGTATGCTAGAAGGGTAATATTTTGCAGACCACCAATTCTAAATATTCTTATTGCCCATAATCATGAATGTCTGCAAATCACATTAGAAATCACTAATTTCATTATTATGATGATGATTACTAATTTGAAGAAAATGACCATGAAATATATGGTTCATCATCAGATGGAGATGAATCTTAAATTCTCTGTTCTTGAGAAAATTGTACTGCCTCTTCCAGTGACAGGCGCAAGTATTCTTGAATGTCTTTTGTCCAACAGTGTCTTGGGCTGTATTTGCCCCTGTATCATCCCCTCCGGTAACACTCTCTCCACGCTGTTGTGTCTCTTAATGTGACCGGGAAAAAACTAGCTTTTTCTTTAATGTGGTGTTCAGAAGCCAGCCTTCCTGGACGTTAATTGTCCGTAACGCCTGGTTTGTTTTCCTTCTTGTCCATGGTATTCTCAAAACTCTTCTATAGGACTTTAATTCAAATGATATTCTCCATAGAAAATTTCTTGGCAATATACTCCTGTAGTTTGCCAATATATGGTTATTTGAGAAAGATGAATGCTTTGTTTTAAAACTATCACAATTCTAATAAATGTCCTACAGAAGAGTCCTTTTATCATATCTAATGATTATTTTGATGTTCAGTTTAATTTATTTATTTTTTTGGAACTCTGTAGAGCACTGTTAGTCATGTGTAGTACATTTAATAATAACTTGGTCTGGACTGACAAAATATATACGTAATAACAAAATTTTTCTATATGCACAAAGAGCAAATATAACTGGATTTTGAAAATAGTTAAATGGGAAAGTTTTGTATAAAAGGATACACTATAGGATTCCATTGTAACTTAATTGCCAGTCCGCTTTCTGTATTCAGTCATATATATTTTTTAGCGATGGACATAGTGAACGGCCACATTGTTCCCTTGTAATATCGCTACACAAAAAGGAAATTATTTTTAAAACTGATTTTTTTTTGGATAGTTAATGTGTCAACACATCTAAGAATACATCGTAAAAACCCCAACATATCCGCCTGTGTGTTCCCGGGCCCGAATGGGAGCAAAGAATAGCAACACTGTTACCTTCCACGCATGTCGTAAAAGGCGACTAAGGAGGTTATGGGATGGAGTTGGCTGTCCCATCCCATTATAGGGTCAGTGACCCAAAGCCATGCTGAAGTCGGATGTGTCAGGCCGAAAGGCGCAGATATCGCAGCAATGCTGTAAACCATGACACAACGCATTCCTTTCTCTGGACTACATCCTGCTAATCTGCAGGAGTTTGAGAATGAATGCAGAAGAAGAAGACCCCAACATATCATTCTGGGCAATATCTATACGTGCAATACGATTCTTACTTAATTGTCCAACTATGGAATGTAAATTAGTTGTGCCGAGCAAGAGTCCAAATCAGTTCTGATGGAGAGCATTCACAGCATACTGATATACAGAGTGTGAAAGGTGGTAGACTAAAGAAGAGAACATTGTGGATAGGGCATGCTAAGGAAGTTATACAAAGTGTGTCCACTGGAGGATGTGGCACACTGCAAAATGGATAATATTCTCGTAGATTTTCTGGTAATAATAAATCTTGATACAGAATGTAGGAAGAGATGGCCTATTGCGGTTTAATCTGAGATGCAGGCATTGATCATTAAGAATTCCAAGGATGTTGATATGGTTATATATTCACTGCTGGTTCTGTTGTTAGACATGTGCGTATAGATAGATATGTAAAACTATCATCTAAGAACAAAATATTTTGTTACATACTCGTAAAGATAAAACTGTTCAAGCTGTTTCTTTATCATTTTATTTCAATTCTGGCGGTAGGCATTCTTAAAAATAAATTGTTCAGAAGAAAGTATGTGTATTTAACATAAGGAATATGCTAAATAATTAGGTTCTTATTGTAAAAAAAATTACATTTCAATTACTTTTTTGTGTTTCTAACAGTCTGTACATAAATATTTTATATAAAGTTGTAAATAGTTCATTTAAATCATAAATATACGGCCATTTTCATTCATATTGTTTATCCATCAGGCGTTCAACCTATAAAATGGTAGTACTTTAATTACCAGATGTAAATGGATTAATACTCTGGTATGGTCAATTAATATAGAAGAAATGTCAGGACTCAAGATAAATGGGAAAATAATAAGCGACCGTAGATATGCAGATGACACTTCTTTTGGTGAACATGAACTACAAAGACTAATAGATCAAGTAATGAATATGGACTGGATATAAATGTCCAAAAAACAAAAACCATGATAATCAGCAAAGACACAGAAGATAAACATACGTGGAAACTACAAGTAAAACATTATCAGTCACAAATGATGGCAGATGTGAAACAGAAGTTAAAAGGAGAATAGGAATAGCTAAAAATACCTTCAATGACATAGAAGACAAAATTTATGCCTTTGAGGTGTGGGTATATAGAATAGGGAGAACATCATGGAAAGAGGAAAAATAGATACTAAAAACACTTAATATGAAGAAAGAACTACTAAGAGAAGTAAAGATCAGGCAAATAAAATACTTTGGACATTAAAAGACACCTTATTGAAGACCTTACTTGAGGATAAAGTCAAAGGGAAGCGAGCAAGAGGTAGGTAGAGATGCAAGTGGGAGAGTAACATCACACGGTGGACAGGTTACAGTCTAGCAGAGTGCACCACAAAGACAGGAGATGGAGATACGTTGCAGTCAATCTTCGTTGTGGAGATAGCACATGATGATGATGGTCAATTCACCGTTGCCCCAATCTAAAATTTGAAGTGTGGTTATTACTGACAATATTTTTTTACTCAAACTAAACATTGAATCTTCTACATTTCTTGAAACATCCTGCAGGATCTATCTATGTGCCGTTTCCTTCACAGCCACTCCTATGTTTTTTTCTGTCCAGCCAATTCCAGTGTCATGTTCAGGCCTGTGATATCCTGTGTAAAAATAGCTGGGATGTGAAGATATGTTTTACTACAGAATGTAGTTCCGAAAAAACAACTGCTGTCATAGTTTACAGCTTGTGGGGAGCTTTTAGCAAAATAGTTATGCTCTTTTTGGTTCATTATGAGAATTAGCGGCCCCATTCCAACTTTTTTTAATATGCGCAAGTTTCATTCAGCTTTCAAGACAAGAAAAAAAACACTGCATCTGCTTTCAGTAATACCGTTCTGCACCTCAGCAGGCGGGGGCAGGCTCTGAGTGCATAGATCGCTGCAATCGTACCTGCAAAATGCGTCTTTATCAATATTTTATTTAATAATGTCTGAATTTGTTCCGCTGGTTCCCGTAATGAACACTTTTTATATAATTTACTTTTTATGGAGTTGTAGAGCACAATTGAGAAATCAGTCTCCAGTTTATAGAGTTAAATTTCTGGTACTACTAATTTCTAATTCATCAATGGAAAAATGGGTGCTCAGTTTTCAAAAAAGCTCTGATGTCACTTCTTACAAGTTGATACAGCACTTGTTGAATATGCTTATGTAGATTCCAACCTGTTATCATTGCATGATTGCTAAACCATATCCTTCCTCAGGATGTTTGTGACAATACAATGGTAGGGTGCATTGGTTCTGTTTACTTTGTTAATGTAGTGTTGTTGTTTTTTTAAAATATATTTAAAGTAACTTGTTTGCTACTGTTAAATTGTACTTGTATTATTGCTTATGTGAAATTATTATTAGTAATCTGGGCACATTGCCGAGTCTCAAATAAACAAAAAAATACACTGTTCTGATCAATGAGTTAATGCAATTTTGTTCTCAACAACAGAGGTGTTTGTAATTCATGTTAAATTTGTGTGTTCCATTGAAAATCTTGAAGTTATGAATTCTAGCTCCTAATCATCAATTTCTTTTTGTTTCCTCTCAATGACAACAATTACTTGATCTGGAGAGCATGAATATGATGTGCTATGGGGCAGCAGTGTAGTAAGTGTCAATCATTTGCCAGCAAACCAAGATTTTGAGCCACACTCATGGATTGAAATAAAAATTGGGTACTCTACATGGATCAGTGACCAGGTTTCTACAGAATAAAAAGCTAACATAAATGTAACTATGGACATATACTGACAGGACTACGCCTTTGGCGATGATAGGCCCCGATCACACAATATGTGCGCTACACACTGAGGGGGGTGGAATGCACGCAAATCGCTAGATCGGTTTCCTTATTTACAACTTTTTGAATCTCTATAGTCATGGAACTTAGTGCAATAACATGAAATTTAAAAATTGGACTGTTGTCACACGATTTGGTCACTGATCCATGTATTTAATCAAAAATTGCTTCCCTGGTTCACAAGGAAGTAGGGCACTATGGCTCATGTTTGGGAATGGTCAATGAATGACGCTAGTGAGAAGTTTCTGGGTAGCAACTGACTGGGCAACCACACGCTATGACACTGTTAGTTCCCGTATATGGCCGAAGTGACCAAGAATCCTTCCTGAAGCCAGATGTGTTCTGCCAAAAAGGTAGAAATATTTCAGCCAAGCTGTAAATTATGACAACGCATTCTATTCTCCAGACTATATCCTGCTAATCTGCAGAAAAATAACCAAGACACAATGCGTTTGAATCATTACTTTTTAATACATAACAACAATAAACAAGTTCTCAATAAATACAAATGTGCTTGTGCATCTGAGATAAACTGTGCGGTGAACTTTGAAAATCTGAGGAAAGTAATAGAAAGATATGGCTAAATATCGTGTTATTTGAGATTACAGTGAAATTTGAAGTGTCATAATAATAATCGGTTCAAACCACAAGTCCATTGTGATCATCCACAGGAGCCATAAAAAATGTAAAGATTCACTCTGCCGAGATCTTTTCTTATTGACAAAGGGAACACAAAACTACCCTATTGTATGTCACTAAAAAACTGTGTGGCCTCCGCAAAGCTGATGTTCACATTGACCTGTTACGACTTTTATTTCTAGACGAACGCTGATAATCTGTATTATACAGTGGGATCCCATTACAACTAATCCGGTCTTAGTGAATTTCCCTCTATAATGAATGTTTTCAAAATTCCCAATTATTTTACCTCTTTGTCTTAGTAATTAAAAAAAACATTTTATAACGCTTGTGTATTTTGCCACAAATATCAGTGTATCACGCACTATTTACTGTTGGGCAATAAGGTAGTCTCTCTGAATTTTTGACCTGTGCATTTGTGTTTGAAAAGGTGCACAAAAAACTCCAACATCATGAGGCATTTAACCAGAAACAGCATGACATGTTTCCTGGCAGAGCATTTAGACACTGCCTTATTCAGTAGAGATGTGAGCATCGAATATAGTCTGTTTTATCGGGCCCATACTTTTAAAGTGAGGAATTTGTCTTTTCCTCTAATTTAATTGGTCACTTTCTATCAACAGCCAATGAAAGTCACAGGAAAAACCAAACGTGTCAAGTTAGAAGGATGATTTCTAAATTAGCCCACAGGTGTTCGAATGAAACTTGTGGTCATGCATAACTAAAAGTTCTGACGCAGGGGGGTGTAGGCAGGTGACCTTGCATTCCATTCACATGAAATATAAACACAACGCTGACTTTGCTTGTTAAATCTCCCCGGTGTAGAAACATGATCTATCCTTATTGAAAAAAGGAAGAGTTCCCTGAAAGCCTAGGCCATAAAAAAAATTGGTAGCATATCCATCAAACCAGCAGTGTTTGGCTATAGGTCAGGGCTACTCAACTATATTTACTCGGGGGCCAAAATGTAGAAAATGGGGATCATCATGGGCCAGATTTATATTTAAAAAAAAAAATTTCTATCTATTTCACTGTTTTAGCAATGATCCTCGGGCCACTTACTAGAACTCTGTGGGTTGCCAATTGAATAGCCCTGCTATAGGTAATGGGAGATATGTACGCTATGAAATGCTGGTTATCAAAATGTTAAATATGAAAATATAGTGTTAAAGAAATATGATTGCCTGAAGTATCATGAAATTGTTTATATTAATCAAAAACCAATAGCTTTATACCAGTCTAACAAACAAAAATATGACAAGTAAAGAGCTTTCTGAGTTACCGGTACATCTGGCCATTATAAAAAATGCAGTTATATATGAACTGTGTTGTCAAAAGTGATACCACTGAATAGTTGTAGAATTGGATGCCTATACAAAATTATGAAACATGCTATCTACATACACCCCTCTAAGCAGGGCGCATCTTCTCAAATCATTGTATATGGCTGAAAGTTGGAGTCCTCTAGGTTTGAAAGATAGCACTGGAGAAACACCCTTAATGCAAATAGGAAACAAGAGATTTATCAATTGTAATTCCTGGGTGTACAGTACAAGAACAAGTGCCTACATTTCAATTTTTAAATATTATGTGCAGTTCATTCCAACTTTGGTACAGTATGCACAGCTTTCGTGACGTCACTGTAATTACGTTACTGGTAAAACTTGTTGCCAAAATGGTTAATTTAATTTGAGATTAAAAAGTCACAAGTACTGCTGCATATGAATCGATCTGCACTGAGAGAGCCCCAAGGTCATCCGGGGGGCTCTGTGTGTAGCTCACATATCGATGCATCTGGCAGAAGATCAATACATCATGCAACTATTTTTGTGTCTTCATCAATGTTTTGTTAAATAATGTAGGATTAGTTCTATCAAGTTTAAGATATGCATTTGTTAAAATGCAGGCATGTCTTCTTGTACTGAACCCATATTTTCATTGTAAAATAGGAGAATACTACATACCATGACTGAATGATGTGGTGTATACCAGAAATGTTAATCAATCTTCTTCACATTATTAACTGAGACATAGTGATATAACACAACCAGCAAGAATAAAGCCACACCCAGACCATTGGCAAAAATAGCAAGCTGTACGTCTGTAATCATTATCAGATCTGATGGAATAAAAATGAGAAGTCAGAAAATTACATTATATTATTATATATATATATATATATATATCCCCTGTATGTAATAAAGATGAAAAATTAATGTCATGGTTTACAGTTTGACTGCAATATCTGCACTATTTGGCCCGACATATCGAACTTCAGAATCTTTTTTAGGCCACTGAATTATAAGGAGGGACAGCCAATTCCACCTCCAAACCTTTTGTCACCATTTTATGGCATGTCACACTTGTTATTCTTAGCTACCCTTTCGTATCAATTTTCTAACAATAGACTGGAAGAATGCAGACCAGAATATCTTGCACATTGCACATAAAATGTTTATACCGTGGGATCCCTCTATAGAGCATTCTTTCATAACAAATTTCCCTGAATAACAACAATTTTCAAAATCCCCAATTATATTTATTCTCTAGTGTTTGTACTGTATACAAAGAATTTCTGTTATTACATATATATTTTGTCTGTCCTGACCTAGTTGTTATAACTGGATTTCACTGTATCTGTACTACCACTATGTCATTGTCACCAACCCTGCATCTAAAAATATTGGTTGCCAGGAGACATAGTTCAAAAATAGTTTTAATATATTTTCTAATATTTAAGCAGTCTACCTGGTTAACACCTTGGCCAGTCTGCCATTGACTAGATATCTGGATTGTAAACGAGTCTCTCATTATGGATCAATTTAAGAAAGTGCTGAAATCAGCAGCAATAATTTTTGCAAAGTTGCAGCCAAGCTACAAAATGTACACATTTTTTTCTCAAACATCTCATTTAGGAAGCTATATATACTTAGGAAGCTATACTGTGATCTTTTTCACTAGTGTCTTTGTCAGGGGCCATGTTTGACGTTAACACAGTTATTATAAAAATACAGTAGAACCCCGATATATCGAACTCGCATATTTCGAACATTCGGTTATTGCGAATATTTTAAATAGTCCGCGCAATAGGTAACATTAATCCCTCTAATAAATTACGGATATAGCGAAGTCGGGTTTGCACAATTTCGCTTATAGCGAAGTTCCACGGTGGCCTTTTGGTAATGAATCGACGTGTATATCGAAGTCCGAAACAGACAAAGATTTGCTGACCTATCATGTCAAAGAATATCAGGTCCGCGGCCCACATGTTGGACATTGCCAAACTGTATTTACAAGCCGTACAACAAACCAAAATCTCGTCATTTGGCCAAATGATAATCTTTATGGGACTGCTACTATGACGCTGCTGTAAGGTCATGTAATTCAGTTCGGTAATGTGTTTGGCCACCTCGGCAAAGAAATCAGGCAGGAGTGTCAACCCAGTAAAGCCACATTTCAAATTATGTAAATGTACTGCCAATTTTTATTATTTAACTTTAAAAACAACTTTTTATCTCGTGTTTAAAAAGAAATGTATAGTAGGCCTAGCTCACAGCTTCGTGAAGCGCGCTTCATAACTCGTGAAGTTGGCTTGACATTGCAAGTTCTTAGAGCATTGCATTTAATAAAAAACGGTTATATCGAACCTCGGATATATCGAATTAATTCAATTTCCCCGAGAACTTCGATATATCGGGGTTCTACTGTACTGTTTGTCGTTGTTTTGTAGCCATGCAAATTGATAGGTGTTTTGAGTATTGGCAACAGCTGGTAAATCACAGCATTGGTTTTCTGATGTCTTGTTTCGATCTCTATATCAAATTTGCCATTGACAGATACATTTAACTGGCCTAATGTTATGCTAATCTTCATAATCTATAAGCAGCCCTCCTGTGACTAACAGTAACGGTGGCTCAAATAGCAGTCTTCCAATTATTTGTAACAGTTTTCATTTTCTAGTTGTGAATTGTTTATTATGGCTTTCAACTGTCTTCAAAACTTCATACGAGGTTGATGGGGAATTTATTAATGAAATTTAGGGAACAAGAATGAACCAGAGATTTATGAGGAACTAGTTCAGGATTTGGGAATTGAAAGTAGCAATAATGTGTAGTGTAGGCCTAACTGATGAAATGCATCAGACCCCCCCCCCCCTTCCTCACCACAAAGCCCTAGTAATGATAGAGAATTGTGAGAACAGCTGATCTGTGTCAAAAATGAGCAATTTCATAAATCAGGTCTTGCAAACAACATTGATAGAGATTACTCTTTTAATTAGGAGCAGGCATATCTTTCACTATTTCTAAATGAGTCATTCTTTAAGGTAGAGCGAACCTATTGTATACTGGTATAAAAAATTTAGTAGATCCTTCTTGGAAACCCATTTCACCTGATATACTAAGGTCTTTCTTATGTGAACTAGGTCTATATGTTTGAGAAACTCTCTTGTAGTTGGACTGTACCAATGGCCCGACACATCCATCTTTGGTGGGGCTATCGGAATTGAGCCTAGCTAGAGTTTTTCCTGATCGGCTGGAACTCAAATTGGGGTTAACGTTTAGCATGTGTGCGTAAACTTTATTCACCAACAATTTCCCTTCTATGGTTAGCGAGTGGCAAGTATGTTAGGTACACTTCAATTAATTTAACCTTCACCAAGCCTATATCAATCCCGGCCGCCAAGAAAAAAAATTTCGGCGCTTTTGGCGGCCCGGCCCACCCAACGATAATATCGTGAGATTTACACGTACCACAGTCCGTGCACATAGCTGGGGACATGCGCAATCGAAGCCGGTACATCCCCCACTTCCGAAATGATCGTTTTTGAGAATGGCTAGCTATTCGTAAAAGTTTAACCTTTAGCAAGCCAGATTAAAAAATACGAAACGACTCCCTGCCACCGGATTCTTTTTTGAAAATTTGCATTATTGATGGTGACTGTTTTGAAAATGTGATAATTTTTTGGTTGTTAGAGATATTTAAATAATATTTGCACATATAAATAAAGAATTGAATTATGCATATATTGGTGTAATTTATGTACGTGTGTGTGTGATACCAGATGTATGAGAAAGTGGTAAAGACGTTTTTCACAAAAAACATATATTTTATAACAAATAAAGAGGAAAAAAGAAAAAAAAATAACTTACCTTACATATCGAATTCCTTGGCAACACTGTAAACTAAATCACGTAAATCTGTTGTATTTATGTTCTTTCACTGCGAAATTATCAAAATATAGCCGGGGGAACTGTATAAAACATGTAGATTTGCAGTAAAATCGTTCTTTGAGCTTAGGCCTAGAGTTATTTTTTCTGCCACTTCAAAATATTCGATATCAAACGTACAAGTCCCCAAACCAGCACGGCATTCTGTATATTCATTGCTGTGAAACTAAATAACCTAATAATCCATGATTCAAGCCACGATTCAATGTTATTTTATTCGAAATACGATGAAATAAAGGTCTATAAAACCGATCCATCATCATGGCATCGTACCGGTGTACAGATGTGGTCAGATTAATTGCTCTTAAACTTTTACGAATAGCCAGCCATTCTCAAAAATGATCATGTCGGAAGTGGGGGATGTACCGGCTTCGATTGCGCATGTCCCCAGCTATGTGCACGGACTGTGGTACGTGTAAATCTCACGATAATCTCGCTGGGTGGGACGGCCCGCCATCAGCGCGCGCGGCCATTTTGTTTTTCGGCGGCTGGATATCATATCGGCTCGGTGAAGGTTAAGAGCAATTAATCTGACCACATCTGTACACCGGTACGATGCCATGATGATGGATCGGTTTTATAGACCTTTATTTCATCGTATTTCGAATAAAATAACATTGAATCGTGGCTTGAATCATGGATTATTAGGTTATTTAGTTTCACAGCAATGAATATACAGAATGCCGTGTTGGTTTGGGGACTTGTACGTTTGATATCGAATATTTTGAAGTGGCAGAAAAAATAACTCTAGGCCTAAGCTCAAAGAACGATTTTACTGCAAATCTACATGTCTTATACAGTTCCCCCGGCTATATTTTGATAATTTCGCAGTGAAAGAACATAAATACAACAGATTTGCGTGATTTAGTTTACAGTGTTGCCAAGGAATTCGATATGTAAGGTAAGTTATTTTTTTTTCTTATTTTTTTCCTCTTTATTTGTTATAAAATATATGTTTTTTGTGAAAAACGTCTTTACCACTTTCTCATACGTCTGGTATCACACACACACGTACATAAATTACACCAATATATGCATAATTCAATTCTTTATTTATATGTGCAAATATTATTTAAATATCTCTAACAACCAAAAAATTATCACATTTTCAAAACAGTCACCATCAATAATGCAAATTTTCAAAAAAGAATCCGGTGGCAGGGAGACATTTCGTATTTTTTAATCTGGCTTGCTAAAGGTTGAAATCTCACATTTTAAATATTTTTTTACCAGATTTATTTATCGTTTAAAAGATCAAAATTTGCTGGGGTTTTGTGGAAAAATCTTCTTTGGCATGTTCTTCGTCTTACATGTCTCGTATCAGACACACACAAACAAAACATACACCAATATATGCAGAATTCTTTATTTATCTGTGCAAAAATTATTTAAATATCTCTAACAACAAAAAAGTCATCACGATTTCAAAACAGCCACCAACTATTATGTAACATTTCCAAAAATTAATTCAGCTGCAGGAGAGAAATTCATTCATTCATTTTCCTTTTGCGCTGAAGTTAGCACATAGGGCAGAGGTCAGATCTCCCCAATTCTGTCTGTTCAAAGCTATTCTGTGCAGTTCTTGAATAGTATGAATATTGGTTGTTTTACTTTCTCTAAGTATTGTTCTTCTGAGTGTTTCTTTTGGTCTACCCCTTGCTCTTTTGCCTCCATTCAATAGTGTTGGGGGGTATGTATAGGTAGGCATTAGCACTAATCGAAATATTTCCGCAAAAAGATATTTAGAGTAATGTCCCTTGATAAAAATGCCATGTGCCGACATTTTCATGGACCACGTGTGTACTATCCAATGGAATTGTCATTTAGTGACGCCACGCAGCTTTAGATCATATAAAAGTGAACTGTATACTATTTACAATCCATTTCTGCAGTGTATTAAGATTATAAATGTTGGAGATACCTTATCTACAATTAACACCAAGCAATTAAACAAGACGAGGTAGGTGTTTTTGTCTTTGCACTAAATTTCTAAATTTTGATTAAAATTAATATGTGAAACCATGTCTAACATATTCAGCAACCATTTCTATCTTTATGTACCAAATTTTAACATTTCTAGAAGTACCTATTAATTATTATTAAATTTTAAAAATGCTATGATGGTGATCGACCGACCACGCTACTAACTTTAGAGTTCGTTTTCGGCTGTTCAATGTTGCAGCGCCGTTAATTATCGATATTCGTGTATAATGTTAAAAATTTAAGTTACAGTTTAATGAATTTCTACATCTTATCATCCTTTAGTTAATTTAATGTGACACTATGTACTAGTGTTTATTGAAATGTCTTCAAACAGTATTGTATTAAATTATTCAAGGGTACAGATAAAAAAACATGTCAGCGCGTCAGAATGCTTGCAGCCCATGTTACCATGACGATGACAAGTGTTTGTGTCTCACTGTCACTGTAATCGAACTCAGATAGCTTCTATTCAAACATTATTAGTAGGTCTAGGTATAAATTAGAATTACCGTAAAGATAATTTTTAAGATGCTTTATTGGATATTCTATTTAATTCTGATAGTGACAGTGATGTTATGACTGGAGACCTAATGCATAAGGCTTTAGGCATCTGGGTTCCCTCATCCCTCCCACCCACACTTTACTTTCTTGCTGGCGTATCTCCGTCTCGGGGCTTCCGTCTATCCACCACATATTTTCTTCTTATTTTCTTTTCTTTTTTCCTCTTGTATTCTCCACCTCTGCATTTTTTCATCCTCTGTTCCAAACCTACCACTTAGTTATTCGCCATACAGTTCCTGTACTCTTGTCAGTTGGCATTCGCTATGTCCTACCTTACCTCCAGAATTTTCTTATTAATTAGCCCCAATTACGCCTGGCAATTGGTACAGTATATTCAACAGATGCGTCTTGCCTTCCCGAACACAAAAATGTATAGTTTTATGCATATATTATCATAAATAACTGAAATATTTCATAAATTGCTAGTTCGGCTTCAATTCTTGGTCACAACTTTCATCATCAGTCCGTTCATATTTTATTATATGCTCTCATGTAATTATCTTTTCCTGAAATTTCGACAAAAAAAATTCATAACTTTTCACAGAATCGACCTACAGACTTGGTTGAGGTATCGTTGAATTGCAAATTTCAAGGGCTATCTAACTGTGGTGTTTATAATGTTATAAACCCAATTTGAAAATTTAGTGCTAATACCTAGTATAGGTATCCATTCAAATCATCTGTTGGGTGTCTGCGCGTAGGACATGCACGATGTAGGACCAACGGCGTTTTCTGATAACATCTGTGATGAAATTTTGATGTGTCTCTTCTCTGATTTTATCATTCGATTTGAATTCACTTCAATGGATGTTGTTAGTTATCCTACGAAGACATTTTATTTGTTCTCGTCGAGAAGAGAAATTACGTAATTGTAAAGTAAATAAAGTAAAAGTAAGTAAAGGTTACTTTCTGATATACATTTACTAAATTATGAGCACTAAAACAACAAAATTATTTGAAGATGATGTGGACTTACAATACCAGGATATATAAAGCTCACCTTGATTGATATTTCAAACAGATCAGAACCAGTGTGAAGATATCCTAATGTAAAACCATAAAATGTTTTAATTTATCCACTACATAAAAGTGTTGGAGTAAACACTTCCGGTTCTGTCACGTAATTATTTCGATAAGCTAGAGAGCTCTTGTAAACTGACCATACCCAAATCCTTTGCGTTAACAATGGTACTGCGGACTGATCACACCTGGCTGACAGCAAACTGACCCATGCTTTTCATTTGCTGGCGACATAAAGAATACGCAAAGTGACTAATGCTAAAATCGAATCAATCAAGATTAATGAATCTATATCTGGAATTATGGAGAAGAATTTGCCATATTGCCCCTAGCATTTCAGTATTATATGTTTTCAGTAAGAAGGGGGTTTTACCTATAAAAAAACCAGTCTTCCCCAAATTTTCCCTCTTTGTTTATATGAAATGTGATAGCCTTTTGTGAACAATTGTAGGGGGAGGGGTTAAATTACCTTTTAGCAACTAAAAGTCATGTTCTAATTCTCGGCGTGGAACAGTGCCATTCGAACGGGGGAAAACCCATACTGCAACGCCGTCTTCCTCGTACTAAATTAGGGATCAGCATGCGTAGAGAATTGACTTCACTATACTTGAGTTCAAATCCTGCCACGGGCAATTGTGCATAACGATCGGTCAGAAAGCAATAGCAAACCACTGAAAGTATTTATGTTAACTAGAAAATTACTACAGCCAAAAATACTTCGTTGGTGGCTAAGTACTGAATAGGATACACTGCCATTTTTTTATGTTTGGAAATACATAGGCCTATGTACTTTATCCGTCTCATCGAAGCCACACACCGAATCGAAATCCCTAGATCTTCGAAAAAATCTACATTATATGCATGTATAAAGTTAGTATAAACAAGTCCTCACAAGTGGGGTTCTTACCTAGGATTTCTTAATCGCGAACGGCTTAACAGCGGCACTTGGGAGATACCCTATTGACTAGTGTTCATCTGTTTTGTTCTACGTACACCTCAAAGGAGTAACAAAATATACTGTACACTTAAACGTATTTTTAAAATAAATAAACGCTACAGCTGCACGGGCAAAGCAACTCTCAAAGTTATGCATGCTCTACTGTGGAGGTTAGCACGTGACTGATCGACTGAGAAAACCTGTCAACTAAATCGTAAACATGAACTAGTTTCCGATTTGTGTGCGATCTATTGGTTAGCCTTGGCTATTTTTGGCATGCGACTCCAAGTATGTAATTAGCGACCTATCAAAAGCCCAACAATAATCAAAAACGTAATGAACGGGGTCCAAATTAATTCAGTTAGAAGGCCTATAGTACAGTCGATAGCAACAGTTAGTTAGAATGTAGTCCTTAAATCCGCATAAAAGGTCAAACTATACTAGAAAAGATAGTTGGAGTTAGAAAAAAAAACCCAAACAAAATTAAACACCACTTTTCTTATTCGAATGACATGCTTACAGAAATATTCAGCTTTTCTGTTTTTATTATCAAGTGGAGTATTCCTTCCAGATAGTGGATACTCTGAAAGAATCTCTGTCCTGGGCGAGCAGGCCTGCATTGGCCAGAGATGTGTTCATGCATTCTTTGATATCGCTGGTCTATCGTCTTCTAACATCATCAATATGCATACAAAATTGATGCCTTTGAGATGTGGGTATATAGAAGAATAGGGAGAACATCATGAAAAGAGAAGAAAATAAATAAAGAGATACTAAAAACACTTAATATGAAGAAAGAACTACTAAGAGAAATAAAGATCAGGCAAATAAAATACTCTGGACATATTAAAAGACATGACACCCTATTGAAGACCTTACTTGAGGGTAAAGTCAAAGGGAAGCGAGCAAGAGGTAGGCAGAGATACAAGTGGGAGAGTATCATCACACGATGGACAGGTTACAGTCTAACAGAATGGACCACCAAGACAAGAGACAGGAGATGTTGGAGATACGTTGTAGCCAACCTTCGTTGCGGAGACTGCACTTGATGATGAGGTCTTCTTGGTCTTCCTCTTCTTCTATGTCGAGGTTCTCTTCTCTAAAAAATCAGTCTCTCTATACTACCATGTCTCTTTAAGTGTTAAAAAATTGCAGCTGTTTTCTTATGATTATACTTAGAAGCCACCCTTCATTTAATTTCAGTATTTTAAAACTTCCACGTTCTTCTTTATCTCTGTCTATGATATTCGTAGAATCTTTCGGTTGTATTTTATTTCAAATGAATTTATCTGTTTTGATATTGTCTTGTTTAAAGTTCAGTTCTCACAGGCGTATGTTGCCATTGGGACAACGCATGATCTTAAAACAATTATTTTATATTGTCATTATTAGCACTTTCACACAGCTTTCTAATTAGTTTTCTAATTTCAAACTGAGTGTTGCAATTGCGAGTCTTCTGATCTCAATTGCACAATCCTCGGAACTTTTGTCCTCACTACCACTCTGTAAGCATCACGGCTCTGTGCGAGCTGCCCAGCTTCTTCCAGTGTCATGTTCAGAAGGTCTTCGATGTCAAGTGTCCATCTTAGTCTTTGTCTGCTTCTTGTTCTCTTACCTGGAACGTTCCACTGCATAATTAATCTTTCCAAACCATTGTGTCTTTTTACATGTCCGAAATATTTGCGTTTTTTTATCGTTTTGAGGAGCCAGTCTTCTTCTATGTTCATGTCTTTGCAGACATCTGTGTTAGTTCTTTTTTTCTCTCTCCATGATATTCTTAGGACTTTTCTATTTCATTTCGAATGCAGATACTTTCTTTTCTATTATCGATCTTATTGCCCACATCTCACAACTGTATGTCGCCACTGGAAAGATGTAGCTTCTCAGTAGTTGTAACTTTGTTTTTCTGTTTGCTCCTTCCCATATATTTTTCTTCTGTGATGCTTTTTGTAGTGCCATTGCTAATCTCTTTCTTATCTCTGCCGGGAAATCTCCTGTTGTCTTGATGGATGACCCTAGATATTTATAGTTGTTTACATTTTCTAGTTGCTCTTTGTCAATGACTTTTATGTGTAATTTCATCTATGCTTGCGTGCATTATTTTTGCATTAAGGAAAAGGTATTGGGCCTCGCTATGATGTTGGACTGACATAATCATTTTTTTAAACCTGTAGAGCTCCTTGATATTAGTGCGGTGTCATCTACATACTTAATTTCTGGAATTTCTTGTCCTCCGATAGTAAAGGGTTGAAATTGTTTATAACGTGGGTCTTCTTGTACATTTTGTATGATTTTTTTCTGTATAAATATTGAACACTTGTGGTGAGAGGATACACCCATATCTGACTCCTTTTTGGACATCAGACCAGTCAGATTTTTCTCTGTCGAGACGAGCAGAAACCTGTTGTTTCTAATAACGCATTTTAATGAGCTATATGAGATGGCGTGGGAAGCCCATGTTTCCCATTAGTTCCATAAATTCCGGTGTGTTAAGCACTAAAACTACTCTACTTTGAGTAGTCAAAGAAACAGGTGTAGGCCTATATGTTTGCATTGAACTCTCTGCATTTCTCTATCATATTTCTCATGTTGAAGATGTGATTCATGGTGCCCCTGTTACTAGTTACATTTATTAATGACGTAGGGTGTGAGATGTTAAAGACCTCACATTTCAGTGGCTCCGCTATATGAGGGCGGTAGCCATCTTCTATCTCTCGGAGTCTTTACTTCCTAGATTAATCTGGTACTCACGCCCATGTGTTGTCGGGGCCCGAAAGGGTAGCATTACTGTTTATCTTCCATGCATGTCGTAAGAGGCGACTAAGGAGGTTATGAGATGGAGCTGGCTATCCCATCCCATATAGGGTCAGTGCCCCAAAGCCATGCTGAAGTCGGATGTGTCAGGCCGAAAGGCGCAGATATAGCAGCAATGATGTAAACCATGACACAGCTCATTCCGTTCCACGGACTACATCCTGCTAATCTGCAGGAGTTTGAGAACGAAGGAAGAAGAAGAAGAATCTGGTACTCAATTAAAGCTGGGTCGATGGAGGAGACGTTGTGATCTGAAAAACATTTCCGCCTCAACTAGATAATGAACCTAGGACCACTCATATGCGAAGCCAGTGCGCTAACCACTGCTCTACGCGGCCTCCAATGTAGTCACGAATGCCGAGAGTCGTGCGCAAGTCTCCGTAACAATAGCATATTGAGTATAATGACAGGAAAACATAGCGCCAGAGGGCTATAACGTATGTATAACGTATGATTGAACCTATATAACTCACAACCCTTAATTTGTAGATTAAGTATTGGTCTTAGAGGTGCGTGGGCGCTATAACAACCATCTGTTTATATTAACATCTTGGTTCATAGGCCTATCTATTTCAGGAAAGAAATGGTTTGCAGTTTCCAGATGTGCTTGAGTATCAAGGCCAAAGATACGTTTTCTGAAGGGGGAGGTTTACTTAATTTTAAAATAAAGTCAATAGGGTATGCGGGGGGTGGGGGTTGGTTATCCCTCCATTTTTAATTTGCTTCCTAATGCTAATTTCTAACTTCCTGATGATGATGTTTGAACCCCCCCTCCCAATCCTCTTCTATATGAAAGGGCTACGCTTATTTAGCATAGTTCCGTTCATCTTTCGGAAAAAAATCATTTTAGTTTTGTCCTAGAAGACTGTGATAAGAATGGGCAGGTAGGAGAAGTTTGAAAACAAGATTTGGCAAACAGACAGCTTATATTCTCTATGATCGTTGCAATTATCATCCTATTCATCAGAGACATTTGTACAAACAAAATAAAGCCACAGACTGTATTTCTTTCATCATTTTATAGTCTTGAAAAAGACACAAAATGTCCCAGTTTTGAAGGGATCAATTGTGTGGAATGCAATCTTGATATTTAGTTATATAAACATGCATTATGAGTACACACAATTATAATAAGGCATGCTTAGAAATAGTCAGCACAGCTTTTCTATTCAGACTCATTAACATTGACATGCTATGACAGAACTATAGAAAATACTTTACAATAGCCATAATGCAGTCATTCGTTTCATACTATTAAAAAACTAATTAAACCAATAATGTGCTAAGATCAAAGAAGTAGTCTTGGATATATCAATAGAGATATCCAGAAATTTTGTCGTTTGTGATGTGGATGAGTGGAAAATTGTGAACCATCAAGAATGTAATGAGTACACATTCCAAGTATGGATAACACAATTCTCATTTAGTTTTATAATGTTGTTCTTTGATTTCTGTTGTTGATTCTCCATTACAGTATTTAAGTGGGTGAAAAGTGTAATTATCAGTGTCCATCTCTTCTTCAATAAAAATATTTTCTTGTTTACATGACTTTTTTCATATTGCAGGCAGTCATTAAGCAAACATTTATTTTTATGGCAAGCTCAGGGCCTGGACTTCTAGTTCAGGTGTAAAGAATAGGGCCACTTTCTTTTTTCCTGGCATATGTTGTAGGAGGCAACTGAAAATTCTTCTACTCAGCGCCCTCTGCACTCCTGCACGCACTTCAACAGATCTTTCCTGGCACGAATCGGACTCATTGGGTATCAGTTAACTCACATACCAAACTAAATTAGACAACACAAATGTTTTTTTTTTACTGGTTCAGCAAATTTTTTTTTTCATGGCATGCTCATCTTCACTTGCAAATGAGGAACATCGTCACCAGGAAGCGACTACGGAAACATGTGGGATGGGCTGATAATCTGCTACTTATAAAAACGTTATTGTCACTGCATGTCTAGCATTTATTTCTTACTTTTGTCTACTGTCAAATAGTCTCATGAATGATGGAGAGATGCAGACTATTGAACATTGCCCCTTTGTGGCAGGATCCTAAGTGGCATGGAAGGCTAGGTGTGTCATCACTCCAGATTGGTGAACAGGTCTGATGGAAGAATGATGAACTAATTGGCCCATGTATATGTGCTGCACTCCTGGCAGGGCACGATGATCCTGCGATACTGTTACACTGGAATGCTTCTTCAGGGACTAAACATACATCCATAAACCTCTTTAACACAACCATACCTTTGAGACAACAAGCCGTATGCGTGTCACCTTGGTTACTCAACTGAGGAGGACCTATGCTTTGTCAGAAAGGCTACTGGTTGTTAAGAGTTTTCTGCTCACAGCTACATGAATTATATCATCATTATCACCAAGCACAAAAATAGGAACTATGCAATCAGATCAAAATGACAGAACAGTTTGTTTTCAGGAAGAGTGATTCTTTGTCATCGCTTCCCAATTTTTAGGATCGATAGAGAAATCTGTCATTGAAGATTTACATACAACTTTGTAACTCACAAATAGTCTCCCATGAACCAATTGCTCTTTTTAAGTTCACCAAATAGTACTTGTTTAATGCTGGAAACAGATGTGGTGGGCCAGAAGGCATGAAATACCGCAGCTCCGCTGTGAAACTGGCAGCACAACAAACATACTTCATGCTCCCCAGCGGAAATCACATGATCTCTTGTGTTGGTTATCAGAGAGAACACAGAATACTTGCTTAGAAATGAGGCAGTTTGACATTCAGCATAGATGATCCAACCATCACAGTTTATTTTTAAGTGCTTCCATTATAGATGGTAACTAAACACAATGTAGTATCTCTCCTACACAAATCTTTTATTTCCTATTAATATCTAATGTTTCTCTTACATCCATAGATATCCCGTCCCCTTTATATGGACTTTCGGTCAAATGGACCCTTAAAACACCTGTGTTTTTCGGTGGCCATTTCATTGTGAAAGTTTCGGAAAGGATTTGTGCACCACATATTAAAACAATCCCACTGATTTGTTATTTTAAGACATTAAGTATATGAGATGTTCTTCAAGGTACGGTGGAGGTTGGAAGAATATGAGATGAGGGCATGGCTGGATAATATCAAGGACTGGACAGGATGTGAAGTTTCCAAACTCATCAGTATGGTAGAGGATAGAGATGCGTGGTAATTTTTTGCACTTTACGACCCTGACCGGTTATGGGTTTTATTATTATTATTATATGCTTGTTCAGTGCTAGCTGATAAGTTTTATTTGTATCGTAAGCTCATGTAAATTCATGAAAGTAAATCAACTTGATACTATGGAAGTGTGTGACTTCTATATAGTCTATGGCATCTCCATGCATACATTTATTAGCAAATATTGAAGGTGATAATACAAACTCAAAATGAAGAGACAAGTAAATGAAATAGATAAAATTTAGATAATTAAAACAATGCAACTGTAAAAAAAACAACCCCAGTTATGAATAAGGTAGATAGACAGAAATGTATATCATTATAATAATTTCTTTGACAATTGAGGCATTAAGTCAGCATAGAAGTTTTCATGAGAAATTGCTAGTTCCAAATTAATTTTTCTTAAAGTCACCTTTTACAATATTCTTAGTGGAGGACTGTTATCATGTTGATCCATATGTTTTTACGAAGATTTCTTGTGGTCCACATGAGCAATATATGATGTTTACTGTTTCCACACTAGATCAAATTAGTGTAAATAAAGATGGTGCTGACCACATCACTTTTAACATGACAGTTTTATACTTGTTGCATCTCTCTGATGCATGCGAAAATGACTGAAAAGTCTAGTTCCACATCACATTTAGGATATGTATGATCAGAATTGAGTATCTGTGTCTTTGGTGTTCTGCCTTTTCAGGCAGCATGTTTTCTCTGTGCCTCTGAGATTTAATGCATCTTGACAATGCAAGCACTTTTGCTGTTGCTGCTGTGCTTTACTTGGCGATTCTGAATTACAGACTCCCAGGATATGCTGTCAATGTTGAAGCTCTTTAGAGAAATTTTGAGAGACTTTGAAATGTTTATTCTGTCCACAGCATAGTCCCATACATAATTCTTTCGACAGCACTGGTAATATTTGTGCATTCATTATAAAACTTCCACTAGATCTCTCTTGTGACAAGACAATGGTTCTACTAGATTTCCAACAGGATGTAGTCCAGAGAATACTACTATATTTCCAACAGTATGTAGTCCAGAGAATACTACTAGATTTCCAACAGGATGTAGTCCAGAGAATACTACTAGATTTCCAACAGTATGTAGTCCAGAGAATACTACTAGATTTCCAACAGGATGTAGTCCAGAGAATACTACTAGATTTCCAACAGTATGTAGTCCAGAGAATACTACTAGATTTCCAACAGGATGTAGTCCAGAGAATACTACTAGATTTCCAACAGGATGTAGTCCAAAGAATGAAGATGAGTGGATCATGGTTTTATTTGTGCCAATTGCTCAACACTTATGATTTTTGCAGTGGCACATATGCCTATACGCTCAGTGTTTTATCAGTTACACTGAATGATAGATCAGCCTGCCTATTCCAACATATTTAACAGTGTCAGTCAGTTTCAAACAGGTCAAGCACCAATAGATCAAGAATAATAACCTTTTTTCTGGCACTCATCAGAATTGTGGTCATGTTATTATTGCTTGACATTTATGAAACTGTCTAGGATTCTAAGACTAGATCAAAGATACCCACAGTACTGAAATGATTACTAGATATTGTGTATGTTATACTACTTCTTCTTCAGCATTCATTCTCAAACTCCCACTGGATCTCTCTTGTAGCAGGACAATGGTCCTACTAGATTTCCAGCAGGATGTAGTCCAGAAAATGGAAATGTGTTGTGTCGCCGTTTTATTTGCACCAATGGCCCGACACATCCGTCTTCGGTGGGAATGTTATACAAATAACCAAACTGCCAGAGGATATCTGACAAGGTGGTGGGTGTGTCTCAGTAACAAAACCAGGAAGTAATAACTTATCTAGTTATTGTATGTTGTACACATACATTAAGCTAATGACAACATAAAATGAGAATCCACATTTAAAAAATAATGATTGACAAGTTTTTAATTAACCTGACCAGAGTTATAAAGCTGAGGTAGGAGCATTTTGAAAGTTAACTTATTTAAAATGAACATTGTCCTGGCAACATGCCTCTATAGCTACCAAACTTTAGAAACAGTAGAAGTGGGTACTGCCATGGTTTTGTATGTGAGGTTTGTAAAGGACAGTTGTGCTTCAATGGCTGTTCATAAGCATGAGGATAAAATTTGAGCACACATGGTCTTTATAGGTCATTGACTATATTCCTTCTAAAAGTTTTCATGTATGCATGGATTAGACATTGGTTTGGGCCGTTACAATGAGCAAACCACTTCTGAGGTGATGCTTAAGGACCTTTCAGGTTCACATGTCTAAAGCCCATTTGTAGCTGTTTAAATTATTTGTGTGACACTATCAGAAGATAAACAGTGTTGTTATTCTTTGCTCCCCTCTCGGGCCTTAGTATCACAAGTGCAATCATCAGCATCTACTTAGTCTTGACATATAAGACTGGTAGGGCCTACAGCTGCTGTGAATGATATGGAAGTAGAGGACTTATTGCAATGGTAAGTATTGGAGGATGAAAGTTAGTAATTTAGATCTTCAAGCGCCTGTATGTTTAATGGTCTCAAATGAGGAGCAAATAATAGTAACATTGTTTACCTCCCATGCATGTCATAAGAGGTGACAAAGAAAGAAATGGAATTCCTTGTTTGAATCTTAAATCTTAATTGTTGCTATAGTTTTCTATGCCTTAGTTTCTGACAATTTCATGAAGTAAGACATAGAATTAATTTATTTAAGAGTTCATTTTCAAACTTCCCATCCAAAGATCAGAAATGCATTGTGTAACGATTTTATTTGTGCAATGACCCAACACATCAAACTCTGTGAAGAATTCATTGTTTAAATCATAGATCTTTTTTCCAATCTATAGTTATAGTTTCCATGTTTAATTTCTAATATATTTTTCATATGAGATAAACATATGCAGCTGACAAACACTCTTATTGATGATAATTTTCTTAACACATCATTTATTCTAGTGAGAAGCTTAGGCAGTCTTGCAAACCCACATTGACAATACTGAATCATGTATCACTTAACAGATGAAAACATTTTGCTCAAAACATCCATCCTATAATTTTGTAAAGCTGCCACACTTTGGTTTGACAACATATAACTCAGTTATTATTTCCTTATTGATCATTTATGTCTCTCTTCACACTCCATGTTTTTGTGCTTTAATGTATGTGTCTGAATCTTTCATTGGTCAAATGGCACTGTGGTTTCAGAGGTAGTGAGTTTTTATCATGATTGTGAGACTGGATGTTGAACCAAGTTCAAGATCAGCTGCAGGAAACTGGGCAGTTGGACTGTTTGGAAAGCAACTCGATGAATGTAAATGTTTCCTAGATAATCACTACAACCAAAGAATTGCTGGGTTGATTGCTACATCCTGAATAGAATATGAAACCAACAGTTTTATTCACTTTAAAAGGATAATGTTATACTGTGTTGTAGTTTACAGCAAGGTCGCAATATTTGTGCCTTCAACTCCATGCATCTGTAGCACAGCATTTCCTGAACATGGTTAGCCTTCGCTTTTCAATCCCTAATCTCTTAGCCTGACTGCAATTACGCATTCTGTTGTTAGGATACTGTCTGGCTATGTGGCAGCAAGGTACAGAGTGTGTTTGTGACAGCCAAGGTGCAGTTTTGAATCTCACCACAGGTAGTTGTGCAGCCAGGCTGTTCAAAAAGCAACTGCAAACTACTATATGTAAATACTGCCAAGAAAATCATTACAGCCAAAAATGCCTGGTTGATGGCTACATGTTGAGTAAGATGATAGGTTACTAATTTTTTTCAGGGCAATTGGAAGTTGAGCAGGTTCTCAGTTAGCTCTGTTCTACTGACCCTGATGCTGACCTCATAACATATGCCCTGAGCTACTTATAATCTCTTGCAACTATTTGTTCTGACACATCACCAGGAATTAAGAAATTCATCAGAACCATAATCCGTGCTGTTCATTTGAAACAATTTATACCAGGCCATTGTGTGTTTAGACAGATCTAATCCATCTAGTCGTACCAGAACTTCTCCACGACACAACTTCTTCTCAAAGCTGCCAGTGCGCTCCCATATGTCAATCTGAAAATAGAAATGAATTGATAGGTCTAGAAACTTCTAATGATAAAAACAGAAAAAGAGCCAAAAAGTGGGATAGCACGTATAATATGAACAAGAGTTCTGAACGCCGCAAGATTACAAGAACAATTGAATAAGATATGTACGAGTAAAACATAAATAGTAACAAATATACAAATAACCTGTGTGTTGATAAGATCTAATTGGGGGAGCAAAGAACTATGAAAAAACTGTCACCTACCATGCTTGTTTTAAGAAGTTGCTAAGGGCATTTTGGGGGGGGGGTGGAGTTATTTATCCCACCTGTCTTAAGATTAACTTGTATACTTAATAAATCTTTGGTTTTATCAATTTTTCATATCACTGTGAGTCTTACTGTGGACTTAGAGAGAAGAATCCAGATATTTTAAAACAAATTCTATAGATGCATGTAGTGTTGGGTACCTGTTACCAAGAATATAAGACCAATGTGTTTGTGCATAATAGACTTAATGTATTAGAGGGTAACAAGAACCACTGTCAACAGTCATGAAACTTCATTAACTCAAGTGGTACAGGCACGTAATGACACATTCCTCTATGACAAAATATGTTCTTCAAGGTATGGTGAAGAGAGAAGAATGGCAATGGCGCTGGCAAAATTAAAACAGATAAAGAAACTATGGCTAACATAAGAACCAAATTGTGTTTACTACAAACGTGTATTTCCTGTGGCGACATATGGATGTGAAGCATGGACACTTAATAAAACAGTGGCCAAGAGAATAACATCATTTGAATTAAAGTGTTATAGAAGAGTGTCACTGGAAGATGCAGGGAAACTTGCTCAAGACCGAGGAGAATTCAAGAGATCCATAGGAAAGACTACGTTCTAGAAAGAATGTCACTTGATGATGATGAAGGTGTGGAGGGTGGAAGAAGACGAGGGAGCCCAGAAGAAGACATGTTTGAATAATATCAGGGACTAGATAGGGTTTGGAGTTTCCAAAACTCATCAGGATGGTAGAGGATTGACATGCATGATTATTTTTCTCCATCAAATGTCAAAATGTGACACTCCTACAATCCTGACATATTATGGGTTTTATTATTATGATTATTATATCTGCCCCATCCCATAGGAGAACAAAATGACAAAAAATTTATGTTGAAGTGGATTTATCAGTCAGAAAAGTACAGATATCACAGGCAAAATGTAATAAACTCTGTTTCACAGACTACATTCTGCTAACTAGCAGAAGTTTGAGAATTAACTCGGAGGAAAGAAAGCTATCTGAAATATATAATACAAGATAGGCCACAGTGTGAACTACAAAAGACAATGAATTTTATTCAGGAGACAGAATTACAGATATAGACATGTTTTATTCTGGAGACATGTATAGATATGTTTCAGATGAATGAAAGAAGAAAATAATACAAAATAGCTCATGCTATATAACTCACATCCTTCTTCTTCTTTGTTCAGGATTATTTTGGTCTTGCTAGATCTCTAGACCAGTCGCCAGGATGAAGCTCCCAGTTTTCTCCAGGTCAGAGCGGCTGCCCCCAACTATTTACCTCACTTTAGTCCAGTGTGGTTAGAACTCAATAAATTTCTAGAAAATAGTTTAGAGATTTTTTTTCTAACTTAAAAAAAACTTTGCTATCAAATTCATTTTAAGTACCTTCATTGTCCTTCCATGGACATTACATGCAGAATATTTGATCTTTTTGCGGTACACTGGATCAAAGGATGCTTTCACAACAAGTGTCTTTTTTCTTTGTATCACCTTCTTTCCTTCTACGAGGTATGTCTTCACATAGGTATCTAGAGAAAGAATGTTTGAATTCATTAAAAAAAATAGTGATTTTCATAGTTATATATTACATGATCATTCAAATAGTGAGTATAGAGACTCAAGATGAACATATATAGACTCAATATGATTGTATAGTATAGAAACTCAACGTGAGAGTATAGAGACTCAACATGAGAGTATAGAGACTCAACGAGAGTATAGAGACTCAACGTGAGAGTATAGAAACTCAACATGAGAGTATAGAAACTCAACATGAGAGTATAGAAGCTCAACATGAGAGTATAGAGATTCAACATGAGAGTATAGAAACTCAACATGAGAGTATAGAAGCTCAACATGAGAGTATAGAGACTCAACATGAGAGTATAGAAGGTCAACATGAGAGTATAGAAACTCAACATGAGAGTATAGAGACTAAACATGAGAGTATAGAAGCTCAACATGAGAGTATAGAAACTCAACATGAGAGTATAGAAGCTCAACATGAGAGTATAGAGACTCAACATGAGAGTATAGAAGCTCAACATGAGAGTATAGAAACTCAACATGAGAGTATAGAAGCTCAACATGATAGTATAGAGACTCAACATGAGAGTATAGAAACTCAACATGAGAGTATAGAGATTCAACATGAGAGTATAGAAGCTCAACATGATAGTATAGAGACTCAACATGAGAGTATAGAAACTCAACATGAGAGTATAGAAACTCAACATGAGAGTATAGAAACTCAACATGAGAGTATAGAAACTCAACATGAGAGTATAGAAGCTCAACATGAGAGTATAGAAACTCAACATGAGAGTATAGAAACTCAACATGAGAGTATAGAAGCTCAACATGAGAGTATAGAAACTCAACATGATAGTATAGAGATTCAACATGAGAGTATAGAAACTCAACATGAGAGTATAGAAACTCAACATGAGAGTATAGAAACTCAACATGATAGTATAGAGATTCAACATGAGAGTATAGAAACTCAACATGAGAGTATAGAAACTCAACATGAGAGTATAGAAGCTCAACATGATAGTATAGAGATTCAACATGAGAGTATAGAAACTCAACATGAGAGTATAGAAACTCAACATGAGAGTATAGAAGCTCAACATGAGAGTATAGAAACTCAACATGAGAGTATAGAAGCTCAACATGATAGTATAGAGACTCAACATGAGAGTATAGAAACTCAACATGAGAGTATAGAGATTCAACATAAGAGTATAGAAGCTCAACATGATAGTATAGAGATTCAACATGAGAGTATAGAAACTCAACATGAGAGTATAGAAGCTCAACATGATAGTATAGAAACTCAACATGAGAGTATAGAAGCTCAACATGAGAGTATAGAAGCTCAACATGATAGTATAGAAACTCAACATGAGAGTATAGAAGCTCAACATGAGAGTATAGAAACTCAACATGAGAGTATAGAAACTCAACATGAGAGTATAGAAGCTCAACATGAGAGTATAGAAACTCAACATGAGAGTATAGAAACTCAACATGAGAGTATAGAAGCTCAACATGAGAGTATAGAAACTCCACATGAGAGTATAGAAACTCAACATGAGAGTATAGAAGCTCAACATGAGAGTATAGAGACTCAACATGAGAGTATAGAAACTCAACATGAGAGTATAGAAACTCAACATGAGAGTATAGAAACTCAACATGAGAGTATAGAAACTCAACATGAGAGTATAGAAGCTCAACATGAGAGTATAGAAACTCAACATGAGAGTATAGAAACTCAACATGAGAGTATAGAAACTCAACATGAGAGTATAGAAACTCAACATGAGAGTATAGAAACTCAACATGAGAGTATAGAAACTCAACATGAGCTTATAGAAGCTCAACATAAGAGTATAGAGACTCAACATGAGAGTATAGAAACTCAACATGAGAGTATAGAAACTCAACATGAGAGTATAGAAGCTCAACATGAGCTTATAGAAGCTCAACATAAGAGTATAGAGACTCAACATGAGAGTATAGAAGCTCAACATGAGAGTATAGAGATTCAACATGAGAGTATAGAGATTCAACATGAGAGTATAGAAGCTCAACATGAGAGTATAGAGATTCAACATGAGAGTATAGAGATTCAACATAAGAGTATAGAGACTCAACATGAGAGTATAGAAGCTCAACATGAGAGTATAGAGATTCAACATGAGAGTATAGAGATTCAACATGAGAGTATAGAAGCTCAACATGAGAGTATAGAGATTCAACATGAGAGTATAGAAGCTCAACATGAGAGTATAGAAGCTCAACATGAGAGTATAGAGACTCAACATGAGAGTATAGAAACTCAACATGAGAGTATAGAAGCTCAACATGAGAGTATAGAAACTCAACATGAGAGTATAGAAACTCAACATGAGAGTATAGAAGCTCAACATGAGAGTATAGAGACTCAACATGAGAGTATAGAAACTCAACATGAGAGTATAGAAACTCAACATGAGAGTATAGAAACTCAACATGAGAGTATAGTAACTCAACATGAGAGTATAGAAACTCAACATGAGAGTATAGAAGCTCAACATGAGAGTATAGAGACTCAACATGAGAGTATAGATACTCAACATGAGAGTATAGAAACTCAACATGAGAGTATAGAAGCTCAACATGAGAGTATAGAAGCTCAACATGAGAGTATAGAAGCTCAACATGAGAGTATAGAAACTCAACATGAGAGTATAGATACTCAACATGAGAGTATAGAAACTCAACATGAGAGTATAGAAGCTCAACATGAGAGTATAGAAACTCAACATGAGAGTATAGAAACTCAACATGAGAGTATAGAAGCTCAACATGAGAGTATAGAGACTCAACATGAGAGTATAGATACTCAACATGAGAGTATAGAAACTCAACATGAGAGTATAGAAACTCAACATGAGAGTATAGAAACTCAACATGAGAGTATAGAAGCTCAACATGAGAGTATAGAGACTCAACATGAGAGTATAGATACTCAACATGAGAGTATAGAAACTCAACATGAGAGTATAGAAACTCAACATGAGAGTATAGAAACTCAACATGAGAGTATAGAAACTCAACATGAGAGTATAGAAACTCAACATGAGAGTATAGAAACTCAACATGAGAGTATAGAAGCTCAACATGAGAGTATAGAAACTCAACATGAGAGTATAGAAACTCAACATGAGAGTATAGAGACTCAACATGAGAGTATAGAAACTCAACATGATAGTATAGAGATTCAACATGAGAGTATAGAAGCTCAACATGATAGTATAGAGATTCAACATGAGAGTATAGAAGCTCAACATGAGAGTATAGAGATTCAACATGAGAGTATAGAAACTCAACATGAGAGTATAGAGATTCAACATGAGAGTATAGAAGCTCAACATGATAGTATAGAGATTCAACATGAGAGTATAGATACTCATCATGAGAGTATAGAAGCTCAACATGAGAGTATAGAGACTCAACATGATAGTATAGAGATTCAACATGAGAGTATAGAAACTCAACATGATAGTATAGAGATTCAACATGAGAGTATAGAAGCTCAACATGAGAGTATAGAAGCTCAACATGAGAGTATAGAGATTCAACATGAGAGTATAGAAGCTCAACATGATAGTATAGAGATTCAACATGAGAGTATAGATACTCATCATGAGAGTATAGAAGCTCAACATGAGAGTATAGAGACTCAACATGAGAGTATAGAAACTCAACATGATAGTATAGAGATTCAACATGAGAGTATAGAAGCTCAACATGATAGTATAGAGATTCAACATGAGAGTATAGAAGCTCAACATGATAGTATAGAGATTCAACATGAGAGTATAGATACTCAACATGAGAGTATAGAAGCTCAACATGAGAGTATAGAGACTCAACATGAGAGTATAGAAACTCAACATGATAGTATAGAGATTCAACATGAGAGTATAGAAGCTCAACATGAGAGTATAGAGACTCAACATGAGAGTATAGAAACTCAACATGATAGTATAGAGATTCAACATGAGAGTATAGAGACTCAACATGAGAGTATAGAAGCTCAACATGAGAGTATAGAAACTCAACATGAGAGTATAGAGATTCAAAATGAGACTATAGAAGCTCAACATGATAGTATAGAGATTCAACATGAGAGTATAGAGATTCAACATGAGAATATAGAAACTCAACATGAGAGTATAGAGATTCAAAATGAGAGTATAGAAGCTCAACATGATAGTATAGAGATTCAACATGAGAGTATAGAAACTCAACATGAGAGTATAGAGATTCAACATGAGAGTATAGAAACTCAACATGAGAGTATAGAAACTCAACATGAGAGTATAGAGACTCAACATGAGAGTATAGAAGCTCAACATGAGAGTATAGAAACTCAACATGAGAGTATAGAAGCTCAACATGAGAGTATAGAAGCTCAACATGAGAGTATAGAGACTCAACATGAGAGTATAGAAACTCAACATGAGAGTATAGAAACTCAACATGAGAGTATAGAGACTCAACATGAGAGTATAGAGACTCAACATGAGAGTATAGAGACTCAACATGAGATTATAGAGACTCAACATGAGAGTATAGAAACTCAACATGAAAGTATAGAAACTCAACATGAGAGTATAGAAGCTCAACATGAGAGTATAGAGATTCAACATGAGAGTATAGAGACTCAACATGAGAGTATAGAGACTCAACATGAGAGTATAGAAACTCAACATGAGAGTATAGAAACTCAACATGAGTGTATAGAAACTCAACATGAGAGTATAGAAGCTCAACATGAGAGTATAGAAGCTCAACATGAGAGTATAGAGACTCAACATGAGAGTATAGAAACTCAACATGAGAGTATAGAAACTCAACATGAGAGTATAGAGACTCAACATGAGAGTATAGAGACTCAACATGAGAGTATAGAGACTCAACATGAGATTATAGAGACTCAACATGAGAGTATAGAAACTCAACATGAGAGTATAGAAACTCAACATGAGAGTATAGAAGCTCAACATGAGAGTATAGAGATTCAACATGAGAGTATAGAGACTCAACATGAGAGTATAGAGACTCAACATGAGAGTATAGAAACTCAACATGAGAGTATAGAGACTCAACATGAGAGTATAGAGACTCAACATGAGATTATAGAGACTCAACATGAGAGTATAGAGACTCAACATGAGAGTATAGATACTCAACATGAGAGTATAGAAACTTAACATGAAAGTATAGAGACTCAACATGAGAGTATAGAGACTCAACATGAGATTATAGAGACTCAACATGAGAGTATAGATACTCAACATGAGAGTATAGAAACTTAACATGAAAGTATAGAGGCTCAACATGAGAGTATAGAGACTCAACGTGAGATTTCACCTATTTGTTTCCAGGGGGCTAAAAACTGAGCAAAGAATAGCAAAACTATTTAGCTTCCATGCATGTCATAAGAGACATTTAAGTAGGTTATGGGGTGGAATTGGATGCCCTGTCACATGTAAGGGTAGTGACCCAAAAGCCATGCTGAAGTTCAATGTATCAGGCCAAAAGGTGTAGATATAGCAGCAATGTTATAAACCATGGCACATCACAGTGAGATAATTTTTAGGTATCTAAGCTCAATCTGAGAGCATTCAAACAATACAATCTGAGAGCACCCAAACAATATGAGTATCTAAACAATCTGAGAGCATCTAAACAATCAGAGCATCTAAGTTCATTTTGATAATATATAAGCTTAATCTAAGAGCATTTAATTGAATCTGAGAGCATCTATGTTGAATCTGATGATAGATAGCATCGGTGAACAAAGCCAAATACAATCTGCCAAGGTATTTTTACTGGCCTGATTAAAAATAACCATATGCATTGGCTCCTGAGCTCAGATAATACTACTTGACACTTTAAAGTACTAAAAATATGCTTGCTGGTCCCATTGTGTATGGGAAATGCTGAGTCTAGTTACAACTTTATACATGGCAGCAAAGATTATTGAAGGCAGTATATATAAATAAATACCTGGAGGATGGGCATTTGCAGACCTGTGCAGACCAGCAGCACATATTATGTCCACTTCTAACTGACCCTTTGAGACCATGAATCCTAGTTTGATGTCTCCACACACCGTGGTCTCTGTTAACAGAGAAAGTATACTAATTAGTGTTAGTTGTATTTTAAATGAATATTTATTTAACAATATTGTAATGATCTAGCGAACGAAAGAAGAAGAAGTAATGATCAATTTTATAAATCCTGAATTGAATGAATAATGAAATGTGACAGATGGAAGATTCATGGGTAAAATACAGTCTTTAAAATTATAATACAAATGGTTGGTTAAAATGATAATGGTTATGTTGGGAGTTGTAGTTGTTGCTGTGTTTATTGTGATAAAGACAGTTGTGTTAAATTTTTTAAAAAGTGGTTATAATTTTGATAAGAAAGGATGTGCGATAGAGGATGACAGAATGACAACAAGCAGCTGAGCTGAAAGAATGAGATGGACACACTGTTGTATAAAATAAGAGAAACACAACGTGGAAACACTGTTTATTGTATAAAATAAGAGAATAATAACATGGACACACTGTTTACTATATATATAATAATAATAATATGGACACACTGTTTGTTGTATAAAATAAGAGAATAACAAAATGAGAATAATAACACTGTTTGTAAAATATAATAATAAAATATAATGTTTATAGAATAAAATAATAATAAGCTGTTTGTTGTATACCCAGTAATATAAAATAGTAGTGACATGGACAGACTTTTGTATACCCGGTAATACAAAATAGTAATAACATGGACAAACTGTTTGTTGTATATCCGGTAATTCAAAATAGTAGTGACATGGACAAACTTTTGTATACCCGGTAATACAAAATAGTAATGACATGGACAAACTGTTTCTTATTTAAATAAAAGATAAAGTTAGGTCCTATGGCAGCATCCTGCTGTCGGGGTTGAAAATAACTTTTCATGTACTAAGCCGCAGCAACTATTAGGTGGCATGACCAGTTCCCTTCCTTGCTGTCTTTATCTCTCCTAACTCATGCATCAGGTAATCATTTACAGCTTAGTGACTTGAGGAGTGGTCATGTCAAGCGAGAAATCACAACCTAGATATTTTTCTACGGGTGTGGTTTCAAACCTAGAACACTATAACCCGGTGATAGCAAGCAAACTCACTACCAACTAGGCTACCTCACTCCTCAGATATAAAATAGTAATGGCATTGACACACTATTTGTTGTAGGCCTATAATATAAAATATTAATGACATTGACACACTAATTGTTGTATAATATAAAGTAATAGAGACATTGACACACTAATTGTTGTATAATATAAAGTAATAGAGACATTGACACACTGTTTATTGTATCTTCTTCTTATTCTGCATTAATTCTCAAACTCTTACAAAATAGCAGAATATAGTCCGGAGAATGTAGTGCATTGTGTCACGGTTTACAACTTGTCTGCGATATCTGCAACTTTTCTGAAAATATCTGCAACACAGTTGTATCAGCATGACTTCTGGGCCATTTTGACCCTATATGGGATGGGACAGCCAACTCCAACCCACAACCTCCAGAGGTGCCTCTTTAAACATGTCTTTGGTTCCCTTTCTGGCCATAGGAACACATAGGCAGTTTACTATATAATATAAAATAGTAATATAACATGGACACACTGTTTGTTGTATTGGAAAGGATACGACTTGCTCCAGACACATTTTGGTAATTGATAAACAGCAAAATAATCAATAAGAGAATATAAATGATAAATAGCAAATAAATAAGTAAGAGAGTATATAACCTGCTGATGGTTTTGGTGGTATCTGTCCAGGACCAAGTATTGAAGTTATGTCATCACCTTCAGGTGGTGGTCTATCAGGTGTCAAAGGTGACACACTTGTGGTGAAAAAAACAAATGTTATTTAAAATTGAAATGTTGCAAAATAAAAATTTAATATTTGGTAAAGTTCCTTTCATGCATCTTAGATACCTTTTAATATCTTAAAAAGTAAACAAACTTAATTATTTGTGCACTTTCAATCATTATATTATAGTCTACTATTTCTAGAAATGAATCTTGTTTCTTGTTTAGGAACAAGTGTCACAGCCCAGGGGACATTCCCATATAATATGCTCTACTTGCTGTTTCGCCAGCCAACCAAACGTGTATAAGCTCAGTGTCTCAGTCAGTTGATTTCCAAGGATTTTTTTCCTAAATTCAGATTTCTTTTGCGTAGCCGCTTGTATTTAGCGGCGGAGTAATCTATGCCTAGTAAGCGGCATTCTATCCAGGTAATCTAGGCCAATAGGATGTTTTCACCAAAATTCTAGATCTGCTAGACTGTACCCTGTCCATCTTGTGATGTTACTCTCCCACTTGTATCCCTGCCTACCTCTTGCTCGCTTCCCTTTGACTTTACCTTCAAGTAAGGTCTTCAATAAGGTGTCATAACTTTTAATGTGTCCAAAATATTTTATTTGCCTGATCTTTATTTATCTTAGTAATTCTTTCTTCATATTAAGTGTTTTTAGAACCTCTTTGTTTGTTTTCTTCTCTTTCCATGATGTTCTCCCTATTCTTCTATATATCCACATCTCAAAGGCATCAATTCTTTTTTTGTAACTGTTATTTAGTGTCCATGTTTACAAAATTAATACACACAGCTTTAAATACAAACTAGTTACTTTAAATACAAACAAGTTATTGTATCTTCCAAATACCCTCCATAAATAATTCATGTGAGGACAAAATGCATTGGCAAGTGGAAATTACTCAATTTTAATGCGAAGGTGGTGATTTACAGTCATGTCTTTATCATGACTGTAGTAAGTCATTTACCGGTAGTCATGTTCCCCATGTCTCTTTTTTGCTTATCGGAACACTTATTACAAAGGTAATAATGGTATTATCAATCAGAGCTCAATTACAATGGCATTGTGTAACTAAAAATACAGCGGTGCATATTTACTAAAAAATATGGATCTGCAAAAATTATTTAAAATGTGTGAAATGTAGGTTCGGCTCCTAGGATTTGACCATTTTTTATAATGAGAAAATGAAAAACTTGAAAATTAAATTTGAACCATGTCAATTCAGCTAACACCAATACGCAATGCAACTTGATTGAAAATTTTTTCCAAATTCAAACAACCTACATCCCTTAAATAGATACAATTTTAGTCCAGAATAGTATATGTGTATATTCTAAAGTCACTAGAACATGGATCGGTAGATCGAGGCACAGACAACAACACACAAAATATATGGGTACGTAAATTCCTCAAGTATCACATACACTTAAACAAACACTTTATCATTAGGCTTATGTGCTGCGAGGTGTTAAGATTAACACATAAACACATCAATCAATCAATATCAATAAAACCCATTACCCTTCAGGGTAGTAGGGGTACCACATTGGAAGCTTCAGCACACAGAGTCCTCCAGCGAATTCTATCCTCAGCGATACGGATGAGTGTGGAAATATCTAGCCCTGTCCATTCCTTGATGTTGTCTGTCCATGTCTTTATTTGTCCTCCTCTGCTTCTTCCACCCTCGACAGTTCCCTGCAGTATTGTTTTTGACAAGGAATCGTGCCTGCATACATGTCCGAACCATGCTAGTTTACATAAACACATAAACACAGTTGCTTCAGATAAACTTGGTTGAAATTTTGTCTGCTACCTCTTGATCTTGTAAAGAATTCCTTGATGCCTCAGTTTTATAATGAAAAGAAAGGTGATGTTTTAAATGTTTTAAGTTTATTAATTCTTCTTCTTCTTCAGCGTTCATTCAACTACCACTGGATCTTCCTTGTAGCAGTATCATGGTCCCACTAGATGTCCAGCAGGATGTAGTCCAGAGAATGAAAATGTATTGTGTCGCTGTTTTATTTGTGCCAATGGCCAGACACATCCATCTCTGGCGGGGTTTATTAATTCAAAATAATATTAAACAATCAGTGTCTATACTAGAAGGGAACTTACAAAGACAATTAATAATAATAGGTGCCTAATAATAAACCCATAACTCGTCAGGGTCGTAGGGGTGTCACAATGAGGCATTTGATGCAGAAAGATTTCCATGCATCCTCTACCATCCTAATGTGTTTGGAAACTTCACACCCTGTTCATTCTTTAATATTATCCAGCCATGTCTTCTTCAGGCAACCTCATCTTCTTACTCCTTCCATCGTACCTTCAAGAACATCTTTTGTCATCAAGGATTGTATCATCACATGCCTGCACATCGGAGTTTACGATTGTCAACAGAATTTTAAACTCAGGACTTAGTCACATTACAATTATTAACTTATGTAAATAATGTAGTTCTTTTTATTTCTGAAATCAAATGATTAAATATCCAGTGCAATATTGGTCATGCAAAAATTGGTTTTACCATTCTAGGTCATCTTGTATTCTCTACACCATATTTAATAGGGAGGTTCCTGTGGGCCAGATTATCATTCTGTGAACAGTAACTCTGGGACAATTTGTTTAGTTCTGGTTATTTTGTCCCTGTGTGCCCATACTCTTGAACATCATTTTGACTGCTTTCTATATGGTTCATGGACTCAATTGTGTGATTTACTGAATATGGCTCAAAATTTACAGATCCCTAAGAATTTTCATACGGTCAGCTCTGTTAAACAATGTTAATGAATATTCGCTTATCCCTGTTGATTCCATAATCAAATATTAAGAAGTAACGAGTCACTGCTGACTTCATGGATATGATTTGTACTCTGTGCTCTCTCTTGATAATAACCACTAATTGATTTTACTACTTTGTAAAAAAATATATTTTAGCTCTTAAAAAAATATTGATTTTATTTCTTTGATATTGTGCTACTATACTAGTTTATAGTAAAACTTGTATAAATGTATATTCTTTGGTCCAACTTATCAGTTTTCAGCAAACATTTTCTTTGGGTTTCACACATTCCTAGGTAAGTGACTATTTCCTTTCTCAAGTGATTTAGAATACAATGTCTGTCAGTCTACTATGCACAATACTGGCTGAATAAGCTGTAAATACTGAACACTTTCTTAGATGAAGGAGCAACTCTGGATGTAGCAGGAATTTCTCCTAGAGTTACCAGATAATTGGAGCTGTTTGTTATCAAATTTTAGATTTTTAAAATGGTCAAACTTCTAAATTAGATCAGTTCCTTAATGAGTGCACAAACATATTGCTGTACTCTGTTTCTGTGTTTTATGAATATATTTAAAGCAATGTTGGTAACCTAGAACTGACTGCTACATTTGTCCAAGAAATGAATATGAAACTTTGAAAGTGAATGATACAAAAGAGTGTGACTAAACTGAAGTTGAAAAGTTACCTATATCGACTATGACTTTCTTCTTCCTCAGATAGGAAAAAACTAGAGCTGCTGTTGGTCCGGCTCAATGGCTGGGGAGGTGCTAGAAGATCCATGCTCGGATCTGGTGTTTAAAATAAAATAAAGAAACTATTACAAAAATCATTTTTTGTAATAACAAACAGTTTACATTATTCTTTTGTCTTTTCTCTGCTTTTGCTTTAAGATGTTGCAGGATTGAATGACAAGCTGTTTTCAAGCTTTGTCATGTTTGGTTGCTTGATATGCAGTAATATTGTGACCTCTCAGAATGTTGGTAACTACTTCGATGCACCATATTCTTGGTCTTCCTCTGTATCTTTCTGTTTCCATTTTCATGCTGTATGGTCCTGCTGCTGACCAATAAATATTCATTCTCATTAAGTGGCCAAACCACTTGACTGTTTTTCATTATATTTGACCACAGATGTTGTTTCAACAGTTCTTGTAATCTCTTCATTTACATGATTTCAATTGCATTAATCACTGATATTTCATACCCATCAGCACAGTAAGATTTCTGACAAGGTAATCATCTCATCTTCTTCTTTCTTCTTTCTGTCCTCATGTACCTTTCGGTGTTGAAGGGAGAGTGAGCGTACAGTCTTTTGCCCTTCTATTTGCCTCCTCTGCTGTTATATTTCCGAGTGTCTCTAACACACTATCTATCCACCTTTTACGAGGGTGTCCAATAGGTCTCCTGTTTTCGTATCGTTTGTTAAGTGTTTTTTGGATAATACTTTGCTCTTTCTGTCTGGTTATGTGGCCTAACCATTTAACTTGTTGTTTCTGTATGTATTCTATTGTTGGCTTGATCCCTAATTGTTTCCTTAGTGCTTCATTCCTGATTTTGTCTCTCAAGCTAACTCCAATCATACATCTCACATATTTCATTTCAGTGGTGTTAATCTTATGTATTGTTCTAGAATCTAATGTCCAAGTTTGACACTGATAACACAATGTTGGTAAGAAAATTGAGTTGAAAAGCGCTTTCTTTGTTTCTAGTGTAATATCTTTGTTTCTTAGTAAAAGTGTTAACTGACCAATGACCTGACATGCCTTATTACATCTTGCGTTTATTTCTGCTTCTTGTTTGTTGTCATATCTCAATGTGCTGCCCAGATATTTGAATTCATCTACTTGTTTTAGTTGTTTATTATTTATCTGTATGTTGACATTCTCCTTTTCTCTTGCAATATTCATTACTTCTGTTTTTTCTATGTTGATTTTCATTCCAAATTGCTTGCCTGCTGTGTCTATTATGCTTAGGTGGTCTTGCAGGTTTTTAATGCTGTTGTGGAATAAAACCTGGTCATCTGCAAAAAGCAGTTCATTTGCTTCATTAGAATTTGCTGTTTTGTTTATATGGTCCATGTATGTAATAAAAAGTAGTGGGAATAATACACATCCCTGCTTTACTCCTGTGCTAATCACAAAGTCCCCTGTGTAGCCTGCAGCTGTTCTTATAGTGCAACTGCTGTTGTTATAGAGACTTCTACAAACGTTAATTAAATGTTCCTCTCATCCATATTTAATAATCCTTGGTTGGTTACTGTTCCATGCCTTTGACCCAATGAATTGTGTGATATATTTATGTGTTTGTGAACTATTGTGTTCCATATAACGTAGGTGTCAACTAGTACGTATTGAAATGGATTTACAGCATTGTGTATCTCATGCGCACGTATTGACGGGCTATACACAAATTTAATACAGATGGCAATATCAAACTTAAAAAGAGTTCAAAAATTAAAAGCATGACATATAGTACCAACACAGGCAAGTAAGTTAACATTGATAAGTTTCTTTCAAAGTGAATTCAACTTTACATAGGCATTTGTGAAACATGTAAAGTTGAATACAAGTTATGTCTCTTGCAAGTTAGTTAGTTAGTTGTTGGATCATTGTCATTGCACTCCGGAAAGTCCATAGGTGCTCAGATCTCTCCTTGAGTGTAGCCGCCATTACACGTTGACTGACGGTCCCAGTATGCAGTTAATTGACCATTATTCTTTTTTGCCCACGAAACCGCTCCTTTCTAGCGACACCACATTTAAAACCAAATTCCTTTATTCTAGTCATGGAACAAGAGTCATCATCGCTTATACAGTCATTTGCTCGTGCATTTTCCTGTAGGGCATTCAAAATGTCTGTAATGTCAGGGTCTTTCAAGTATTAACATGTAGCTCCCCTGTACAATGTTTCACATAATGTAACTTGTACAAATAGAAGTATAGTGTTTATTTTTTAAACACTCAAATAATGTAAAATGACTTTTTTTCCTGTTCTTTTTCAAACTCCTACTGGATCTCTCTTGTAGCAGAGTAATCCCACTAGGATGAACCAGATTTCCAGCAGGATGTAGTCCAGAAAACAAATGCAACATGCCACAGTTTTACTTGTGCAAATGGTCAGGTACGTTTAACTTTGGTAGGGTAAAATGACTTACTTTCATTTGAAAGCAATGGTGATTTTCTATTCCAATTTAAGCTTACTATCAATTTAAATAACTATAGTAGGTTCAACAGATCGTCCACTGCTAGAACTCAATTTCTATCAATAGATATACACTATTTTGTCATATTTTATGAACATACAAAATAGCAAAGTGATTTTATTCATTTTTCTCTCCTTGATCAGTTCAGTGTCAAATGAAGTATAATTGTGCCTTACCAGTAGTGGATCCTTCAGCACAAATCTGAAGTATTTTACCACCCACTTTGAGAAATTCTGCTCTAAACTTATATTCTTCTTCTTCTGCGTTCATTCTCAAACTCCTGCAGATTAGCAGGATGTAGTCCGGAGAACGTAATGCGTTGTGTCATGGTTTACAGCATTGCTGCGATATCTGCGCCTTTCGGTCTCACACATCCAACTTCAGCATGGCTTTGGGTCACTGACCCTATATGGGATGGGACAGCCAACTCCATCCCATAACCTCCTTAGTCGCCTTTTATGACATGCGTGGAAGGTAAACAGTGTTGCTATTCTTTGCTCCCCTTTCGGGCCCCGGCAACACACGGGTGATAAACTTATATTACAGCAAACACTCTTTATTTGGATAAATGAATAAGAAGAAGAAAAAGAAGTATGGTATATAAATAAATGTCCATGTTCTGCTACTGTCATGCTCTGTTACTGTTATCTTGTGTTATCTGTACAGAGAACAGAAATTACTCACGTGTAGTTTGGGATCTCTTCTGTAACTTTGGACTTTTTGATAGCATAATACTGCGATCACTTTTATCTGATGATCTTCGATGTACATCGCCATGGCAGCTCTCATCTGAACCTTTATAATAAAATTTGTACAATCTGTATCAGAGATAATATTTGTAAACATTTTGGCTGGTGTCAAAAGACTATTCTCATACATGTATACTAAGTGACTCAATGAATATGATCTGACATATGTATACTAAGTGACTCAATGAATAGGCTCTGACATATGTATACTAAGTGACTCAATGAATAGGCTCTGACATATGTATACTAAGTGACTCAATGAATATGCTCTCACACATGAATACTAAGTGACTCAATGAATTTGCTCTGACACATGTATATTAAGTGACTCAATGAATATGCTCTGAAAAGGCAAAGCGAGTCAAATGCTCCCATTGGTAAGAATTTTGAGCACAATCTAAGATCATCTCTTTGTGTGTTCGTTCTCAAACTCTTACTGGATCTCTCTTATAGACGGACAATGTTACTATACGATTTCCAGCAGGATGTAGTTCAGAGAACGGAAATATGTTTTGTCGCTGTTTTATTTGTGGCAATGACCCAACACATCAGACTTTGGCATTCTAATCACACGTGGGTTGTCGGGGCCTGAAAGGGGAGCAAAGAATAGCAACACTGTTTACCTTCCATGCATGTCATAAAAGGCGACTAAGGAGGTTATGGGATGGAGTTGGCTGTCCCATCCCATATAGGGTCAGTGACCCAAAGCCATGCTGAAGTCGGATGTGTCAGGCCGCAAGGCGCAGATATCGCAGCAATGCTGTAAACCATGACACAACGCATTCCGTTCTCCATACTACATCCTGCTAATCTGCAGGAGTTTGAGAACGAACGCAGAAGAAGAAGAAGAAGGCATTCTAATATCATAAAGATTACATTTAGTTTCTTGCCTATAGTATACATTTGAAACTTGTGATAATTGGCAAGTGAAGCTTCTTCTGAAAGCTAATAAATCTTGAAAAGATATTCTAGATTGAGAAAATGTAAAAATGTAACTAAATAACTAGTTAGATAGTCTGAATACCAATTTTCAACAGAGTAGGCTTGGGAAATGACCACATCAGAAACTGAATACCGTGTTGCTGTTCTAATTTAGTGTTAATGTTTTAGCTTCTACTCTAAATCTCCAGACAGGTCTATGACAGGTCTATGACAGGTCTATGACAGGTCTATGTGTGAAAGTTAACACAGCATTAATTGTAAAAAAGATTACATATCCTCACTGACTGGATTTTTTACAAATAGAAATTGTCCATACAATGTAAAAATTTGTAATTTTAGTAAGAGAGATAGGCCTACAGACCAAAAATCTATAATAAGAAATGAAAGAAACACATACAACTGAAAACTGATCAGATGTGACATCTAAGGGTGCTCAGACCTTTCATCTTGCTAAAAAAGTCATTGGTAGAACATCTATACAATAGCTCCGATGAAAATTCCAAATACCATAGGCCATCTCACAAAATAAGGTTACCATTTTTAGCTGGATATGTTAGGGAATTGGCTGTACTTGGAAGTGAAATCCAAATATTGATGCAAAATTCAGTTTATTATGACTGTTAAACTAACTTCCATTTATATGGAGATTCACAAATGAGATAATGAAGACCACTATGGACAAAACATTGCGAGGAATTATTGAAGTCCTGTGGCAAAAGTACAAAATAAAGTCAGACATAGAAACACTGTCTTCTTCTTCTGCATTCATTCTCAAACTCTTGCAGGTGAGAAGAATGAAGTCCAAGAGAACAGAATGTCTTGTGTAATGGTTTATAGCTTAGCTGCAATATCTCCTCCTTTCAGCCTGACACAAATAGACTGATTTGTGATTCAATGAACATACTTTTAAATTTAGAAAAATCAACACAAACTACCCCGGTATATTGTAATTTGTCATTTAGGCCTATCAGTTGGAGAAATTTATACATACAGGCAAGGGAAACTCAGAGTAAAAAACAAGAAAAAAATACAATAAATCATACTGAGTTCACATAGGCTATATCCATAAATCATACTGAATCCGTTCACACATAGGCCTATCCATAAATCATACTGAGTATGTTCACACATAGGCCTATCCATAAAACTAACCAATCACTATAGCAATCTATTCATCTAGTAACTAAATGACCATTCTACATTTGTAGCTACTATACCTGCATACTCTTTTTTCTCTATAAGAGATAAGGAGGACATCTTGGATACAGTATTCCTCATCTTTTTCCTGACTTTAGTAGTAAAACTATCAGGTTGAGAAACTGGGGGGAAAAATATGTATTTTGCTTAGACCTATCTCTTGCTGTTGTCATATGAGTCTCACATTTTAAATTGCATGTGTTCACTATAAATAGAACTCAAAACTAATAAAAGGCCTATGTAATAAATGCAGAAAAACTGAAATTCAAGTTTCAACTTAAAAGTAATAATATAAACAAACTTTGTTTTGAAAGAAAGATACCACTGTCCACTCTTTATGAACATTGTATAAAAGATTTACACAGTCCAAGTAAATCTGATAAAAGTAAAAAGAACCTTATAAAGTTACAAAATTTATTTATGTATTACATTTTTAATTATTCAAAATATAATTTACGAATCAATTACTAAATGTATCTATTGTTGTTTTCTAAAGCAGTGATTCTCAAATTTTATTACCTACTGCCCACCTTCAGAACAAAATTGGGTAGGTCTACATGTTCTAAAATAACATTCAACTTTAAAAATTACCTGTGGAATTTACATAGAATAGGCCTAAGTTGTGGTTTTGTGCTTAGAAAAACAAGAGTACTTTAATGTGTAGGCCTATATGTTGTTATTCTCTGTGTCAGTTCTGCTACAAATTCTAAACACACCTGATACTTCTAACCCGTCATCATGAATTACAACAAAAGTGCAAACAGTTCAAATGAATGAGAAATACTAGTATGTTTATTTTTACAAATTGTTATTAAATGCATTCCTTCATATTAATAATCCTTAGGTTCCTTAAATTATTAACACTGTACAATTTGTGCTCTATACAAAACAAAACCATCATGGAACAATATAATTTCATCTGCACTTTGCCAACATCTTATGCTATGGGAACCCATGTATACACTTTTCAAAGTAAGTAGGGTAGCCAGGGGTAAAGATGCGCTGGGGGCAAAGATGCGCTGGGGGCAAAGATTCGCAGTCGTTTTTTTCCGGAACTATGGGTTTTTCCCGCAAACCACGTGGCCACGCCGGACGCTAACATCCGTTTCTGTCGCACAACGAATTTTCATCGGTCACAGGCATGTCATTTTTGAGCTATGAGGTAAATTCATTTTTTAACGTTCTCGATCTAACTTTTTTTCCACTTCTCACTCTTTGTCCTCTGTTATCATTACTGTCATGTTATTTTACATGTCTGAACTGAAAACTATATTGTATTGTTAAGTTATTAAGCATGTTACATTGTCAAGATAATTTTTGTTTTCATGATATTTTATAAAAATTGTGAACAGTGTGATTTTGGGGTAACGCCGCGCACACTGACGGGGCAAACATGCGCTGCTGACTGACTGCGCATGTTTGCCCCAGTCACTTCCCCCTCATGTTGCCAAATATTTAAACCAATATTTTATTGTCACGTTATGTTTCTTTTTAGGAATTACAAACGGAAAATTGAGAAAATGATGCCACTGACTGAAAATGAAGCAGTCGCTGCTATAGATGCACAATCTCCACGGGTCATAGTTGTACGGTCTCCGCAGATAATAGATGCACGTGATCCGCTATTCATAGTTGCACGATCCCTGTCGGTTATAGCTGCACAATCTTCACGGGTCATAGTTGTACGACCTCCGTAGATAATAGATGCACGACCTCCGCCGATGCACGATCCCCGCTATACATAAATGCACGATCTCAGCTATTCATAAATGCACGTTCCCGGCTATTCATAGATGCACGTTCTCCGTTATTCATAGATGCACGCTCTCCGCTATTCATAGGTGCACGTTCTCCGCTATTCATAGATGCACGTTCTCCGCCGGTCATAGATGTACGATTTCAGCCGGACATAATTGCAATATCTCCGCCGGTCATAATTGCGCTATCTCCGCCGGTCATAACTGCACTATCTCTGCCAGTCATAGTTACACGTTCTCCGCTATTCATAGATGCACGTTCTCCGCTTTTCATAGATGCACGATTTCCTCTATTCATAGATGCACGATCTCCTCTATTCATAGATGCACAATCTCCGCCAGTCATAGATGCACGTTCTCCTCTATTCATAGATGCACGATCTCCTCTATTCATAGATGCACAATCTCCTCTATTCATAGATGCACGATCGCCTCTATTCATAGATGCACGATCTCCTCTATTCATAGATGCACAATCTCCGCCAGTCATAGATGCACGTTCTCCGCCAGTCATAGATGCACGTTCTCCGCCAGTCATAGATGCACAATCTCCGCCAATCATAGATGAACAATCTCCGCCTGTCATAGATGCACAATCTCCGCCAATCATAGATGAACAATCTCCGCCAGTCATAGATGCACAATCTCCGCCAGTCATAGATGCACAATCTCCGCCAGTCATAAATGCACAATCTCCGCCAGTCATAGATGCACAATCTCCGCCAGTCATAGATGCATAATTGCCGCCGGTCATAGTTGCACGATCTCTGCCTGTCATAGTTGTACGATCTCCGCTGATCATAGATGCACGACCTCCGCTATTCATAGATAGTTGAAATTATAGTCAAACGCTTTATAGAGCACTCCAACACGTTTTTATAGTTTTAAACGGAACTAAGCACCCATTCTCTGTATTAAATTTTGTTTTTCATATTTACGTATTTTCATTTTTTTTCGTATTAAAGTTACATAAAGATACATATGCCTAGTCTTTGTGCTCTATAATCTTCCCACAATGTGACTGGCTATGTTTAGATAGGAAGTGACGTTGTTATTTTGCTGGTTTTGTCAATTTTCCCATGATTTTGTAATTGTTTTTGCCTGCGCGTGTTTGCCCCAGAAATTGGGGCAAAGGTGGGATTATACTCATGTTCATAAAATCTCATTCTACGGACTAAACGTGATTGTATGTTGTAAATACCCTGACGATTGTTAGATGGATGGATAAGCTACACACTGCTGCTAGTTTGGTCTCTCATAGTTAAGTCTATTTGTCAGAATACGGAAAAAAGTGAAAAACGCGCATCATTGCCCCCGGCTACCCTATCCTGTTCTTCTTCTGCGTTCATACTAAGAAAATTGTAATATTAGGGAGTTGCAGGAAGGCTTCTCAAACTCCTGAAAAGTAGCAGAATATAGTCTGGTGAATGGAATGTATTGCATCATGGTTTACAGCTTAGATGCAACATCAGTGTCTTCAGCCTAACACAACTGACTTCAACATCATGGATACTCTGAACGCTTCTCTGTCCCAGGCAAGCAAGTTCTACATTGGCCAGAGATATATTAATACATTCTTTGATGTCACTGGTCCATCATCTTCTTGGTCTTCCCCTTCTTCTTTTCCATGGCACTCTTTCCTCCAGAATCAGCCTTTCAATACCATCACGTCGCTTTAAGTGTACAAAATACTTCTTCCTTCTTATGATGATATTTAGAAGCCACCCTTCATTTAATTTCAGTAACTTCAAAATTTCAATGTTCTTCCTTTGCTCTGTCCATGATATTCGTAGGATCTTTCTGTAGCACTTCATTTCAAATGAATTTATTCTTCTGGATATTGTCTTGTTTAAAGTCCAAATCTTTCATCCATATGTTGCCATTGGGAAAACACATGATCTTAAAAGGGTTTATTTATAGTAATTATTACTACTTTGTCACAGCTTCTCATTTGTGCTAATTTGAGTGTTGCAATTGTGAGTCTTCTTTTAATCTCAACTGAACAATCTCTGGAATTGTCAATAGATGTCATGTCATGTAATGTATTCTTTCCAGAACGTTGTCTTCCCAATGAACCAATGAACATTCTGTCTTGGGCCATGTGGCTTGCCTTTTCCAACGATGTATTCATGTTATCTTTAATGTTGTCAGTCCATTGTCTTCTTGGTCTGCCTTTCCTCCTCCCAGGTACTCTGCCTTCCATTATTTGTCTTTCTAAACAGTTATATGATCAAACAGATGTAATTTTCTTTTTGCTATTGTGTTTTAACACTTTGGAATCTTCAATGTGTTTATAGATAATTGCAATAAATGACTACAATTTATAAAAATAGTTATCTGCTTTCTGAAGTTTTTTTTAAAGTGTTTTTGTAAGTTTTTTTTTAATGACTTCATGAGATTTTGATACGTTTTCACTTCTGACTGGTATGTAGTTTAAAAAAAAAATTATCAAATGAGGAAAACTAAATATGCAGCATGATTTTCTGAGCTACTTTTGTAGTTTTATGAGATACATACCACTGTTAAGATGGAACTCGCGTGATCCAACTTGTGAATTTGAAAAAGGCACAGGGGAAACATTGGTAGAGCCTGCTGATGAAAATAAATATTTGTTTGCAATCTTTCTGTCTTTGTTCAATTTGTTTACATTAGTTTTTGTTTATTTGTAGCAACTTCAACTTCTTCTGTGTTGATTCTCAGAGGACTACAAATAAGCAATGAAATCTTGAGAAAACATTAGGTCATAATTTATATGACCATGATATCTGCGCCTTTTAGCCTGACATCTGACTCCAATATGGATTTTTGCAAAACATCTGACTCCAACACGTCTGTTGGTCAGATATCTGACCTAAACTTGGATTTTGACCCAACATCTGAATCTGACCTAAACTTGGCTTTTGACTCAACATCTGACCCAAACTTGACTTTTTGAACTCTTGAAATCTATATGACAGGAGATTTTCAACATACTCCCTAAACCCTCCATAGTCACTTCTTACAACATGCAGGACAGGTCACAGCGTTACCATTATTTGCGCCTCTTATGAACCCTGTCAACCCTCAGGTGGTTCTGTTACTAATTTCCTGCACATGGATCAACCACAAGGCCATTTGTGGTTAACACAACCCTCTCAACCGAGAATGAATACTGAAAATTCAGGAGAGGAATTTAATGAACTAACCATTGTGTCTACCACATATTTCACTTGTTTACAGAATGTGAATGAAGTTACATATTATGCACAAGTTCAGTCCAAGTTTGTTATAGTGCGCAAGTGTTATATTGGTGTGCCTGCCTCCAATGAAATTATGTCACTGGCAGACCTCAGACTGTAGGTGCAAGTTTGTTCTCACATCATCCCAAAAAGCAAGTATGTCTGGAACATTAGATCCATATAATACCCAGGAGAGCAAAAGAAACTATACATGGCAGCCCCTCATACAGTCAAATCCCATCTACTATAGCAACTTTGTATGTATGCTATAACAGAAAATCGGCATATACAGAATAAACAATATATATATTTGGGAATTGTGAACAGTGTTCTTAAATAGGGATATGTGTTATAAATGGATGTGCAATGGGGGATTACACTGTATCAACCTTTTTTAGTCTTTAACAAAAATTGTGAGTCAGTAAATTGTATAGAACTGCATATGATAAGGTTTCTTAGAGAGAGAGTTTGTTGATGAGCTATATACACCTCAGGAATGATGACAGAAGATGTTAGGGATTGCTGTATAGAATGTATCTTCTTACCTGCTGAAGAAGGCGAGTGCCGATGATGGCGAAAACAAGGCACTTCTGGTGAAACTGAAGGGCTAATATGGGCTGATGAACCACTAGTCCAGCTAGCGGACATGCTTATTGAATGGCTTCCTCTACGATGAGGCAATCTTGCACTGTTCTCATCATGCTCTTCCAGATTATACCACTGTGACTGCAAGATTGACCAAGAATATGTATTAACAGGATACTTGGGAAACAAACACAAATAAATTAATGACATTGAAGTCTACACATGAAACATCATGAAATTTGTATTGAAGTCTACACATGAAACATCATGAGATTTGTATTGTAGTCTACACATGAAACATCATGATATTTGCATTGAAGTCTATACATGAAACATAATGAGATTTGTATTGAAGTCTATACATGAAACATGAAATTTGTATTGAAGTCTACACATGAAACATCATGAGATTTGTATTGTAGTCTACACATGAAACATCATGATATTTGTATTGAAGTCTATACATGAAACATAATGAGATTTGTATTGAAGTCTACACATGAAACATCATGAGAGAGATTTGTATTGAAGTCTTCATGTTTTGGTCAACCACTGACTAAACAGCTGTGCGCTTATGGGATGACCATGTGCTATGATGCTGATTCATGGATCAAATACTTTTCACTGTAACCATTTCATTTAAGCTTTACCTTCTTATAAAGTTATAAACACTTCCTGAAATGTGTACCTTACCTGATTATCTAGCTGTGCCTGCGCTAAATCAAGAAGTACCTCACCAACAAATGTGTCAGAACTATCTTCATAACTCCACACAGTCAACTGGAGAGCTTTGCTAATCAACTATAAATACAGAATAGAAAATATGTTCTGCTATACAGTTGTTAAGTTACTTTGATAAATGTATAAATTACTGTTTTCAGTCTAATTATACTCACATGCTAACCTTGTATTTATATTGTGAGTTTTCACTGTTACGAGATATCATTTTAGACAGCTTTGAAACTTTGAAAGTTTACAGCAGATAAAGTACCAGTAATAATAATTAAGGATATATAGGATAACTCATATAAAATACCACTTTTGGGGATGCAAAGGGCGTTTTCTCTCACACAAACTCATGGTTAGTAGATAGATAAGATCATAAAACATCTCTTCAAGGTACACTATGGAATAGATGGGTTCAAAGCTCATGTCAAAGCATCTCTCTAATGCTTTAAAAAAATCATGTCCGACAGTGCAGATTCTCTGATGACTCCACAATTCTTGGTGAGTTGACCTGTCGCAGATAGAGACATATTTAAGAAATCTGATATATCACTGCATCATTGTTGTCTTGGGCACCCTCTTCCCCTGTTGCTGTTAACTCTGCTTCAGATATTAATCTTTCCATGCTGCTATGTCTATATGAACATAAACAACACAGCTTTTTTGTTAGGATGTTGTTAAGGAGCCAGCCCTCTTTGACATCTTTTCACTGATACAAATATAGCTGTGTAATTAATTTGTTTTCCACAAACATTCTTCTATAGAATAAAATTGTGTGCTTATTACCTCAGTCAAAGAAATACCATCCAGAAGAAATGTTTGTTCCCATTCTGGATGTCTTGTGGATGTACGAAGCTCAGTCTCCAGACTATCACGACAGCTGAAAATATTTTATGCATGAATAAATAAATGAATATGCTTTTTAAAAAATGGCATTTGAACAGATTTATGACAGACTGCAGTAAAACTATAATTTAATCAATAAAAAGTTTAAACATATAGTGATGAAATTTACAAATCACTGAAAAAAACACAGATGTGTATTTCATTATTTAAAAAAAGATTTTTATTGAAAACAAAACACAAGACACAATGGACATAGAACATTGCCCAACCAAGCCACTATGTCTCCCAGTTTAGTTTAGTATCTTATAACCTTTTATTATTAGCAAATTTCCTACATGCAAATATCTTGGTAAGCACATGTTTTTTATCTCTCATTCACATTGCATCATTGTTCCTTCATAGTTTCTGTATAACTACCATTATGATTTTCCCCCTGCATTCCTTATGTTCATACCAATCATTCATGTATTTTGTTCATAGACAGTGGCTATATCTACTACTTGTAGGTAATATTTTATCCTTTGTTTATCATATTCTCCCAACTCATAAGTTAACATATTTTGTGTATTATTCTGTTTATTGTCCATCCCCAGGTGGAAGATGGTTGATAGAATCCACACTTGCCATTAAGCGTAGGAGTGGAAGCTGTAAGTTTCTGTTCAAGGTCAAATGTGATGCTGGAGTCATACTGAGCCCGTACTTGTGGAAGGTTGTCGCAATGTTATCGATCCATCTCTTTCTCTGTCTTCTCTTGACTCTGTATCCAGATGATCGTTTGTTATAAGCTCTCAGTGGTAATTGACTTGGGTCCATTCTCACAAGGTGACCAAACCATTTATTTGCTGATGTTCTATATATTCAATACAAGGCATTATGCCTACTCTTTTTCTGATATCCTTGTTTCTTACTTTATCTAATTCTTCTGTATTTAGGCCTATTGCCCAATACCTAAATTGTCTAGCTGAAGATTGTCCATAAATTATATCAACAATTTATTACAAACCCAACCCCCCCCCCCCAAATATCCAACCTTCAATAATTCATTATTCTTCCCTCTTTAATTATGTCAACAAAATTCCCCCACCTCCTCCCCCAACCACATTAAAAAAATGTTTAGCTGATAAAGTAAATGTTTTGTTTGATTGTTTACATAAATGATTCAGATTCAAACAATTTAAATGGTGTATTAAAAAACAGTATTGTTGATGTCAACTTTTGTCAAACCTTACCCTCTATCAACAAAAAACAGTATTGTTGATGTCAACTTTTGTCAAACCTTACCCTCTATCAACAAAAAACAGTATTGTTGATGTCAAATTTTGTCAAACCCTATCATCTATCAACAAAAAAACCCAGTATTGTCGATGTCAACATTTGTCAAACCCTTCCCCCTCCCCACTGTCAACAACTGACAAACTTTTTAGACACCTCCCCAAATTATTGATGAAATTTATGTAAGCCTACAACCCCCTTGCTTTATGGCATTCCACATAGCAAGAATCTTCCATTCAGTTTTCTTGTTTTTCACTGTGTTCTTGTTTTTATCTCTATCTTAGTAAAGCCCTACAGATTGGAATATTGATGTCATATATTTGTGTTATTGCAAAACTGTATATTAACCTATTGTGGTTTTATTTCTTACATTAAATTTCCCTATGGTAAGACCTATAGTTTTACAGCAATCTTCTTTTTATGTAATTTTCTCTCCAATTTTTTTCATTTGATTAATTAACTATTATTGGGGTATTATTCTGTGTTTTATTCTAATAAAATTTAATGAAGGTCAAAATTGTAAATAAGTCAATGTGTCATATTTTTTAAAATACAGCTACTAATTTAAAAAAAAGATAAGAGTAAAGAATTAGGTTATGGTGTGGAACCTGTGTCTCCCTGCTTATTTTAGGATTAATTAATCTAAATATTATATCAATAGTTAATCAATAGCTAATTAAAATATGCACTTTTTATGGTAAGGGTTAGGGTTAGTTAAATAAAACATACCTAACCCTAACTCTGACCCTAAATAAATTTATATTTTAATTAATAAATGATAAATATAAACTAATAAACATAGCCAAAGGAAATAATCAAATAGAGGGGCACAATTTTCAAAACTATAACCAAAAATTATATTTAAAAGAATAAGGACAAAACAATAGTAACAAGTATTTTGTGTACCTCTTTCCAGGTACCAAACTTATGACAACAAAAGGACTTGGATTGATAGATTCAGAATAGCTTGCTGAAACAATATTTCTGGCTTTGACAACTGTGACTGCCAGTGCTAATCTGCTGGGCTGGTAAAATAATTTGACCTGGATCTCTCCCAAAATACGACGTGTTCCTCTTTTTACTTCCACCTGATATCAAATAAAAGTATTAATTACTCTCATTAGCTTAGCAAAATTGGTAGTTTTTTTAAATTATAGAAATATTATATTGCAAATAAAATGAAAACATCATTAAAAATTTTCATAGCACCAAAGTTTGTGTTTCGTTTTACAACACTATGGATGAGGCTCTTGCAACGCAAGACTAGTTCACAGAGACCGAATCTGAAATAAATGTATGGTAATCGACCTAAGTTAAACTAATTTTTTAAAACCTGAAAACTGATATTAAAGGAAGATGTGGGGTGTTTAATCCAAGGACACATGCTGTTGACAGATTGATGACTGTCACAGGATGACAAGTAATTTCATAAGAAATATGAAAGGTTGAATAGAATGAGAAATCAACTTCAGTTCCAAGAGAATAGTAACTTTGAGGCATACACAGCTTAATTCATGGAAGTAATTTCATAGTAAACATGAGAGATTAAGAGAATGAGAGATCAATTCCAGTGCATTATTTAGATTTCTGGCGATTATTGCTTTAAGCCTCGGAGTTATGTTCTTTGAGTGGTACTATTGGTAAAGGACTTACTTCTTTGCTGAGAGGAATGGATTGAATAAGAGAAAACCCAAGTACAAGATCTCTCATTGATTCTTATCCTGAGTAGATGTAGTCGACCCAATTCCAACTCAATTAACTCCTAATCACTGACACTCAGATAATTTTTGATTCAGTATCACAAGGGCACACTGAGTAATAAATCATCTTTGTACTGGACAAAATACTGTACCAAAATTGGATTCAATCCCAAAATAAGGGTCTACCTTTTTTTTACAGATAGCGAAACGAAATAAATATCAATTGGGGGGGGGGAGGGGAATTAATTTTTTCATGCAAACCATGTTTCCACAATTATTTATTACACGATTGTTTCCCTTGACTATAGTTCCCAATCACTGGCTGGAGCTCAAGATATTTCATTTTAGAGGGTTGTACGGGTGGGCCTATCAGTGGCACATCTTTCCATCCGTAGCAGTCCTCATGACTGTAATATACATGCTGCATCTGTATCAGTCGTAGCATAGGTAAACACAACAAACTAACGGTAGCCATTTTGTATCCAGGACTGAACCAAAATTGAGCAACATCACAAACTTACAAAATTTTTGGATCGGCACACATTTTATAAATATTGTGAAAGTAGACCCTTATTTTGAGATTGTAGCAAGTTTGTCTTGTGATGTAAAAGACCATTGTCCTACTAGATTTCCAGCAGAATGTAGTCCAGAGAATGGAAATGCAGTGTGTCGCCATTTCCTTTTTTACTAATGGCTCAACACATTCATTTTCGCAGATGTTGTTTATTGAAGCAGTAAAAGTTGCACTTTTAGCTCCAGATTGATGCTGCTCTGATTTTCTTTATGATGAGATTTTCCAAAGCTTTTGCAAGTCTCAAATAATTGTTTTACTCAACGTGGCTGCAGTATGTAATGCCATGAGCTGGACGGCTTTCTATACCAGGGAGGACTTTACGGTGAGTTTCTTGCAATCTCGAGACATGCTGCAGAAAAAACTGTTGATTCTCTTCTAGCAATGCAGGCATGATTCTTCAGTAGACTTCATCACAGCAGAGTTCATGTACCAATAGTTAGGTATTTAAGCTTAAAGCAAACCTCTTTAATAGCTTCTTACAACCTACATTGCATGCAGCCTTACAATTTACCTTGTAGGAAGAAGTTTTCTATTCTTTGTTCCTCTTTTGGGCTAGACAGCATATGCAATGGGATAGGGAAGCAAATGACCAGACTTGAGACATAAATCTACAATAATGTAAAGATTCTCTACTCTTACCGGAGTCCTGGGCAGCATGCGTCTCTTTCCTCCTTTGCCTTGTAACTCTGGACTTTGACTGGCAGAATTATCTAACAAATAGGAAAAAGAAAGGCAATAATTTTATGAAAATGGCAGTGGTCTAGTGTTAAAGGTGATAGAATAATATTCAATCATAGCGAAATATTACTAGCATTGACACTTGCAACTATATACGTCATATGATCATTGTATGTCATATGTCTGAAATTATTATTTTATTTTATTATTTCCCTTGGCACTAATGATTTTTAGTTTATATTTATCCTTTATTAATTTTAATATAAATTTGTTTAAGGTTAGGACAGTTGTGTTTTACATAATTAACCCTAACCCTAAATAAAATTATATTAAATTAATAAAGGATAGACATAAACTGACAAAGATTGCTAAGTGAAAAAAATCAAATAGGAAGTTATGCTTTCCAAACAAGAACCCATTTTTACCCGTAGACCCATTGCCGATTGTTTTTGGCTTTCGATATATTAATATTGAATTTTCATAAACATCTTCTTCTTCTGCGTTCGTTCTCAAACTTCTGCAGATTATCAGGATGTAGTCCGGAGAACGGAATGCGTTGTGTCATAGTTTACAGCATTTCTGCGACATCTGTGCCTTTCGGCCTGACACATCCGCCTTCAGCATGACTTTGGATCACTGACCCTATATGGGATGGGACAGCCAACTCCATCCCATAACCTCCTTAGTCGCCTTTTACAACATGCATGGAAGGTAAACAGTGTTGCTATTCTTTGCTCCCCTTTCGGGCCCTGACAACACACAGGCGATAAACATCTTAACTTCAAATGTGTTTTCGACAGCTGACACAGAGCTGCACACTTTGATCTCGAGTGGAAAATTGTAACAAGAAAAGAAGAGCATGTTTAAATTTTATTCATATCTTTATTTAAAACTAGTACATCTCTTGCACCCCACCCCCCTCATTTTCTACTCTCGCTGACATGAACCCCCCTGCAAGTTGAAATTGAATCTTTGGAGTCCAATAATAGACCACTTTGGGAACCTATGGTAAACTCCCAATACACTACCCACAATAAAATAGATAAACTTCAGACTATCCACTATAAACACACACACCTGTGTCATAGTCATATGTTTATATAAATATATATAGGCCTATATATATTTATATACATACATACAAGACACACAGAGACACAGAAACACACACAGACACATATATGACATTTTGTCTTCTAGACACACACATATAGGCCCCTATGTCATTTTGTCTTCTAACGGGTTAGTTAGTGTAGTGATTTTCTGGTTATTATTTACATTCATTAGTCTGCTGTTGCTTTCTGAACAATCTGTTGTGGAATTGCCCGCTGTACGTATTGAACCCTGTACCTTGGCGGTCACAAGTATCACTGTACTTCACCACCTCATAACTGGATGTAAATAACATAGTTCTCAAGTTTGAGAACATGTAACTGAAAAATCAATGTGAATATCTGTGTACCTATAGGTACCTAATACACATACCTGGTGTTATGACAAGTGAACTATCATTATGTGCCCTGCAGTCTGCACTGAAATTTAATGAAAAGTATATATTCTACAAAATACTTCAGTATTTATTATTTATTAAGTATAAATTCAGCATTTATGAGATAATAGTCAGTATAAAAGAAGAAATAGTCAGTATAAAAGAAGAAATAGTCAATATGAATGAAGAAATAGTCAATATGAATGAAGAAATATTATAAATGAAGAAAAGGTATAAAAGAAGAAATAGTATAAATGAAGAAATAGTATAAATGAAGAAAAGGTATAAAAGAAGAAATAGTCAATATGAATGAAGAAATAGTCGATATGAATGAAGAAATAGTATAAATGAAGAAAAGGTATAAAAGAAGAAATAGTATAAATGAAAAAATAGTATAAATGAAGAAAAGGTATAAAAGAAGAAATAGTATAAATGAAGAAATAGTATAAATGAAGAAAAGGTATAAAAGAAGAAATAGTCAATATGAATGAAGAAATAGTCAATATGAATGAAGAAATAGTCAATATGAATGAAGAAATAGTATAAATGAAGAAAAGGTATAAAAGAAGAAATAGTATAAATGAAGAAATAGTATAACAGAAGAAATGTTCAATATGAATGAAGAAATAATATAAATGAAGAAATAGTATAAATGAAGAAAAGGTATAAAAGAAGAAATAGTCAATATGAATGAAGAAATAGTATAAATGAAGAAATAGTATAAAAGAAGAAATAGTCAATATGAATGAAGAAATAGTCAATATGAATGAAGAAATAGTCAGTATAAATGAAGAAATATTATAAATGAAGAAATAGTATTAATGCACAAACATGATAAAAACAGCACTCTGTACATATTTTAGACATTAAAAAGCCATGAAATTTAATGAAGACCGAAGTTATTGAAGTACGACACATAAGAAGATAATATTATAAGATGTGAAAATAATCCCTTTAGCAGTGAGCAAGATAGCTCTTAAAAGAAACACTCAGAAGAACAATACTTAGAGAAAGTAAAACAATCAATATCCATACTATTCAAGAACTGCACGGAATTATCGTTGAACAGATATAATTGGAGAGATCTGACCTCTGCCCTATGCGCTAACTTCAGCGGAAAAGGAATGAATGAATGAAGGTAGCTCTTGACAGACATATCCTTTCTGACAAAAGCAAATGTTATTCTCAGTTGTAACTGGTGCGACACACAGACTCATAAGATTTCAAAGGCGTGGATATATACGGGAGGGGATATGGATGCATGCTTAGTCCCCGAAAGGAGACATCCCAGTGCGTCAACATCCTATTATTGCCACGTTCTGACAGAGGCACAGCACACACTTCTGGGCCAACTAGTTCATAATTCTTTTGTCATATTTATTGACCCAGCCGTAGTGATGGCACATATATCATACCCGGTCACTTATGAGTGTGTCAAAGGGACAACAGTGCAATGCCCGCTGGTCTGCATCTCGTTGTCATCCATGGTGATTATTTAAAAAAAAAAGAAATTCAGACAAGATGTGGCAGTGATGTTTTTTTCACAGATTACAAGCTGTAAGCTCATACCAAAACGTTCCTTAGTTGTTTTCTACGACATGTCTGGAAAGAAGACAGTGGCCTTATTCTTTGCACCCTGCACTAAAAGTTCATGGTATGAGCTTACAGCTAGCGTTACACTAAGAGGAACACGTCGTATTTTGGGAGAGATCCAGGTCAAATTATTTTACCAGCCCAGCAGATTAGCACTGGCAGTCACAGTTGTCAAAGCCAGAAATATTGTATCAGCAAGCTATTCTGAATCTATCAATCCAAGTCCTTTTGTTGTCATAAGTTTGGTACCTGGAAAGAGGTACACAAAGCGAAGGGTACGAAGTTACACTAGCGAAGATGTATAATACCTCGTACATTAAAATATAAAGGAACTGTAAAAGATAGTGAGATTATGGTCTATCGTAATGTACAAGCAGAAAAATAATGTAGACCAGCTGCAGTCAATCTGATGCACAGGTTGGCTCTTGAATACCTGTGCTACTCACCTTTCTGTGACAGAATTTAATATCAGTATAGTTTGAGGATAAACACAGGAAGTTACTGAAGTCACATAGTCATAAGTTTGACCTTTCAAGGTTTGATTATTCCATTCTAAAATTTCTTGACCTGTTGTAGAAAAGTCGAACAGATTAGTTGCAGTCGTAGCATTTAAAAATAACTAACAAAAAAAACCAAAACACACAACAAAAACATGCTTCTTTATTATATAATATAGATAACAATGGCAAAATACAAGCATAATGTGCCTAAACGCCAATAAACGGCTCCTTAACAACATCATAACAAGAAAGCTGTGGTTTTTTTGGTCATATAAAGAGACATAACAGGATGGAAAGATTAATAGCTGAAGGCAGAGTTAACAGCAACAGGGAAGAGAGCGCACAAGACGACGATGGTGGAGGGATATATTCGATTACTTAAACATCTCTCAAGCTGCGGCAGGTTAACTCACTCAGAATCGCGGAGTGTTAAAAAAATCTATATGGAAGACCACGTTCTGGAAAGAATATGTCACATGATGAATATAGGTAAATTAATAACCAAAATGTCAGAGGATATCTGACAAAGTGGATAGTGTCCCAGTAACAAATATAAGAAGCGAGAACACTAAGAATAATGTACTAGTTGTTACTGTTACTAATAAATACTAAACACACTAAGTGTAAGTGTAAATAACAAAATAACAAAGGAACAAGAGCATATTTTACGTTGCGGTTCAATTTTGACCTTTATTAAGAACACGAAAAATTGAGAATGAATTAAAACAAATATACTGGAGCGCCCTTACCAGCAGAACCGAGTATCTGAAAACGGAAAATGAAAAGAGATACTTATGATCGTGTTTAGTTTAAAGCAAAATTAGTGCTATATTACAGGAGTGCACTAGGTCCCTTGTTGTTGTTTATTTGAACTTAGCATGTGTATTATTTATTAGTAACAGTAACAACCAGTACATTATCATTAGCGCTTCACTTAGATAATATAGGCTAGAGAATATTTTAGGAGGGGGAGAGAGGGGGATCTGATGAGGTTGGTGTCAATGCCATGCCGGAACTGGTGAAAGTAATCTTAATCTCAGCGCTAATTAGGTCTTTTTTTTAGATTCCTTATAGTATAGGTTATTTTCGTTGTAGCAAAGCGAATCAAATACTGGGTCAATTATCCCCTTTATTGCAACACAAAATGCTACCAATGTCAACACACAAAAAAACATGTTATCCAAAGTATCTTCATTCCAGCCCTGTGCTACCAATGTCAAACATGATCCTTTAACAACAAAACATAAGAGACAATTGGTTACAACAGAGATGAGATGTCTGAGAAAAGCCACAGGAGTGACCAGAAAATACAGAATTAGAAACGATGTCATAAGAGAAAGAGTGTGTGTCATATCAATTCTACAATACATACAAAACCAACAGATACAATGGCTTGGTCACCTGGAAAGAATGCCATGTGATTCATTAGTTTATAAAGCATATACGAAGAGAGGAGAAGCAGAAAGAAGAGCCAAGGGTAGACCTAGAATACGCTGGATCGACAACATCAAAGAGACATTACACGAACACCAAATAACATTATATGAAGCTGTCAGAAAAGCGAGAACAAGAACATTGTATCTCCCTCGACACCCGTAAAGGGTAAAAGAGGAAGGAAAGATGAAGAAGAAAAATCAAGGTTATTTGAGGTTGATGTCCTCCTGCCACCCTAATTCTCTGTGTTCAACAATAACTTTTAGAATACTTCGAACATTACCCAATGACCTTCTTATGTCTTCATATTACTCCCTCAACCCCTTGTAGTCACTGGTAAGTAATTCTTCACATGTTCCAGTTCTAAGTAATTAGCTGGTTGACTTGTTCAAAGTAAGAAATGTTACTAGGGATTTAAGCACTGGAAGTTGTCCCCTGTTCAAAGTAAGAAATGTTACTAGGGATTTAAGCACTGAAAGTTGCCCCCTGTCCTCACATAGGTAAGAATCTCACCTTCCTACCTATAGTGTAGGGCTTATATAATCTCTCTAATATATTTTTCTATAACGCGGGATAAAACATGCATGCACGTACATACACACACATATAGATCTATATCATGATTGCCAGATAGCAGAAATTTATTATAATTAAATTTCAGTTTAAAATATAGCCAAAGATGGCAGAACTCGTAATTTTTAATACATTTCAAATTAACATACAAAATACACAAAACAAAATTGTATGGCCAGTAACATTCAAAATAGGCTAAATGTGTGAGATGTGGCCATCGTATATATAGACATATATCTAATTAGCAGATCTGCAGCTGTGTATAAGACCTATTTAGCTCAGATACATGAAACACAACAGAAAGTTCAACAACCAAAAGTGCTGGGGAACAAGTATTATTAAGAAAGAAATTTCAGGACCTCTCATGTCATCATGTTGTTGTATGTCTTGTCAAACGTGCAGCATGTGACCTTATCTACTTACACTATCTTCCTTGTCGTTATACCATTCCTGATTTTCTCTTCCCCCCTCCCCCCACCAAAGAAAAAAACATCCATGTCATTCTGTTCCCATGATACCACATCAATTACTGCATCACGAGCTCATTTGCATAAATTTGTGTACCGAAGTTGAGGTTGGCCTCGAGATTTTTTTCCTAAGTGTAATTCCCGATAAAGAGAATGCCAGAACTGGTGAAAGAAATCTTAATGTCATATTTCTCCAGGCCTCTTTTTAAATTACTTCTAGTATTATCATCCTACTTGAGGTTGATATCCTGTCACCCTAATTCTCTTCCTTCTACACTAGTTTGTAAAATACTTGGAACATTGCCTAAGTTTACACCATCAGCTGCAAACGTATAAGATGCTACACCTGTGCCTATGTCACTCAGACCCGGTCTGTCCCATTTCTTAAAACCCCCTTCACCACTGAAGAGAGTTTCCTATGTGTGTTCCGTAACATCATCTATGCAATTATCTGCTAGCGTGGCACCATAACGTATATAGGTGAGACTGGAACAGGGGTTGCTTACCGATCACGCGAACATTATACGAGTAACATAAATAAACTATTTGGGATATCTTGTTGCCGACTACTTCAATGGCACGGACATTGGGATGCCCAAGATATTCAGGTAAGTCGTGCTTGTCAGACAACTGGACCCGTCACGCGCTTGAGAACCAATTTATATATATTAATTTGGCACGATTAACCTTTTTTGGGGGGGATGAATGTCCGCCAGTTTTATTGACTATATCGTGTGTTTCTATCACTTCTGTTTGTCTAGTTTCACATATATTTGGGTGTATTTTGTATATTTCCTGTTTGTGCAGTTTCACCCGACCTAGTTTCAACCTTTCCGGGCTATCTCCACATTAAACTCTGTCATGTGAACATCAATAGTGCCGTTCTTGCTCATCGTTTGTTGTGTATGTAGTCTAGATAAAGGCCTTGTGGTTGAAACGTCGATTTATGTATGCTATTATGCGTGTTTCCAATGATTAATAAAATTTCATTTCCCCGTTCAAAGCTTTGCCTGTTGGATTTTAATTTTGCTGCAAACATGTACATATTATTGATATTTCCCATATCGGAGAACCTTGGTATTATTCAATCTTGCATCTTTCTATTCTGTCTCATCTATCAAAGTCAATGCAAACTAAATATAAAATATTGTAGAAAATATTGTTACATTGCCGGTTATTTCTAATATTTCAGTGTTCGTGGTTTTGTCGTACTGTCTAACTGAAGAATTCTACGCGGCCAACGTACCCGTAAGCCGTTTAAGTCTCTCCTGGCATACATCAGTTGACAATATTTCACTCTCGCAGAGGATAGGGCTGAGGGTGTAAATCTTGGTAGATAATTCAATAATTTAATTTGTACAGTAATTTTTGTTTTGGTTTTCCCAGTTCCTTTTTAGTTTGTCTGTTCATTGTTATATACGTCTTTCCTAACCTAATACTCATTTCTTGATGCACGGATAATTTATTGCTAACTAATAATCATAAATATGTAAAGTGGAAAACTATCTCAAGCTAATCACATTCGATGGCCGTTTGTGACTCTTGATGACATGCTGAACTATAATTTGTCTTATTTTTTGCCGACTTAGTTTAAATTCATGACAAGTATCAGAATAGGCAGCAAGTAAGTTGTGTAGTTCCTCCTCTGAGTTCGTTGTAATTGCAGCATCATTCGCAAAGAGCAAATCTCTGATCATGGTATTTATCCTAATCTTGACTTTGAGTATTGTAGAGGACACCACCTGTACGAAAATGGATGAATACATCACCCTTCTGGTTAAGAAAAGTGATGTTTCAAGAGAAGAGAAGTATATTCCAAAAATCACGAAAAAAGTGCCACCACAGTGAGACAAAGAGGTTTGGAATCAACAGTCTATAACACATTTAATTTAAGCTATTGTTGGATATAGACAAATCTTGCATCGGCCCTAACCAGTAATCAGCATGCGATTTCATTACTTCATAACCACTTACCAACACAGACTCTATTCCCTAGCTCTGGTGATACCCAAGACACAAGTGCTCTGCTGACACCTATGTTGTCCTCAATACCTCCAATCACTTTAAGGCAAATATCTGTCCAAGTTTACAAAAAGAATACAATCATATACATACAATTAGTTTTATGTAGTAGTAAATGGATTTGCTACAAAGTGGAGACGGTGCTGGAGTTGATAATGTATAAAATAAGTGAAGTGTTATATTTGAGTATATAATGTGTGGCTGATATAGCCAACATAGATTCTGCTCGTAGGTTGAAAGATTCGTGTCTCGGTCAGAGACTTTAATCCCCCATTTAACAAATAAATTTGTGGATATCTGACACAGAAGAGAGAGCCCCAGTAACACAAATAGGAAGTGACAACACTTAAGATTTAGATAACACAATGTTGCTTACACCAGTGATTTTTTTCTGGGGATATTAAGGATAAGCCGTATTCCCACTTTTTAATTTGTTTGTTTGTTTTGCGTTCGCTCCATTGTAACCATCACGGATATCCGTGCGATTTCGGCCGGGAGCGTGGTTACGTTGTGCCACCGTTATGCGCCTTGTAGGCCTAGCACATCCGATTTCGGCAGGCCTTGACAATTCGGGTGGGCAACCCTTTAATTTGGTTATTTTGGTTCTTGAATATCGATCAACCTAAAGAAAATTTCCTGTTCATGACAATAAAAATTATATGGAGATAGGTCTTGTAAGCCCAGAAGAAGGGAAGATAGGTCTTGCAAGCCCAGAAGAAGTGAAGGTAGGTCTTGCAAGCCCAGAAGAAGTGAAGGTAGGTCTTGCAAGCCCAGAAGAAGTGAAGGTAGGTCTTGCAAGCCCAGAAGAAGTGAAAATAGGTCTTGCAAGCCCAGAAGAAGTGAAGGTAGGTCTTGCAAGCCCAGAAGAAGTGAAGGTAGGTCTTGCAAGCCCAGAAGAAGTGAAGGTAGGTCTTGCAAGCCCAGAAGAAGTGAAAATAGGTCTTGCAAGCCCAGAAGTGAAGCTATGCCTGGCCAGCGCAGAGATGATAGTAGAAGTGTAGTTCCTACAACCCCATCGAAAATAAAATACTATATTTAGCAATATAAACCAATGGCCCCCTCCACCCAAGATAAAACTACAGAAAATATAGTTTTATTTCACCAGAAATATAAAAGATAACTTTATGCCCCCCCCCCTTTTCCATTAGCAAAGTCGAAATCTACAATCCTGAGATCTTGGTCATTTATGTTAAGCCAATGATTTATCTTGCTGAGCTTATTTTTTGCTCGTAATGTCTTTGGAATCTTTTATAAAACTTGAATATTATAGTAATAAGTGTTTGGTTTATTCTTGAAATTGTTCTGAAACGTGAATATTATAGCAATATGTGTGTGTGTGTGTGTGTGTGTTTGAATATCCCAATATTAAAAGTTTGTAACTGTTTTAAAATTTAAAACAATTGAAAGGGAAGTTGAGGGAAGAAATAGAAAGCCTTCAGCAGCAGCTGGTTCAGAAGACTGTAGCTCGAACCCAGAACAAGAAGTTAGTAGACCTAAGATTATACCGACTGTGCTTCAAAACTAAATTTGCTGACGGTGTAGGTAGGCTCTGCCATGATTGTCAGCAGCGTTTCTGCCAGGGGTGTGGTGCATTCTCGAAGCCCAGATGGAATGTCAGAAAAAACAAGGTGAGAAACAGTGTTTGTTTTGATGTTTTGAAAGGATATTTACATCTTAGTAATTAACAAATCATTTTTAACGAAATAGACGAAACGACCATGTTGTTCAGTACCTGATTACCGTAATACGCAGAGAAAATATGTACTAGCAAATGGATCCACACCATTTAGGGTCTTCCTATGACGGATCGAGATTATATTGAATTAAATTGAACATAAAACAACAATTAAACAGAGCCATATATTCTACTTTGCTATGGAGGGAGGGAGGGGGGTTTACCAATGACAAAAAATATTTGTATTGTTATACTCTTTTTCAGGGTAAGCAAGTATGGAAGGGGTGGTGAATTTACCATAATTTTATGTGTTTATAATGTAAGCATCATGTTATGTTTTTCTCGGTGGTGGTGGTGGCAGGGGTTGAACTGAATTGAACTCTCCTTCTTCTCCAAGTATCTGCGCGCTTACAAATAAGCTTTCTTAAATGATTTCCATGATACAACAAATTAATCTACAGTAGCGGCGAAATCTTTACATAACAAACTCTGGTACAGTACAAGTAGACGCCACCACATAGTCGAGTCATTTCGCCTTTTGATGTAAGCTTCATTTTCATCATTTAATAATGCACATATTTATTTATTTTTATGGTTTGGGTTATTGTTAGGGTTTGGATGGGTTTTTTTTACATAACTAACCACAACCCTAAATAAATAAGTATTTCAATTATTAAATGATAAACATGAAATTTTCAAACATAGACAAGGGAAATAATTAAACATGTGGTGGCGTCTACGTGTACTGTACCGTTTTTGTTTAACGATCAAGAAGGACATTAACTCACTTTATAGGCATGAATGTTTAAATATTGGGTACTTGGTTTCTAGCTGACCTCGCCTACTTTCGACTGGTAGTAAAATTTATAACAAAGCTAGTATCCGGTTTAGAAATATCTGATTTCACTTTTGACAAATTGAAAGTCTTTGAACGATTAAACCTTGTCTTTCGTCATGTATACAGTCCTGCTGGCCACTCATGATTAATCCATCTAAAGTGACACATTTGACTTTTCCCGTGTTTTTCATTGGTCACTGTGTCGACAGCCAAAGAAAGTCACGATAAAAGTAAATGCATCCCTTCAGAAGGATGAAGACCTCGATTTAGGCCACAAGTCTTGTATTGTCCATGGTGACGAACAAAGGAAACCGCGCCGCCAGTATAAATCATGCGAAGCTATCTCAGGCTGACAGCCATAAAATGATTTCGAAACATTTTCAAGCAAAACCAGTAGGCATTACAGCTTAGTCATTTAATGAAGTCATTTCCAGAGTAATTCTTCATGTGGACTCCAAATAAATGTCCTTTATCTTTGCTGAGCCAACTTTTCCTGTGTTTTTCATTCTCTGGTGAATCAAAGTAAGTATACATCATTGACCAATGATCAATCTCATCAGCCAAGATAAATGGCATTCGAAGTAATGAGTTGTATCTATGTATGCGGTGTGTCGATAAAAATTTGGGAGGGGGGATTTAATGCTAAAATTATGTACAAGTAGTATAAATGTAAAACCATGTTAAAAGCAGAATATAAGAAAAAGTGGAAGCAAATGCACCCAACTGCAGAACCAAATTACCCCTACCACCAAATGTCACGCAAGGAACAAACCATCATCTTCAGACTACGAACTGGTAACAACAGACTGAGAAGTCACATGTTCCGAAAGCTGAAGGTTGGTGAGACAGACCTGTGCAACTGTGGACTGAGCCCAGAGCTGCAGAACACATTCTTCATGCCTGTCAACTCTACCAAGAAGAGAGGGAGAAAATATGGCCTACTGAGACGGCACTGCTTCCAGACTTGAGGGGTTCCATGGATGACCTGAAGCGAATCACACAATTCATTGAAGCTATTGGTGCTGTAACCTGATATCTGACTGAAGAACGAAGAAGAAGAAGAATGTACAAGTAGAAGTAACCACATAGTTGAGTTATTTCCCATGTCTATGTCTGTAAATTTCATGTTCATCCTTTCTTCTTCACTTTCATCATTTAATAATTTAAAATATTAATTTATTTTAGGGTTTGGGTTAGGGTTAGGATAGTTGTGTTTTACATAACTAAACCCTAACCCCAACCTAAAATAAAAAAACCATTTCAATTATTAAATGATGAACATGAAATTTACAGAGAATATCAGAAATGGGAGTGACCAGGGGATGAGGCGATAAACTGTGTTCTTTCTGGAAAATCCGAAGATTTGAATAATTACATAATTGACATCTCACTAATATTTTCTTCTTCTTCTGCGTTCGTTCACAAACTCCTGCAGATTAGCAGGATATAGTCCAAAGAACGGGATGTGTTATGTCATAGTTTTCAACATTGCTGCGATATCTGCGCATTTCGACCTGACACATCAGATTTCAGCATGGTATTGGGTCACTGACCCTTTATAGATGGAACAGCCAACGTCACCCCATAGTCTCCTTAATCGTCTCTTACGACATGCGTGTAAGGTAAAGTGTTGCTATTCTTTGCTCCCCCCTTGGCCCTGGCAACACACGGGCCACTGATATTCTGAGCCTGCATACTCTTGAATGGCTGCTCCAACGGAGAACAGATCACTAATGGGAATATCCCATGTACTATGATCCTGGTTTATCAACAGTAATAAAGAAGAACCAAATAGTAAATAATAAGAAGGAATCACTAAGAAAAACAAAGTGGTTGATAAATTCGTTGCTGCATTTAGATTAACTATATACTTATCTCTACATGTAGCGCATACTCATGCCTTACTCTCATGTACTTCCATCTATTTCTCCTATGGCAACATAGGTGCCTACATACTTTCCTCCAATGTTTTTTTGTCTATTTTTATCCCAGTCCATGTGTGTTTGTCCTTATTTTGACAAAGGCCTAATGGTCGAAACGTTGAATCTGTGTATTTTTCCTATTTGTAAAACCTATATTGAACCATATTTGTATTATTTTACTAACTTTCATATGTACTTTATACATACTCGCAAGGTGAACAATGATGATGAAGTCAAAAATCAATAAAGTACAATCAAAAAGACATTAAATTTAATACATTAAGATCATAATAATAATATACTAAATATACTTTTAGAATTATTTTCTATTTAATGTGTGAAAAAATACGTCAAGAATTCCTTTCTCTGAAAATAAACATATATACTTTCAGAATTCCTTTATTTTTAATTAGAAAATGTATATTGTCATAATTTATTTCTCTTTAATTAAAACCAAATTCTTTCTGAATTCTTCTCGTTTTATTTTAAAAAAAAAACAATTTTCTGAATGTCTCTTTCTTTAAAAAGATCAAATTTCAGAATTGTAAAAATGTTTTATTTGTCTATGAACAAATGCTTGTTTTTGAGAACATTTAAAGTTCTTCACTCTATGATTGATTTCACACAATATTGCATATATTTCTTAAAAGAAATAATTTGCAGAATTTGATACATATTCGGCTCTATGGCTACTTGGTACATACCGTGTCTGTGAAGGCCAAGGTAGCGGGTTCGAATCGCGCCACAGGCAACTGTGCGTTCTGACTGTTTATAAAGAAATGGCAAATTACTGAACGTATTTATATTGCCAAGAAAATCACTACAGCCAAAACATGCTGAGTTTATGGTTACATCCTGAATAGGATTTGCTTCCATTTGTTGTTGGATACATTTAGAGAGGTTTTGAGTATAACTCTAAATGGGTAAAGCTCATTTCCAAAAGCTCATAGTTATTGCAACTATCATCCCATTGGTTCTCAACCTGCAGGTTCCTGATCCCTTTGGAGTCGAAAAACACTTTCACAGGATCACCTAAAACCATCGAAAAATACATTGGAAGTAGCACCGAAAATCATTTTATGGTTGGCGAAATAATAATATGGTTATATCCATGACGAACTGTTTTAAAGTGTCGCGGCATTAGGAAGGTTGAGAACCACCGATCTAGATATTGTGTTATGCGCCATTCAATGAAAATAACGGAAACAAGTAGAATAAGCAAAGATAAATGATGCAACTGTGAGATCAGCATACAGGACTACGCTGGAGAAGTACTTGGTATACGCTAGACCAAAGATTCCCAACGTGGTCTATATCAACCACCCAAAGGATCGATTTCGACTTGCAGGGGATCTATATCTATGTCCGCGCGAAAAAAAAATTGAGAGGTGCACGAGATGTTCTCTTTTCGATAAAGGTATGAATAAAAATTGTCCTTTCTAAAAAAAACCAGTTGTCCACTATACGAAAACAATATCAATATGAGCCAACTTCTGTTGCTGTCAAAACACTGTTGAAGTTAATTATGTTTAGGGAAATTGAATATTCGGAAGCAGGGGACGGGATGACTACATCACACATAGAGATCTAAGAGAGAAATCACACCAAGAGTATGTTTCAAACATCATAAGAAAACGAAGATAGAAATACCTTGATCACGTTTTACGACTAGATATAAACAGAATAAACCAACAAGCCCTTATGTGGTCACCTGAAGGTAAAAGAAAAAGAGGAAGATCTAAAACAACCCTTAAAACACCATTCTTAAAGAAGGGGAATTAATAGGTTGTAAGACCATCCAGGAACTAAAGCTGCAGGCAGCGGACCGCATCATAAGGATAACCGTCGCTTGCGGCACGAAAGGAACAAAGTAACTAAGCGGAAGGGGGGGGGGCGCTATGGGAAAACAAAAAGAAATATCGGCAAGTGGTCTACGGGCATACAAGTTTGGGGTTCACCGTACTAGACTTATACATTTTCCAGCTCATCATCATCATCATCATCATCAAGTGCCGTGCAGAATGGCGTTGGCGATAATATTTCTCCATGCACATCGATCTCTCATATATGTCATCTCTGTTGGTGTCGTCAATCGAAGCCATTTAGTCAAACTGTCCAATATCTTTTCTCTGGGTATTCCCCTTGATCTTTTCCCTTTTATCTTTCCTGTTGTCACTATATTCTCAATGCCTCCTCTTCTCATTATGTGTCCAATAAATGTTGACTGTCTTTTTCTTATATTATCAATAATGCATCTTTTCACGTCCATATTTCAAAGACATTCTTCATTAGTAATCTTTGCTTTCCAAGGAATGCGTAACATTCTTCAATAAACCACATTTATGCTGCCTCCAATGATTTTTGTGATGTCTTATTTATTGTCCATGCTTCACTTCCATAAAGAAGCACTGGTTCAATGTAGTCTTTGAAGACACATTTTCTAGTATCCATCTATATTGAATTGTTGCACAGGATATTTTTTCATTTTATGGAATGCTGCTTGTGCTTGTCCTATTCTGCTTATAATTTTCCAGCTATACTTGTGAAAAATGGTTCATGAACAGGGCATCTTTGCAACTCTTCTTGACAACCGACTATTTTCGTGAAGGTTTGTCATAACATCACATATTATATATATGTGTAGATATCCCAGGAATATCAGTGGGAGGACATAATATAAATAATTTGAGATATACGGACGACACTGTTCTGATTGCAAAAAGTGAGGAAGACCTTTAAGATTTAATTAATTTAGTAGTCACAGAAAGTAAAGAGAAAGGCCTCTTCCAAAATATCAAGAAAACAGACGTAATGGTTATTTCAAAGAAACAAAATAACACATCTTGCAAGATCAAAGTGAATGATATAGTATTAAAACAGGTCCACCAATTCAAATATTTAGGTACAAAAATTACAGGAGATGGAAGAAGTTCAACAGAAATAAGAAGCAGAATAGGGCAGGCAAAAACAACATTCAGAAAAATGAAAAATATACTGTGTAATATGACCTTGTCATTAGAGGTGAGAAAGTTCTGCAGTGCTATATATCCCCTATACTAACATATGGGTGCGAGTCTTGGACAATAAACAAACTGGAAATTGGTAAATTCGAGCAACTGAGATGTGGTTCTACAGAAGAATGCTGAGAATACCACGGACTGCCAGAAAAACTAATGTAGAGGAGTTGAATGAGTCAAATGGGAAACGAGCCTTGATCAACAATATAAGAAAAAGGCAATCTTATTTTTTCGGCTACTTCATGAGACAGGCAGGTTTGGGGAACATAGTCATAACAGGCAAAATGGAAGGCAGCAGAGTCAGAGGGCGACAGCATGATAAAATATTAGACAGTTTGACAACCAGGCACGGCAAGGAAACAACAACGACCTTGATACATAATACTGTGGACAGAGAGCTGTGGAGAGCCATGACCGCCTACGCCAGCCGGCATGGCACCTGATGATGATCATGATACAGATGATCGTGTTATTGCACAATGGTTCGTCTAACAACAATTTAAAACAACAACTAGTTACATAACATTATAAAATGACAGTTTTGATATAAATCATTCTAGAAATGTAATATAAAAACACATATATAATAAAACAAACCTTTTGGGTGAGAATTGAACGACATCAAGCATATGTTGTGGAAACCCGCCTGTTTCCATTTCTGCAATGACTTCTCTGCAGTTGATTTTGGTGAATGTTTTTCTGGACTTTTAATGGGCGATGTCTTTAAATAAATTTGAAGGAATCATTTTTTTGCACAATAAGAACAGTAGAAGTAGTAATATGTTTTAGCTGATTTAAACATAAAACCTGGCACTATGGTATCTTGAGGTGTTCTTCATCCATCACAAGTCATGATAACCATTTGTTACATCCACTTTTGAAATTCAATTAGAGTTATGTCTTTGGCTATGAGTTCGTAGATGACTAATAAGATATATTCTGACCGCAAATGTCATTGAACAGTTAGGGCACGGGATGACAACTGCAGATGGTATTTGGTCTACCCTTGACTTCCTAACTACTCTATCCGCTATTGAACAGCTTTATTTCTCCACTTTTCACAAGCTCCTGCGCGTTTTTGTTTTGTTTTACTGTAGGGCGCCATGTAGTTCTATTTTGTGCAACTTTCTCCTGAAATATATTGAAATATATTTCAAAGGCTTTCAGTGGTGTCTTTAACGTCATTGCAGCTCTTCCCTTTGGCCACCTTGAGATATATCCATTCTGCAACTCCTCATAGAGAAGCATCTTTGGCAGGTGATGATCTGGTGATATCTTAAGGTAAAGTGTTGATGGAGGATATGCTGCAGGCAGCTATTATGTTAATGATAGGAAATAGATAAACTTAGGAGTGAATAATGAAAGACTATTGTCTTTTCCCAAGTGGATACTTTTGCCACTAGGTTAGTTAGTTATTCCTCTAGGGAAGGGATCGGGAACCTTTTTGTCTGAGAGAGCCATGGACACCACATATTTTGAAAAGTAATTATGTGAGAGCCATACATTATGTTTAAAACTAAAAATTCAAGTAAATGTGTGTATTTTGTGTAATTTCAAAACTAAAAGTACAATAATTATGTCTCTGAATTCTTTTTAATAACATTGTTATGCTGTTGCTAATCAATAATGAGTATTTCTTACCATTAATGTGACTTCTGATGCTGAGCTGCAGTTGACTTTAGCTCATTTGTAGAATGAAATATTGATATACAATTAATATGTAGATCAAAGGAGTCTAAAGAAACATTTTTTTTATAATCGAACATTTGTCTGCGAGACAGATGCAGTAATCAATAGAGCCACATCTGGCTCGCGAGCCATGGGTTCCCGACCCCTGCAGTCTAGGGCCAATGACGGCACATAGGGTGGATGTCATAGATTTCCATTTCTCTCGGTTAATTACAATTTGCTTTGGATCTTCATTGTTTCTGATACCGATGGTGAATTGTTCTCTTGTAATAGTTCTACGTAAAGTTTCTTTCGGTCTTCCTCGTTTCCTCTTGCCCTTTGGTGACCACATCACAGCCTGACAGGCGAGTCTTTCGGTATCCATTCGTAGCGCGTGTCCGATGTAATTCCAACGACACTTTCTAATATAGGTGGATACATATTCTTGTTGTGATTCTTGTCTGACAACTGTGTTTGATTTGAAGTCTGACCAACGCATGTTCAGTAGTCTCCTAAGACATTTATTTCATGTTTAGTCTTTGTTCTAAGTTTGATGTTGCTTTCCAACTTTCCCATCCATATGTTAATGCTGGAATTATGCAGGAGTTGAAGATTTTGAATGTTGTGTTATTTGTCAGTGTTTTTGAATGCCATAAATTTGATAGTTTATTGAATGAGTTAGCAGCCAGTGCAATACGGTGTGATATTTTGTTGTTGTTGAAGTTCCTGTTGTTGATAGCTTTCTGTCAAGGTATGTGAAGTTGTTGACTTTTTCAAGAGTGTTGTCGTTTAGTTTGATGTCCGTTTGTTTGTTGGTAAGGTCAAATATTTCTGTTTTGGATGTGTTGATTTCAAGCCCAAGTTGTGCAGAGAATAATTGAAGGCTGTTTGTTTTTTCCTTAGGCATTGAGTTGAACTAAGTAACGTTAGGTCGTCTGCAAAGTCGAGATCTTCCAGACTTTTATTTTCGAGCTATAATAGTAGGGGTGGGAGCGTTAGTTTTCGATGTATGCCAGATGTGTCGACTAGTTTGTACTATATCCATGTTTGTTCAAAATAACTTTTATGTTATTTATTCATTTCTTCATCAACCCATAACACGTCAGTGTTGTAGGGAAACCACTCTAGATGCACCGGCGCAGTCTTCCAGCGATTTCTGTCTTCAAAGATTAGTAAGGAAAAATCTTCACATGTTCAGACTTTGATGTTGTCTCTACATTATTTTCTTTTCTTTTTCTGCTTCTTTCTGTCAAAAATATACTACCAATACTGCATTTATTCCTGTCGAGTTGCGTGAAGAGTGCGAGTGGCTTGTGTGGTAAAGGTCGCCTGCCACTGCTGTCGCCATGTCATATACAGGAAAGAGTCAGTCCTTACCGGGATTCGAACTCTGGACCTCACAGATGTGAGACCAATGCTCTAGCCTCTAGGTCATGTTCCAGATATGCTTCTTTCACCTTCGAGTATTCCCTGTAGTATTGTTTTTGACAAGGAATTGTATCGGCATACCATTACAAACCATGCAAGTTTTCGTCGTTTCACTATTGAAAGCAATGAAGGTTGTGGGCTTGTGGGCGTAATATGAGTGAACTAAATCTTGTTGGAAATCTATGAAGACCATTTTCATGCGAAATTTAAGAATGAAAACGACGAAGAAGAGATAAAAGAACACAGAGGTATAATAAATATTTGCAATTATACATTTTGTGTGTGTTCGTTCTCAAACTCCCATCTGATCGTTTTGTAGCAGGAGGTTCCAGCAGAACGTAGTCCGGACAACGGAAATGCACTATGTCACCGTTGTATTTGCGCCAATGGCACTTGATTGATTAATATCTTCTTCTTATTCTTCTGCGTTCGTTCTCAAACTCCTGCAGATTAGCAGGATGTAGTATGGAGAACGGAATGCGTTGTCATGGTTTACAACATTGCTGCGATATCTGCACCTTCGGCCTGACACATCCGACTTCAGCTTGGCTTTGGGTCACTGACCCTATATGGGATGGGGCAGCCAACTCCATCCCATAACCTCCTGAATCGCCTCCTACGACATGCGTGGAAGGTAAACAGTGTTGCTATTTTTGCTCCCATTTCGGGCCCCGGCAACACACGGGCGATTAATATCTAATATATATAATTATAATTTTATATTGAGATATTTTATTTGGAATTATTTTGTATTTGGATATTGTGTCTGGAGATATTTTGTATAAAGGTATTTTTTCTTGGGGATATTTTGTCCGATATATTTATCTGGACATATTTTGTCAGGTCAACCCATCCAGACATTTCTCTCTTTGTCGTCCTGTCTCTTCTCCGCAACATTCAACTTCGGCAAATCTAGAATATTAGAAAAGCCTATTTTGAACACTATTCGAAATACCATTTCTCCTAATAGTATACGCATGTCGTTGCGTTTGTGGGTCTCACCAATGGCCCACTAGACAAACCACCCATGCAAGAGAAAACCTTAGTAGATGACATGCCGTTATATTGAGGTTATCTTCTTAGAGAAGCTTCATGGCACGCCATCTATACAATTATGCTCCTTGTACTGTTATTTTGTTGTTGAATTATGTTTCATGTTTACTTGAATATATGTATGCACCCTCTGTGGTTGGGAGGGAGCCAGAGATGTACTGTACAGCACTGGGGAGGAGGCAACTGACAGCACTGTTTTTTTTCCTATGGCTGAGACCCATCATAGAGGCACAGTGACTCAGGACGTGGCAATCCTTTTGACTTGAACATTTGGTTTAGTGCCTGAAGCAATAGAGAAGTTCGGCATAACCAGTAGTCAATTGGTGGCGGGGAATGAGCACAGTGAACCATATCTTGGCTACAGTGGCTAGAAGCAGTGCATAGGTTGAAACCTACCTTCCTGGAGGTGTGATAGTTATTCTTTGGCTCTGTCCCTGGGTGGGACGAAAATCCACAGACTTCCCAGCAATACAATGCCATTTAATGACACTGGGTCAAAGGGTATGAGCCCATAGACTGCTGGATCAGCAACCAACCTAATAGTATGTGGTATTCTCACCTTTGCCTCTTGACCTGCTGGTGATCGTATTCGAAGAGATTCACGAGACCTTTCACTTGTGATGTCAGAAGAGCTCATGTATCCTTTGCTTCTCTCGCCTAGCTTACTTTCGTTAGTCGAGGCTATGCTGTGACAACTGCTATGCTCACTCATAGCATCCTGACGTAGAATTCTGAAATGTAAGAGATGACTTAATATGAATTTGAGAAAATGCTCCATTATCAGAACATTGTTGAAAAAGCTGACCAAATGAAGAAATTTGTATTAAGAGTCTTCTTATGGTCCATGCCGTGTGGTGTTGGTTATAATATCTTTCCACGATCTTCTTTTTTGTGTGCTGTCAATCATTTTCGATACCAATAATTTCCCATGCCACAATGCTAGGTTGTCATGCATATTCTCTCTTCGTCTTCCACTACTTCTCTTGCTCTTCAACTTGCATGTTGTGTTCCATCTTTCCTCTTTTCGTGATATATCCAAAAATGTGGACTGTCTTTTTCGGATGCGAGTAAGCAGCTCTCTTTTCGAATAAATATGTTTTATAACAGTAAAATGTGTATTAAGTATGGTATAAAATATGTTATATAACAGTAAAATGTGTGTCAAGTATGATAAATATGTTATATAACAGTAAAATGTGTAACAAGTATGGTACAAAATATGTTCTATAACAGTAAAATGTGTGTTGATAACACAGATAAAGAAGTTTTATAACTGGATATAGCATGTGTGGTTAAAATAGATATAAACGACGGTCTATAACACAAAATATGTATGTAATAAAGATAAGCAATTATTTACAACATCAAAAGATATAACTATCAGAAACGTACTTACACAAAAATTGGTTTATAATAGCTGAAGAAATAACGATCAGAAACGTACCTACACACAAATTGATTTATAACAACTGAAGAAACAACTATAAAAAAAACATTGCCTACCCGGTATATTCGTATAAAACACATGTGATATATATATATATATGCCTTACTTGAGAGAAAGGGTGGTTGGAGATGTTGGGAACTCATCCGACATACTGCTGTCGCGATAGGAGGAGAAGATGCTGCTTTGCGTTTCTTCTGAGTCTGAGCTGTCTGCCTTGCACTCATCAATTGGAGATGATTTTCGTATACCTGAGATATTGATTCAGCAAGTTCAATAATGGTTTTCTTATACTTTTGATGCTGATGCAATAAGAACAATGGTTTTTCTATGCCTGAGATATTGATTAAAAATGTTTAATAATGGTTTGCTACCGAGATGGTAATTCAGTAAAATCAAAAATGATTTTTATTATAGGCCTATCTAAGATATTGTTTAAATTGTCTATTTTTTTTTCTTTTCGCTTTATACCCCTTTGTCACTTGAGCTTTCGTAAAAGCATCATTGTTCTTTGTGCCTTGCAGCGTCAGGGTAAAATAGTTCTCTGGAGATAGTTTTCATGTGTGTGCATCAGATATGTTTGTTTTCGTTGACTCTTTTATTTATGTAATCCATTGTTTACATGGTTCTCTCCATGTTTCTCACAAAAGAACTCTCCATGTTTCCTACGAGCGTTTTAGTTCTACACTGTCAGTTTTCTAGACAAGTCACAATGTTGCTTCAGAGTTTCTGAATAGTTAAACGGTATTCTAGTCTATCACATTCAGAAAAGAAATCACATATTAAATAATAACCTGACTAAGTATGCCCGGATAAATATATTTGACAAAATATATCCAGAAATAATATCAAGCCAAAATTATAACTATATAGATTAAATAGCAATAAATCACATGCTATACCGCCGAGTGACGTATTCGATTATGCTTCTCCACAACTTTGTCTCTTGTATTGTTAATAATTCATTTCGTGACATATTTTTGTGCCACGGTGACAACTCATCCAAACATTTCTCTCTTTGCCTTCTTCTATAATTTATTCCTTTGATCTTTCCGGTGGTTACTAAATATGTAAGCATTATATATAATTATGTTATGTAACTATGTAATTTATAATTATATTATGCAGAATTATACACGAATATAGTTCATTGGTTTGGTTTATTGCACAACATTAATGTTCGAAATGTGCTATGTTTTTCAATTCTGATAAAAAGCCTTTTGGTCGAAACGTCGATTATGTCCTGTGCACTGTTATGTGTATCGTTTCACTGTAGCACCCCATAGTCCGATAGTGATAGCCTGTTAGTCGTCGTCAAGTAAAATGATAAAACCTGTGTTCTACGTAAGTAGGCCCTATTACTATGTTTTTCAAGAAGGTGAACGCATCTGCTGGATCGTAGCGTTCAACCATTGTTCTAATAGCACCATCGACAAGTTGATAAACCTGTCGTTTCTTTGTGGTTGGTTGACCAACCCGTTACAGCAATCAGTTGTTGTAACTTCCGGGCAAGCCTTGCTGCTGTTGGATGAGAAACACTTACCATTGAATGAAATTTATTGCGTCAACCTTCTATAGAATTGTTGCTTCTTACCAGTTGATTCTGGACACGCTTGTGCTTATTCCAAAAGCTCAATGAAAATCGAGGCTGCGAACGACAACAACGATGAACCAATCCAATGTAGAAATCTTCCAAGTAGTCGATGAGGAAATCAACTATCGAGAACTATTAATATTAGTGAGTTGTTCGAATACAGTAATGACATCAGTCTGTGGTGCGGGCTCCAATGACATCATTTGTTTGAGTTTACGTGCATAATTTTCATTAGAGATGTACAACACTGTTCTACTCTCAGATTATAGTTTTCACCAAACATTCTGTCCAAAGTGAAAATAACATCCTGATAGTTCAGGTCACGTAAACGCACTTTCATAAGATTTGATTGCGAGTAATTTGAAAGACGTAATTTTTGAAGACAGAACAGCATTTCCGTTATTTCCAAGATCGATGACATGACTAAAACAGCAAATATATTATTTGATTACGTCCAGACAAAAGTGCATATACACATGGGGGTTCTTTGACCATGGAGTGCAAACCGTTGATCGAATCCCTCTGGGGTGACTAGAAATATTTTGTTTGATATAATTTATCTGGGTTATTTTGTCATGAAACCGATTCAATAATTATTTTATATTATTTAAGATAGTATTTCAATATGTTGAAAAAGACATTAGCGGAAAAGATCACATAGTGTGAAATGAGATGGTTGAGGAAATTATAAATGTCACCAGATGAAATCGACGGTCAAATTAAATGTAAATAGGACAGAAATGAGAACTATCTCATGTCAAGACGACATGGAGAGACAGCAAACCAGGTGGTTTGGTCACCTCATAAGAATAGAACCAACGCAACCAGACCTACGATCATACAACAGCAGAACATCGGGTTACAAGGCGCGAGAAATACCAAGAACTGGATGGGTGAAGACAATCAAAAGAAACCTTAAAGAGATATGTACTGTTCATGGTCAATGTGACTAAAATGATAACTCCTAACCTCTTCTACATTAAATAACACTTAATAGTGCAAATGGAAATGACAATATGTAGATAGATAAGATATATATATAAGATGGATGGATGGATGGATGGATGGATGGATGGATGGATGGATAGATAGATAGATAGTTAAATAGATAGATAGATAGATTGATTGATTTAATATATCTATTAATCTATTCGCTAAACACTTTGTTGCCTTTCAGCGTCATGGGTAGAAGAGTCTTCTGGAGATGGCTCTCATGTGTGCTGAGTATATTGTGGAGTTTGTCGCCTCTTTTATTTCGATGGTCCATCGCTTTCGTGGTAGGACTCTAGGTCTGCCTTCACTGTATCTGTATAGCATAGCTTGCTGTGGTATGCTGTCTGATGGTAGTCTGCTGATGTGTGCAAACCATATGATCTGTTGTCTATTAATATACTTCAAGATTGGGGTGGTGCTGATTTTTTGTAGAATGTCTTCATTTCTCACTCTTCATGTCTCTTAGCGATATTTCTAGGATTCTGCGCAAGCATGCCATTTCAGCTGTCACAACTTAATGTTTATCTTGTGCTGTCGTTGTCAATGTTTGGTTATGATAACACAGCGTTGGTATAATAATTGTTTTGAATAGTGTTAATTTGATGTTTAATTCTACATTTTTGTTTCTGAAGATTGGTGTCATTTGTCCTAGGGCTTGTTATGCTTTACTACATCTATTGTGTATTTTGTTGTTGTTTAATATTACTAGTGGTCGTCTCCAGAATACCCTTCCATTTTACTACGAGCCATTGTGTTCTCACTGACGGTTTGCTAATCCTGTCTCAGTGTTGTATCAGGAAATTCACAGTGCTACACCGCGATCTCTAACACATACAGAAAGAAACCACACATTCCATGCGAATAGTCTGAGACACCGAGCTGAACTTCCATTTGTGGTCACAGAAATAACACAGCTGTTACTTCGCGCCATTATACCAGAAGACTATTTCAGTGGTCCATCGTTTTTGTGGTCGGCCTCTAGGTCTGTCTTTACTGTAGCTCAGGAACATAGCTTGCTGTGGTATACTGTCTGATGGTAGTCTGCTGATGTGTGCAAACCATTCGATCTGTTGTCTCTTAATATATTCCAAGATTGGGGTGGTGCCTTTTTTGTGTCGAATGTCCACATTCCTCACTCTCTTTCTTAGCGATATTACTAGGATTTTGCATAAGCATGCCATTTCAGATGTTACAAGTATACGTTTGTCTTGTGCTGTTGTTGTCCATATTTGGCATTCAATGTATTCAAATATGTTTTCTTATACCAGAAAATTGTTTAAATAAATTAAATAATAATTTTCTGATACCCGGATATTGCTTTAGTAAATGACACACTAACGACTGTCACGCCTACATAAGCAAATATGTAATGAAATGAAAAAAAAACATCCGAGTGTCACATCAGCTTCAAAATGTGCAAATATGTAAGGAAATATAAAAAAAACATCTGAGTGCTACATCAGCTCCTACATGTTCAAATATGTAAGGAAATATAAAAAAAACATCAGAGTGCTACCAGCTCCTACATGTTCAAATATGTAAGGAAATATAAAAAAACATCCGAGTGCTACCAGCTCCTACATGTGCAAATATGTAAGGAAATATAAAAAAACCTCCGAGTGCTACCAGCTCCTACATGTGCAAATATGTAAAGAAGTGTAAACAACAACTGTCTGAGTGTTTGTATGTGTGTATGGGCGTGTGCGTGCGTACGTGCGCATGTGTGTATAGGTAATATGAATGTCAGTCGTTCCTATTAGTGGATATATATCTGTTATTAAATAACTATGACATTTAATAGTTCATCACGAACCTGACCAAAGTAAAACAATAAATGAACGAATTCTCTCCATTTTATGATGATGTTTGTTGAATCTAGGGGAAGGGAAAAGGGGGATGTTCAGTTAGCCGAGACATGCGATGTTCAGTTAGCCGAGACATACGATGTTCAGTTAGCCGAGACATGCGATGTTCAGTTAGCCGAGACATGCGATGTTCAGTTAGCCGAGACATGCGATGTTCAGTTAGCCGAGACATGCGATGTTCAGTTAACCGAGACATGCGATATTTAACCATGCAAGTGAAACTATCATAGTTATATCTGGGCTAGACCATCACAATATAAGACATATTGGATATTTGGGAAACAACATTCTAAAATTACTCATTTGACTTTTCCGGTGATTTTCATTGTGCACTTTGTGTATATTTTGTGTGGACAGCCAATAAAAATCATAGGAAACTTAAAATTAGTAATTTTAGAAGAGTGTTTTTAAATTACCAAACATATCTTTTAATGTAGATGGCATCAAGACATGTGACCAATATAAATTATAATTTGTTCGAAATTTGCGCTTCGATTGAACTTTCAGATGTGAAACAACTGTAAAAAGTAAAGGTAATCCATATCATTTAACTGCCATAGGTGCGTAAGATTAGCGATCTCACATTATATATGAGGGCTCTGCTGTATGAGGGCGGTAGCCATCGTCCCTCCCTCGCTGTCTTTACTTTGCTGACTAATCCGGTACCCAATTAAGGCTGGGAGCAGTTGCGATCTGAAAGATATTTCCGCATCAACTGGGGAATGAATCCAGGACTCTTCACATGCGAGGTCAGTGCGCTAACCACTGACTTCGTGCCCCCCTCTAAAAACTGTAGAGGTTAACTAATAGAGTTAGTGTGACGACATTACATAATTCTAACATGAATATCGTAAATATGTTTCGACCAAAAGGTCTATTTCAAAAACTAAACTAACTAAAGCAATGTTTAGAAAGAAATATTGTAATTGCAATAGTGATGTTAAATCAAGAAGATGAACAATATATTAATGTGCATTACAAAATGTCGTTTACAAAATTATATTGGATCGCAGAAGTTGGATGTCGTGGGCTATTAGTGCAAATAAAACTGTGATATAACGCACATCCATTCTCTGGACTAAATTCTGCAAGAAATCTAGTAGGACCACCGACCTGTTCCAAGGAAGACCCACTGGTAGTTTTAGAATAAACGATAACAATTATACTAGAATATAAATGTCATCAAACAGATCGGTCAACAGTAACCGGTGTGATATTAGTAAATACTTGGAGAAACATGTAATATTCTCTTGTGTTCATTTTGATAAACAGTCAGTGACTGTAAATTAAATGTCAGATGTCCTAACGAGTGGGCTCATTAAGATTAAAGGGTTAATGAACTTACAGGAATTCAGTGAACTACTAGGCCCCCATAAAGACCTCGTCACACTGTCCCGTCTCTGTCCACGACCTGGCAGTCCTTGAACGTGAGAGGTCATAGAGTTCGGTTCTTCCTCTGATACAGATTTGCTGTGTTCTACTATGGATTCGGAACTTATTTGTCCTTGACCTGCAGACATCGTCACATCAATCATTATAAATACGCGCACATGTTTTTTGTGTGCAAACATTACATCTCTACAGGAAACGGATGTTAATCATTTTACTGAAATTACTGATAATAATATTAACGATGAATAAACAAATACATCAGGATGTTCACGTCAAATTCAATAATCAAATTTACGTTTATCTATGCTCATAGTGCTACCTTCTTACCTACATATATTTAATCTATCTACCCTAATCTATCTACCCTAATCTATCTATCCTAATCTATCTACCCTAATCTATCTACCCTAATCTATCTATCCTAATCTACCTACCCTAATCTATCTACCCTAATCTATCTACCATAATCTATATCTATCAGTAAAAGTAGTGGTTACATCGTCTCGCAGGTACCTTTTATTGATTATCATTTTATTTCTATCTATCTGCCCGTCCGTCCGTCCGTCCGCCCGCCCATCCGTCCGTCCATCCATCCATCCATCCATCCATCCATCCATCCATCCATCCATCCATCCATCCATCCATCCGTCTGTCCTAATCTATCTATCTTAATCTATCTATCCTAATATTTGTATCCTAATATTTGTATCCTAATATTTGTATCCTAATATTTGTATCCTAATATTTGTATCCTAATCTATCTATCTATCTATCTATCTATCTATCTATCTATCTATCTATCTATCTATCTATCTATCTATCTATCTATCTATCTATCTATCTATCTATCTATCTATCTATCTATCTATCTATCTATCTATCTATCTATCTATCTATCTATCTATCTATCTATCTATCTATCTATCTATCTATCTATCTATCTATCTATCTATCTATCTATCTATCTATCTATCTATCTATCTATCTATCTATCTATCTATCTATCTATCTATCTATCTATCTATCTATCTATCTATCTATCTATCTATCTATCTATCTATCTATCTATCTATCTATCTATCTATCTATCTATCTATCTATCTATCTATCTATCTATCTATCTATCTATCTATCTATCTATCTATCTATCTATCTATCTATCTATCTATCTATCTATCTATCTATCTATCTATCTATCTATCTATCTATCTATCTATCTATCTATCTATCTATCTATCTATCTATCTATCTATCTATCTATCTATCTATCTATCTATCTATCTATCTATCTATCTATATCTATCTATCTATCTATCTATCTATCTATCTAATCTATATGTATATTGTTTTATGCTGTGTAATCTGTGTACCAGTTCCAATGTCGTGTTGTATGCTCTAGAAGATGTTCAAACACATATGAAATGCATATTAATGCTATTTGTGTACATACACATAAGGTCACAATGTTTTAGCTGGCAACATATACCTGGAGCATACAGATGCTATCATCGAACACGTATGTAAAGATAACCACCTAAAGATGTGCATAAACACGGAAATATAAACCAGATGTGAACACATTAAGTAAATATATATCAGTTGTGAACACTTTAAGTAAATATAGATCAGCTGTGAACACATTATGTAAATATAAACTAGCTGTGACCACATTCAGTAAACAAAAGCCAGATGTAAAGACACTATGTAAACATAAACCAGATGTGAACACATGAAGCATATGTGCACCAGATGTGAACAAATTAAGTAAATATAAATAATCTGTGAACATACAAAAAAGATAATTCATAACACATATAGGCCTAAATCTATAATTATAATGTAATTTCTTTGGATATAAAATATCGATTCTCAATTATTGTTTAGAGTTTGGCTGGACTTACACTCATACGTTCTGCGCCATGGGCAATGCTATTTGAACGGTCGATACCTCTTGGTATTGAGGTTTGTGCCAGATCAAAATGAGACTAGAACTGGCAGATATAAAAAAAAGCTCAAACACCACTCTTCAATGGCTACCCGCTCATTGTGGCATCACTGGAAATGAAAGAATTGATGTCCTGGAAAAAGCAGGAGGTAAAATGGAACAATCCAGCTATCCTCTGCAATACAGTGACACTATAACAATAATTCCGCAACCAGTATACATCACAGTGGAAGAAAGATATGGATATTGACCAGAAACCAGACCGCAACTTCATAGGCAACAACAGACCATCATCTTTCGACTTAGAACTGGTCACTGCAGGCTACATAACCAGCTGTACCGCATCAGGGTAGCCTAAACAAATGAATGTCCATGCGAAACAGGCATACAGAGCCCTGAACACATATTCCAAGACTGTCCAGAAAACAAAGAACTGCGAGACAAGACATAGCCATGATGGAGTGAACTGAGGCAAAAACTCGGGAACAGCCGCTCTGACCTGGAAATAACTGGGAGTTTCGTCCTGGCGACTGACCTGAAGATCTAGCAAGACCAAAAGATTGATTAATGCAGAACAAAAGCCAGATCAAGTGAGTTATCATTGCGAGATAAGCTCAATAACACCTCTGCCAAAGAAACGAAAGTTAGTTCATAACAGATTTGCAGACATGCACAATTAAACAAATACATATAATAAGCATGTACTAGAATTAATTTGATGATAACACTAAATGTGTATAACAAAGTCTTCTGAAGAGAATGGCATATTGCATTTAATATCTTACCAATTTCAGTTAACGGTGAACGTATATAGCCTTGTCACTAGTATGCCAGGCGTGCGGCGCAACTAATTTTATCATATTTCTAGCACTGTACGTTGGTCTCTTTCATCAATCTGAATACTAAACCACGTTAATTTTTCTTCACATTTTTGCCATTGACTGAGTTGCTATCGACCAGGACACAAATATATATTCTCTATACCACAAGAATTGTAAGGTTAAGACAGAAGCATAGAGACAACATCCTTACCAGCTCTCATTTTCAATCGCTGTCTTTTTTCTTGTCTCCGTTGTCGCGACAGCCGTCTTTCCATTATCAAACTATTGTAACACTCTTTCTCATCTTTGTCATCATCGTCGTCGTAATCAACCTTGCAGTCTTCAACTTCTTCCTTTCCCCCGGAGTCAGCCGGAAGGGAACGACGACGAGTAAACTTTTTAAACATCATTCTTCGAGGATTTTGATGTCCAACAACGTTCCCTGTTAGTTCCGTATCTGTTTGATTTCCAGATGGGTTAACAAGACTGTTTTCGTTTTTCACGGAATCACTCTTCAGCTGTTGAGAGTAAAATGTGAGACAATGGTTAGTTGACTATAAAGTCTGACTGCGTATTAGACAACTATATTGAGGTACATGCATGCACAAAAGGGGATTGGATATGGGGGGAAGGGGGGGGGGGAGTTCCCCTACCTTGTGAATCTAGAATATTGTATATAGTTCAAGCAAGCAAACAAGCAAGCAAAAAAGCGAGTAAATTATCAATCTTTTTTCCTGATGAGTTTCTACCAAATGAAAAGGTTGCCATAAATTTCACGAAAATAACTCCCATTCCTAAAGACGTATCTACGGCCCTGTTAGGGTGTGACAGAAGGAAAGTTAATCACATCGTTATTGGTGTGCGAAATAATTCTATTAGTACAGGGTGTCCAAAAAGTGTGTGTGCACCCATTCAAACAATTTGAGTCAAATTATATATGTAATAAACGTCGAGAATTTCGTCATGAATACCTTTAGACTAAATAACGTTCATTTTTATATTTGTCTAGTATTACACCAGCCGTCACATTTTCATGATTAGGTTGTTTCCCGACACCGGAGCTTTTATCTGTTTATTTCTAAGTGACGTAATGGTCATCACAATACTGTTACATGCGAAATCTAACTTATTAGCATGAAATATAAATGTTGTTATATGCGAAATATAATTTATTAACATGAAATATAAATGCTGTTATATGAGAAATCTAATTTATTAACATGGAATATAAATGCTGTTATATGCGAAATCTAATTTATTAACGTGGAATATAAATGCTGTTATATGCGAAATATAATTTATTAACATGAAATATAAATGCTATTATATGCGAAATCTAATTTATTAACGTGGAATATAAATGCTGTTATATGCGAAACCTAATTTGTAAACATGGAAAATAAATGCTGTTATATGCGAAATCTAATTTATTAACATGAAATATAAATGATGTTATATGCTAAATCTAATTTATTAACATGGAATATAAATGGTTATATGCGAAATCTAATTTATTAACTTGGAATATAAATGCTGTTATATGCGAAATCTAATTTATTAACATGAAATATATATGTTGTTTAAGACTTCACAAATAGCTTTTTTTCCTGGTTAAGTATGTATATCGTTATGGTGGTAATTATTACCTCTTACACAGATGAAGTGTAATAGGAAATATTTAAGAATAACATGAATGTTATTCTTCACATGAATGTTATTCTTAAATATTTCCTCTTACACTTCATCTCCCATAATCCAACGTTCTGGAAGTTTTTGCTATTAATTTTTTTTTAAATAAATAAAGTAGCAAATAACGTCGTTTAATTGAAACTTCCACACTTGTCACGAACTGATTGTCTTCTAAGTGGTCTTAGTAATCTAAACAGAATTACATCAGATAATGACAAGTTCGGATTATAGATGGAATGAGCTTCACACAGCCATTGAAATCAATGTTTTCATATCTCTCTTAGCTGTCCACGGACATTGTTGTCATGGAAAAAACAAAAATAACTCCACAGAAGGTGTGGTTATATAATCAATAGAAGTGTTCACGTGAAATGTTAACATACAACTGATCTACGTCAAGTGTTAACATACGACGCATCTAAAAACAGTGCTGATTTTTATATTTCAGAGTCTGTTTTAGAAAATAAAAATGATTAAACCCATGGCTTCTCAAAACACAGTGCCATTATCTAATTAGGAAAACGTTCGTCTCACAAATCATTTTTGTTATATCTTGCTTCGTCATTTTAACAACTTTTTATAGCGAAAAATAATGCAGCAATCGGGATTTGAAACAGGACCACTCAGATGGCACCAACTCGCCTCGCAACAAAAGTCAATACGTTTTCTGTCTTCCACCACATCGTATCACTATAAAATATGCGTTTTTAGTCAAGACTTTCAAAGTGTATAGTCTCAAGCTACTATGAATATGAACCGGTCAATCGACAAATACAACAACAATACACACACTGCACATATATGTAAATTTCTAGCTAACCATAAATATTTAACATTAGTAAGTGCCAGAAGGCCCCCTACAGCGACTAAACTAGGCCTAATTGTAAACATAAATAACACATAAACATAAATAATGTTACTTCAAATGTGACACGAGTAAATGTGACATGTTTAATTGTGTCCTTCATTTTGCATACAATTTTGCACACACAAAAGTACACACATAATCAATCACACAAGTTACTATTAACTAATCTAATCAACATAATGTGGACATGAATTTCATAACTACACGAAGGTTTTCTCAATTTTCCGTACAATGATATTTTTAGGCAGTGGTAGTATTTGGGTACATATCATTCCAGTAACAACATATGTGAAATGACATCTACAATTGAAAAGTAAATATCGGTATTAGAAATGAAATATTATTGAAAGGTCTAAAGAATATGATGGAAAGAAAGACGAATCAACATAGGCGTCCGCAAAGACCTGAATATAGAAGAAAACGGACTCTTCAAAACTATAAAAAAACCAAAAAAAAAAAAAAACAACGCAAGCTAGCATATTTCTAATATATCAAGAGACACAATAGTTTCGAAAGATTAACAGTGGAGGGGAAAGTTACAGGAAAGAGAACACAAAATAGACAAAGGCCACGACGGACACATGACATTCGAAGACCTTCTGAACGTTACACTAGAAGAAGCTGAACAGCTTTCAACGAGAGGCTTACAGAATGGCAGTAAGGACAACGTTCTGTAAAGGACACGTCACATAGATAGATAGGTTGTATTAGCCAGGGGATTCAAACTTCAATTTAGCGAGGCACATCATCGTCACAAGTAGGCGATATTTTATATTCGTTGTATCGGAATATGCACTTTGTTACCACTCGTCAGATCATCGTTCTTCCATTTGCTGGTTTATTATTTTTCGCCTAATACAGTGTTTCCCAACCAGTCTTTTTAAAATTCGGATGCCCCCCTATGTAACATATACATATTTTTTTAATATTCAAACATTGAATTATTCCCTAAATGAAGCCTAAATTACAACTTGTTCGAATTGCCCCCCCCCCTTGAACAGTCGAATTGCCCCCCCCCCCTCTGTGGTGTGTGTGCCCCACGTACACTGGTCTAATATGATTTTCAATATATTTTTAGTTTCAAAATACTTGACATGGATCTACATTGAATATCTCTATAACACGAGCTCTCAGGAACAGGACTTTTTATACGCGATTTAACATTCTTGTTATCCACCGAAGACGGATGTGTCGGGCCATTGGCGCAAATAAAACGGCGACACAACGCATTTCCATTCTCTGGACTACATCTTTTTTGGAAATCTAATAGGACCATGGTCCTGATACAAGAGATATCCAGTGGGAGTTTGAGAATGAACGCTGAAGAAAAATATTCTTGTTAACTATAATTTATAAACTAGCATGGTTCGGATATGTATGCAGGCACGATTCCTTGTCAAAAACAATACTGCAGGAAACTGTCGAGGGTGGAAGAAGCAGAGGAGGGCAAATAAAGGCATGGACAGACAACATCAAGGAATGGACAGGGCAAGATATTTCCACACTCATCCGCATCGCTGAGCATATAATTCCCTGGAGGACTCTGTGGGATGAGGCATCCAATGTGGTACCCCTACGACCCTGAAGGGTTACGGATTTATTGATTGATTGATTCTTGTGATCAATATTTATTGCTGTAAAATTTAATTGACCGTAACTAATTATTGGTTGACATTGTATGCATTATACGTGTATCGATAGTTTTGTTTGTACATGGATCCCAACAATGTTTCTGAAAATTAATTGCCATGTTTCCACAACTAGTAACCACTTATGCACTTGTGTCTTCTTCTTATGTGTTTGTTCTTAAAGTCCTGTAGATAAACAAGACTTAATCCTGCGAACAGAATGCTTGTGTCACGGTTTACAGTTTGACTGCGATATCTGTTTCTTTCGGAATGATACATTCGACTCAAAAAGATTTCAGATCACTTTGACCCTGTATGGGATGGAACGGTCAACTTCATCTCCAAGAATCTCCGTAGCCGCTTCTTTAGAGATGCATGGTAAGTAACAGTGTCCCTAATACATTATTTTAATTACACTTACTTTATACATTTATAGGAAATGTTGCATAAAACAAATGCGATGTTTTGAAATATTGAAAAAAAAATTTCCATGAAATCTCATTGAACAGGTGTGGTTTTTACTTGTTTCATTGTGTAAAAAAATGTATTCCTCATTACATTTGGTATTTTTTGCTGTTTATTAGTTATATTAGTAATCATTTAAAAGAATACATTATCAATGGTGTTATCAGTTCTTGTTACTGAGGCCCTCTCCCTCTCCATCTTGTTGAATATTCTCTGACATTTTGGTTATTATTTGTGCAGCTTTGTCCCTTATTGTGCACCATAAACAAACGTTGAAGATATAATGTGACCAGGATGCACAATTGCCTGTGATGGGATTCGAACCCGGTATCCTAGGTGTCACATACGCACTCTGTACAACACCTTCACAGAACCGGACCATTAATATGTCATGTATATCTTGGGCGACATCTTTCCCTGTTGTCGTTAACTCGGCATTCAGCTATTAATCTTTCCATGCTGTTATGGCTCTTTATATGATAAAAAAAAAACACACGCAACTTTCTTGTTTAGATGTTGTGAAGGAGTCAGCTCTCTTCAACGTTTATTGATCTTAACACTTATTGATTTGTCTTTTTAGATGTCTATGGTATACGCAAAATTCTTCTGTAGCATCTCATTTCGAAAACAGCTATTCTCTTTAGTATTGTTTTATTTAATGTCCATGCTTCACAACTATATTGCCACTGGAAATGCACATGTTCTGATCATACATAGTTTGTCTATGCTGTTGGTACCTTGCCAAAGATTTTTCATTTACGCACGTTTCAATGTCGCCACAGCAATTCTTTTCTTTATTTCGACAACACAGTCTGCTGAGCTATTTATGTTTGTGCCCACATACTTGACATTTGTTACGTTACGTCCTCTAGTTAGAAATTGTTAAATATCTTTGATTTTGCTGTCACTTTATTTATTGTCATATTGTTTTTTTCCTTCATATTTAAGAACAGGTTTTGAAATTCATGGTGATTTTTGTTGATGGTAACATTTGCTTTATATAATCTCGGAGTGTTGTTAAGTCAACTGTGTGGTCAGCATATCTTCTTCTTCTTCTTCTGCGTTCGTTCTCAAACTCCTGCATATTAGCAGGATGTAGTCCGGAGAACGGAATGCATTGTGTCATGGTTTACAGCATTGCTGCGATTTCTGCGTCTTTCGGCTTGACACATCCGACTTCAGCATGGCGTTGGGTCACTGACCCTTTACGGGATGGGGCAGCCAACTCCATCCCATAACCTCCTTAGTCGCCTTTTACGACATGCATGGAAGGTAAACAGTGTTGCTATTCTTTGCACCCCTTTCGGGCCCCGGGAACACACGGACGACATCATATCTGATTTCTGGAATCTGCTGAACGCCGATGGTTAACAGATTAGAAGTCAGCACATGTCATGTCGTCTTATACGTTTCGCATTATGTTTTCCGCGTAGATGTTGAACAGGTACAGTGATAGTTTGCATCCTTGTTTAACTCCTTTCTGTACATTCCCTATATAACAACACTTTAAAAAATCGCAAATTATGTTTATCCTATATTGTTTGTACTGTATATAACGAATTTCTGTTATTACGTACATATTTTGTCTGTCCAGACCACGTTGTTATAACGGGAGTCCGTTGTAATAAATAATACAAATTAACCTAAAATATATCTACCACAATGAAAGAAACCTTTCTTTCGACAAATATACTTTGTCAAGATAAGGATAAGCGGACAGACAAAAGAAAAAAACAAGAAAGAAAACCTAGTAATCTCCTTGTACAATATTACAGGGAAATATAAACGGAAAAATAGAGTATCTTGAATTGTTTAGTGACAATTGAGAACAAACTGGAACAGACAAATTAATTTCTAAAATATGAAATACAAGTCGGCAACTACAGATCTATATAGCCTCTTATTTGTTAATATTTTATTCGTTATTTTAACAAACGTCATTACATGTCATTATGACACAGACATCTAACTTTAATCAATCTTTACTTATTTTCCATTTGTAGCTAATATTTTAGCTTGAAATATTAAACCATATGAACACACATACTGTAACTTGAAATATTAAACCATATCAACACACATACTGTAACTTGAAATATTAAACCATATCAACACACATACTGTAACTTGAAATATTAAACCATATCAATACAAATACTATTACTCTAAGATATTTTGTGTTGTTCTCATATCTTGTGCTTCTGGGACGTAATCTGAGATGTTTTATGTTGTTTACTATTACTCTAAGATGTTTTATGTTGTCATATTCTGTGTATTGGGTAGGTAATCTAAGATGATTTATGTTGCTTACAGTAATCTAAGATGTTTTGTCTTGTTCTCATATTATGTGTGCATTGGGAACGTAGATATGTTTTCTGTAAAACTGGGACGGGAGAGTTTACCTAAGCAAGTCTTTTCCTCCTCCTCGTGAACAATTCTCCAATTCTCTCTTCTTTTGTGATATTTTGATGCTCATTATATGGTCCAACCTCATCAGGATCTTTTCCACTTCTCAATGCAAATGAAACACAATTAATCGTAGACAAAGATAAAATCCTGCAGCGCTGGATAGAACACTGAACACATTTTGAATAACCCATCATCAATAAATGAAGAGGCTATCAACCGACTACCACAGGTTCCTCTCATTGAAATGCTAGGTGACATCCCTACTTTAGAGGAAACTCGTAAAGCAATTCATCTGCTTTCTAGTGGAAAAGCATTTGGCTCCGACTCATACCAATCGAAATTTACAAATATGGTAGTAAACATCTTATTGAGAAACCATATAAATTTCCAACAGTCATGGAAAAGCGAAACAGTTCCACAAAATTTCAGGGATGCAACAATCATGCACCCGTATAAACGCAACGGGAACCGCCAGTCCTGTATTAACCATCGTGGTATCTATCTCCTGTCCAGCTGGAAAGATATTTGCTAGAATCCTTTTGAACCGTCTTACATCTTAACTTAATGAAAGATTATTACCCAAAAGCCAATGTGGTTTCAGAAAAGAACGTGGAACAACTAATATGGTCTTTGCTGAAAGACAACTTAAAGAAAAATGTCAAGAACAACACTGTGACCTGTACACAGCATTCATAGACAACAAAAGCATTTGACACAATTAGTAGAGAGGGACTGTGGAAGATTATGACAAAATATGGATGCCCACATAAATTTATCAAAATGGTGCAGCAATTGCAAGATGGAATGCAAGATAGAGTTCAGGATGATGGAGAGTTATCTGAAACGTTTCCTGACTCAAATTGAGTAAAACAGGGATGTGTATTAGCACTTACTCTATTTAGTATCATGTTCTCTGCTATGTTGGATGATGCTTTCAGAGATCTAGACTTGGGAGTAAACATTACCTATCGCATAGACGGAAAATTGTTCAACCTTCGGCGACTTCGAGCAAAAACCAAAGTCATATCACAAACAATCAGGGATCTCTTATTTGCTGATGACTGTGCCCTAAATGCCAACTCTGAGGCTGATCTACAAATTATTATAGATAGATACTCCAAAGCCTGTACCAACTTTGGACTTACTATTAACACAGAGAAAACAGAAGTCATGTTACAACCAGCACATGGCAAATGCTATCTCGAGCCCTGCATAAAGGTAAATGGTGTAGCACTGAAAATTGTGAATAGATTCACATACCTAGTTAGTACGTTATCACAAGATGCCAACGTTAATGATGAAGTGTATACAAGGATCGCCAGGGCAAGCAGAATTTTCGGCTGATTGTACGCAAATGTGTGGCGTAGAAATAGCATTAATCTACAGACTAAGCTGAAAGTCTACAGAACAGTGGAACTTCCAGAACTGTTATATGCTATCGAAACATGAACTGTGTATAGACATCATGTGAGAAAACTCACTTTCACACAACTTGTCTCAGAAAAGTTATGAACATCAGATGACAAGACAAGATTCCAGATACCACTGTCCTTAACATATCTGGTATCCCCAGCATTGACACTATCCTGATGCAGGCACAGATACGTTGGACAGGTCATTTGGTACGTATGCCAGACTATCGCCTGCCAAAGATACTTCTCTATGGTGAGCTGGAGAAGGGAAAATGATCTCAAGGTGGCCAAAAGAAGCGCTACAATGACTCGTTAATGACCTCAATGAAAGCGTTTGAAATAGACCAAGACACATGGGAAGAACTTGCACAAAATAGATCTACATGGCGTTCTATAGTCAAAAATTCGCATCATCTTGTGAAAAGAGGAGAAATGCTGCAGCCCAACAGCGAAGAGTAGCTAAAAAGTCACGGATAAACCAAAATCGGCCTTCAGTCGTCATTCCATGTCAGAACTGTCCAAGAACATTTACAGCTCGAATAGGGCTCATTAGCCATATATGAACTATTAGGCATGGTCATAATTGTAACTGAATTTTCAAAATTGGATGTAAAAAATGGTCATTAAAAAAATGGTCATCATCGCTTGTGATGGACGAACACACATAATGCAATATTCATAATAATGACATACCCCGCTGTCTCCTATATCCGTGTCTACATCTGGATCAACAGCAACAGACAGTTTCTTCTTGAGCTCTTCAGTCGGGTCGGGTGTACCGTGATACCATCCTCCAGTTCGACACAGGACGTCTCGACGTGCCATACATAATTTGCAGCGCCATCTTCCACGGACAATCTATTCAGAAAAGAAGTATTATTTGAAATAATATATTCTTTTTTAACTTTGGCGTTAGAAACATAAAGATCAATAGTGGCGAGAAATAGGATAAGTGGTGTGCGGTGACTTTTCTCATTAGGGACAAGGGTTATTTTTTTTATTATGGGCTATTAGGGTAAACATGTATATTCTAATGTTTTTGTCACCTAGGCGACAACTTCCTTTATTTTTGATGGTTTTAATATAACTCGCGCGTGTGTTGCTAGGGCCCGAAAGGGGAGCAAAGAATAGAAACACTATTTACCTTCCATGCATGTCGTAAAAGGCGACTAAGGAGGTTATGGGATGGATTGGATGTCCCATTCCATATAGGGTCAGTGACCCAAAGCCATGCTGAAGTCGGACGTGTCAGACCGAAAGGCGCAGATATCGCAGCAATGCTGTAAACCATGACAGAACGCATTTCGTTCTCCGGACTACATCCTGCTAATCTACAGGAGTTTGAGAACGAACGCAGAAGAAGAAGAATATAACTAAACTAGACATTTCATGGTCAGAGGTGCCTCATCACAAAAAAGACAATTTGCAGTCCGAGTTTCTGGGAGCAAAGAATAGGCACACTGTTAGTTGCAATGCATATTGCGAGAGGTGACTAAAGAGGATTTGTGTTGTAGTTTGCTGTCCCATCAAATAGAAGGTCAACGTGACCTAGAAGCTACACTGAAGTCGGATGTCCTGCCAGAATGCGTAGATATCATAGCTAAGCTGTAAACCATGACTCAACGCATTCCATTCTCAAGATTACATCCTGCTAATATGCAGGAGTATGAGAACATACTCTGAAGAAGTAGATGACTTAATTTTTTGTAAAAGAAATATGAAAAAAAAAATTATGGTTTTGAAAGCACAACATTGCTAACAAAACGTGATTTCCTACCTCAGTTTGCTAACCGCAACCTTGCTAGCGAAATGTGATTGCTCACCTCAATCCGGTAACCGCAACCTTGCTAGCGAAATGTGAATGCTCACCTCAATCCGGTAACCGCAACCTTGCTAGCGAAATGTGATTGCTCACCTCAATCCGGTAACCGCAACCTTGCTAGCGAAATGTGATTGCTCACCTCAATCCGGTAATCGCAATTTTGCTAACAAAAAGTGATTTCTTATCTCAATCCGGTAACCACAACTGTGCTTGCAAAACAGTATTGCCTATCACATACATGTAACCACAACCGTGCTAGCAAAACGTGAATGCCTGTTTCAATCCGATAACAACAACTTTGCTAGCTAAACGTGATCGCGTATCTCAATCCGGTAACCTCGGTAGTAGCCATTGTTTTCTTATTTGTGCCGCATTTAACAATATAAAGTAATCCAATATAAAGTATACTTACAATATAAAGTAATCCAATACAATTGTTTTGAAATAATATGTATAGTCTATTGTTGTGTTGTAAGAAATGTTAGGAGTTATTATTTTACCTGCTATGTTTCTTCCCAGTCAAAGCTCCAATTGAACTGGATAATTGGGCTAGAACAAAATTGTGTGCATTTGCTCGCTGACTTATTATGCTAAAAATTCTTGAGACTAACGTGAATTGAACCAGTCCGTTCAACGGCACCAAATCGCCTAGCAACTATTGAACACGCGTTCTTCCGTACTTGACTAACAGCATCTCCAGAAAAATATGCGATTTCATCAAGCCACTCAAACCGTGCACACAAAGTCACCCGAACGGACCGATCGAGACAAGGACTATTATAACAACAACAAACATCCTGTACAGGTATTGAAATATCCTCAGTAACAACAAACATATAACATAATATCCGTATAAGTTATACAAGGGCCGATAGATCTTCTTGTAAACATGGATAACATACATAGACAATACAATTTTGCTTCAAATAATTGTTTATAAATAGTCTCAAGAATTTTTTTAAATTGTCTTCTTGCTTCCTACTTAAATTGACTTATTTTGCTGTAATTTTACTATTTTTAGCTCATACACGGCTGCGAAAGCAATTCCTTTACCGTATCCCTTCTTGTAAACATTCAAATTATATTGAAAATAGAACGCTGTACATTTTAAAAAAAATATCTTCCTTAACGGCAACAATTTCATAAACTTTATAATGACAATACTGCTGCATTTAAGACGCAGATGTAAAGTAAATTTGCTGACAAATGGATCGCCCAATATTAGTTTTTTTAGTCTTATATTATTTGCCTTTTCTTTTAATGGAAACAGCACTTCCGATGCAGGTATTATGTCGTTAGTAGATATATCTGAAAGTATATTGGAACGAAATTTAAAACGCACTATGATAGTAGATGAGGTTTTAGTATATACACTTATGAGTTTGAGAGTTATGTGCAATACATTGGCATATATTATCATAGTAATATATTTTATATAGAATCTCGGTACAGTAAAAGAAGACGTCACCATATGTTTAATTATTTCCCTTGTATTTGTTTGTAAATTCTATATTCATCATTTAATAATTGAAATATTTATTTATTTAGGGTTGGTGTTATGTAAAATAATCCAAACCATATAAACAAATGAAAATAAACACAGTAAATACATATTTAAATTATTAAATGATGAACATGAAATTTACAGATAGACAAAGAACATATCTCGACTATGTGGTGGCGTCTACTTGTACTGTACCAGAATCTGTTATGTAAAGATTTCGCAGCTACTATAGATTAATTTGTTGTATCATGGAAATCATTTAAGAAAGCTTATTTGTGTATCGCAAATACTTGGAGAAGAAAGAGGGTTCAGCTCAAACCCCCACCCTACCACCGAGGAAAATATAACATGATATTTACATTATAAACACGTACAATTATGGTAAATTCACAGCCCCCTTCCATAATTGTTTACTTTGAAAAAAAAAGATAATAACATGACAAATAGTTTTTGTCTTTGGTAAACCCCCGTCCTCCCTCGTAGCAAAGTCGAATCAACTTACCTGTTAAATGCGGTTTTTTTGTTCAATTTAATACAATATAATCTCCATCTGTCACCAGGAGACCCTAAAAACTGTGGACCCATTTCCTAGTAAATATTTTCTCTGCATATTGCGATAATCAGGTAGTGAACCACATGTTCGTTCCATCTATGTCATTAAAAATGCCATGATACTTAGTAAAGTGTACCTGAGGGGAGGGGGCTACCGACCCCTACGAGGTGCGTCCACAGGAGGCGGATAGAGGAAAAGCCTCTATAGAGGCCAGTTGCGAATAAGCTGCTGGGCAAATAAGCAGCCATTGATTAAACCGGTGTTGCTGACTACGAGGACGGGGCGGGATATCAGACGGCGTTGATATTCTCACTGAAATACCCCATGTGTCCAGTGACTGGCAGCATCAAGCGAGTATGAGCCGCTATAAACTCAGGTTGCTGGAGTGGGGTCACTGACATTTACCGTGAGGATCTCATACACAGATGAATGACCAAGTGGATCCGGAACCCAGACACTACAAAACATACTTCATGATTGCCCAACATACAAAGAGCAGAGAAAGCAGACATGGCCATATAAATGGTAAAGATTTTAAACAAAAGCTACGGGGAAGCCGTTCTGATCTGGAGAAAACAGTGGATTTTGCCCTGGTGACAGGCCTGACAATATAGCGACCTCAGATGATGAATGCAGAGAAAGAAGTAAGATGTAAGTACCCTTTCAAAACATCAAATTTAACACTGTTTCTAACCTTGTTTTTTCTGGCATTCCATCTGGGCTTTGAGAATGCACCACACCCCTGGCAGACACGCTGCTGACAATCATGGCAGAGTCTACCCACACCGTCAGCAAATTTAGTCTTGAAGCACAGTCGGCATAATCTGAGATCTACTAACTTCTTGTTCTGGGTTCGAGCTACAGTCTTCTGAACCAGCTGCTGCTGAATGCTTTCTATTTCTTCCCTCAACTTCCTGTTCAATTGTTTTAAATTTTAAAAGTTACAAACTTTTAATATTGGGCGATTCAAACACACACACACTCACACACACACACACATATTGCTATAATAATCAAATATTAAAACAATTTCAAGACTAAATCAAACACTTATTACTATAATAATCAAGTTTTATAAAATATTTCAAAGACAGTACAAGCAACAAATAAGCTCAGCAAGACAAATCATTGGCCAAGATCTCAGATTCGACTTTGTTAAAGGAAAAGGAGGGGGATTATAAAGTTCTCTTTTATGATATTTTTGGTGAAATAAAACTATATTTTCCGTAGTTTTTTCTTGAGTAGAGAAAAAAATATAGTATTGTATTTTCGTAGGAGCTCTTTGAACTACACTTCTGCTATCACATTTGGGTTGCAATTCTTATCTTCACTTCTTCATATGAAATTCTATCAGCAGGCTAGTCTGGTAAAATATATAATCAATCATTAGAAACGCACCAAAAGCGTGATCTATTTTCACCCTTGAATTGTTTATTTCAGTGAGCGATTCTCAAACCATATGAATGTGTGCTGGTTAACTTTAATGTTGTCATGTTTTATTGTTTTTGACATGTTTTATTGTTGTTGTCATGTTTTATTGTTGTTGTCATGTTTTATTGTTTTTGACATGTTTTATTGTTGTTGTCATGTTTTAATGTTGTTGTCATGTTTTATTGTTGTTGTCATGTTTTATTGTTGTTGTCATGTTTATTGTTTTTGACATGTTTTATTGTTGTTGTCATGTTTTATTGTTGTTGTCATGTTTTATTGTTGTTGTCATGTTTTATTGTTGTTGTCATGTTTTATTGTTGTTGTCATGTTTTATTCCAATTTTGCGTGCATTACGTGCTAAACATCACATTGCTGAATTCTGGCCATATTACTATTTTGGCCATGTTACAATTTGGCATACACATTGGTTAAGTTTCATGGAGTAAACCACCAACTTTTGCGATGGCTCGACTTTCGTCACAAGAGCTATGTCAGGCTGTTGGTTTGCCGAGTTATGATGACCAGAGAAGTTGCCAGACATTTTAAATGTGACCATTCCACTATAGTGAGGCCGAATGAGAGATTTCTGGCTACAGGTACAACCAATGACCGTCCAAGTCCTGGCCAACTTCGTCCACCAACGATAGCTCAAAATCGCCAAATTCAATTGGTGTATCTGCGCAACGGCTTCTTAACAGCAAATCAGAGCACTTCGTACACCTGGTACTTGGGGACTTGTCAGCGCAAGTACGCTACGACGAAAAATTACTCCGCTGGCTTACAAAACAGACGTTACAACATTCGTTTTTTAAAACCTTAGTGTAGACAACTGCTTAGGTGACGTTCTGAATTTTACTTTTTTATAAAGATGCATATTTAGGTCCGTAAATGGATCAGATTTGTAAATTTACTTGTTTTGTGTATTTTAAATTCAGCACACAAAATTGCTACGCTGAAAACAAAATAGTGCGTTTTTAATGATTCTTTCTTTTCTTTTATTTTCCTTTTGCGCTGAAGTTAGCGCATAGGGCAGATTGGTCAGATCTCTCCAATTCTGTCTGTTCAAAGCTTTACTGAGCAGTTATTGAATAGTATTAATATTGATTGGTTTTTAATGATTATTGGTAGTAAATATGAATAATCAACTCAATCTCCGCTGCGATGAAGTATGTCAAAGATCTGAACTTGAACTGCTGAAGAGGAAATCAAACCCTTTCGTTTGCAGCATACCTCATGGTTAAAGTCACCACAAAGTCTATTCCTCAGTAGAAGATTTCTCAGCTACTAACATTGTACCCTACAGCAACATTGAGCCAAACAGTCGTTTGGGACTTGAAAGAGGAAATGATATGGGAACATAGTGTAAAAAATAATACCCCGGCAAATACCAAGATGGAGCTGTGTTGTGTTGCGTGGCTAGAAAGGGGAGTAAAAATAGGAACACTGTTTACTTTCCATGCATGTCATAAGAGGCGACTAAGAAGATTATAGGTTCGGGTTGGCTATCATACTACATATAGGATCCATCAAAGTGACGCAGAAACCATGATTAAGTCGGATGTGCCAGGCCGGAAAGCTCAGATATTGGAGCAAAGTTGTTAACCATTACATACGCATTCCTGGTTACATCTTGCTGATCTGCCGGAGTTTGAGAACGAATACAGAAAAAGATACATGATTATATTAAAAAAAAACTGGTAGCATATCCTATTCAGGCCGTAGCTATCAATCCATAATTTTTGGCTGTAATTATTTTTAAGGTAATTTAAATAAGCTTAGTAGGATGCCATTACTTTCTAAACGTTCCGAATGCACATTTGACAGCGGCGAGATAAATCTTTGGAATACTATATTAATACACACAGATAAACCACGGTCTAATGGGTATAAACATATATGGGGTCATGCTACGGCTTGACAAAAAGGGTCGGTTATAAGGAAGCATTGCCAGGATGAGCTTTGCTAGATAATAGTTCGTGAACTATTTATTTTTCACAGGTATAGCTGGAAAATGTATGAATCTTGTGAATATTAAGTCTTATCTAGAATAGATCTGCGTACTGATCTCACATACATCACTTTCCTTTTTCCCCCTGTGCTTTTCGTTGGCTACGACACAAAGTGCATATATATAAAACTGAGGACAAAAACACGCTATAGAAAGCAGGTACACATACAAATAGACAAGACCTAACCTCATGGAAAACAACTAGATACTAACTTGACCCTGACTGCTTCCTGTCTGTCAAACTCTTCCTGCCGTCTGATGACATCATTGATAACGTTTATCTCGTCTGGCGTCAGGTGTGAAAGATCGGGCGAAGGTGGACACACTGGTGTCTCAGGTGCACTCAGGTGTGACGAATCCTTGATTATGTTCCATGGTCTGATCACCTGTTGCAACATATCAATCAATCAATCAATAAACCCGTAACCCTTTAGGGTCCTAGATGTACCACATTGGATGTTAGAGTCCTCCAGGGATTTATATCCTCAGCGATGCGGATGAGTGTGAAAATTACAACACATATGAAGTAACCAAAAAATAAATTGGATTTGAACCAGGTCGACTTAGACGGGATACGGTGTGGTCAAAGACGGAACATGTGTAAGTTTTAGGCGATTGGTGCTATCTGAGCGGACTTGGTTTAAATCCCGTTTTCTGCATGATTTATCTTTATTAATAAATCCTCGATGTTTCCATCTATCCATCCATCCACCCACCCATCTATCCATCTATCCATACTGTTCAAAAAAGGAAATGCACCATTATTTCTAACGTGTACAAATATTTTATTTTACGGAATTAATGTTTCAATCTTAGCTTGAAGAAACGTTCATACTTTAATTAAACCAAACCCGTCTTCAGTCTTTCCTAACGATCCATTGACGATGCTGGTTCGCCCACTGTAGTCGGTTCTGACTATGCCGGTCTGTAAGAACAGGACATATTGTAGGATCTTCTAGCCAAAAGAACAGCATCTTGCAGCCAGTTCCTGATAGTTTCATCTTAAATTCGTCGAGTTGCTATCTTCTGTCAAATTATCCACATGAGATGCAGTCGAGGGAACATTGCAAATTTGTTCTTTTGTGACATGCCTGGACTGTGGAGGATACAGATCGATTCCGAAGGTGACGCAGTCGTATGAAGTGGGCTTCGGCATGAGTTGTGACTCTGGGTCTTCCACTGCGTGGCAGGTCTGCCACTGAGCCAGTTTGTTGAAATCGCCTCCAAAGGGGACTATTGGTCTTCTCATTATGTGGCATATTCGTTCCAGAACGTGGTCTTTCTATTGGTTTCTCTGAACACTCCGCGATTCTGGGCGAGTTGCCTTGCCACAGCAGGTCAAATGCTTCTAACCACATTAAATTGTCTGGCCACCACACTGTGTGATTTTCCAATCTGTAAGCGTCCAAAGAAGATGTATCGTTGATCTGTAGTGGGATGAGCCACACTTGGGCATTGAATTTTCTTGCAACTGAATTATTCTATGTCCGTGAATCTTTTATATGCATTCAATAATATTATCAAAGAGTTTCGTGTTCATTAAGTTTCACGGGATTCTCATGAACCTGTCATGAGTTATTGCCAAAAATGTTGTTTTGACAGTGGCTTCTTTAACGACCTCACGAATCATGAGGTGCATCAAATCAGCGAATATCTTTTATAAAAGTAACCCCAAAGAAGTTGCGTTAATTTTTTTCATCAATACATATTATAATATTCATTTAAGTAACGAAAGATAAAATTAAACGTTTGCGTTTCAGAAACAATTACATTTGAGACTACAGGAGAATAAGTCGAATTTTATGGACAGTGAGACATAAGGAGATTCTAGAAACATTAGCACTGAACAGAATATATACTTCAGACACGATACTCTCAGAGGTCGCGGAACAGTATTACCTAAACCGCGACCTCCACATTATTTTATGGACATGCGAAACAATATAAACAAAATAAACCCTCGCCCACGACTGAAAAGTACGTTCATCACAAGAGTTTGATTTTTTAAGTATTGAAAAGAGAAATGATAAAAGAAAAACGAGAAAGAGGAGTAGGCATAGTAGCTTTACGAATGACTAAAGCAATCGACGTTTCTGTCACTAAACGTTCATCATTTTGTCCATATACAGTGCTGTTTCCTGCCTGTCGTTGTGTCTTATATTTTTTTTTTATCGACAAATGGATTTATTTCCAAAAGAAGATTTTCTGCTGCTTTTATTGATTCGTAAAATTTCAATACCCGTTGTTTCCATTTTTGATTGATTTTATCATAGTTATACTCTAGTTCTATCTTTTAGTGAAACGGAATGAAATAAATATTGGATTAAAATTATCGTAAGTGTTGATGGTGGGAAGTTGATCTGAACCACGATCTCCATTATTTTTATGGTCACACGTTACAACTAAATTAGTTGATCTGAGATTTGCGAATTTATCATTTTTTTAAAATTTTTGTAAATGTTTAAGAAAATAAATAAAACATCTAAAATACTTATGTACAGAAACATGGCTCTTCGTTGAATACCTTACTATAATTTATTTGTATTTTTATAGACGTAGAGGATTGACTTTTGTGTACTATGTATACCCAAATGTACTTCGTCACTCTCAACGAAACGGCATGCAGCCTGTCGAGAGTACTACTTATAGAATGTAATTCCGTAGCTTCAAGCGCTAATCCCCGGTGATATATGATAAAATTCACTTTATAAAGAAAATGTTGCGATTCGAACCCACGAACTCCTTGGTACAAACAGACTGACTTAATCTCTACTCTAGAGAGCGTACCAATGTTTGTCCATCACACATGATCTTTTCTTCTTCTGCGTTCGTTCTCAAACTCCTACAAATTAACAGGATGTAGTCCGGAGAACGGAATGTGTTGTGTCATGGTTTACATCATTGCTGCGATATCTGCGCCTTTCGGCCGGACACATCCAGCTTCAGCATGGCTTTGAGTCACTGCTCCTATATGGGATGGGACAGCCAACTCTATCCCATAACCTCCTTAGTCGCCTTTTACGACATGCGTGGAAGGTAAACAGTGTTGCTATTATTTGCTCTCCTTTCGGGCCCCGGCAACACACGGGCGATCACAAGTGATGATGACCATTTGTTACATCCACTTTTGAAAATTCAGTTAGGACATATGTTCATGCCTAATAGTTTGTGGATGGCTAAGTTCTATTCGAGCTGCAAATGTCCTTGGACAGTTTAGGCATGGAATAACCACCGTAGAAGGATTTTGGTCTATCCGTGACTTTCTAGCCACTCGTCATATATATATATATATATATATATAAGTATGAAACCACAAAATATATATTTAGTAATTCGATTACTAGTGTGGCAACCGGGGGTCCGCACATCCAGTTCAAAGTGCAAAGAAGAGGGTTAGTCTCTTCTTTAAATGCATGAGGTAGGAGGCGACTAAGGAAAGTTGAGGATAGGCTGACAACTTGTCACCTGTGAAAAGGTATAATCATTCACTGCGTGTCCTGTCAGGATATCTTATATCTTTGTCTTCTGTCAAATTATCCACATGGATGATAAAGAGATGCAGTCGAGAGCACATTGCAAATTTGTTATTTTGTGCCACACTCCTAGGTAGCGGGGAATCCTAGATGTGCCATCACTGCAGATGGGTCTACAGACCTGACAGAAAATTATGAACTGTTTGATCCAGAAGTGTGTGCTATACTTCTAATATAGCGAGATAATCATGTCATACCGCCAAATTGGAATGCTTTCCTTCGGGGAATAAACATTCATCATAAATCCCTCAAACATAAACATTCATCATAAATCCCTCTAACATAAACATTCATCATAAATCCCTCTAACATAAACATTCATCATAAATCCCTCTAACATAAACATTCATCATAAATCCCTCAAACATAAACATGTCATTGGGACCTTATACGAATCCGGGTGTCATCTGGTTGCTGAACTGAGGAGGACCCGTGCTTTTGTCAGGAAGCATAGAGGCTGTCAAGGGCTAACTCCTCACACATAAAGGAATTACATTATAATCATAGTGGTCCATACCCTTTTGAAGACAGATAACCTGCCTTTCTGTACATCCTACTTCCTTTCACAACCACCCGTCCCTTCATAAACTAACTCATCTTCACAACCACCCGTCCCTTCATAAACTAACTCATCTTCACAACCACCCGTCCCTTCATAAACTAACTCATCTTCACAACCACCCGTCCCTTCATAAACTAACTCATCTTCACAACCACCCGTCCCTTCATAAACTAACTCATCTTCACAACCACCCGTCCCTTCATAAACTAACTCATCTTCACAACCACCCGTCCCTTCATAAACTAACTCATCTTCACAACCACCCGTCCCTTCATAAACTAACTCATCTTCACAACCACCCGTCCCTTCATAAACTAACTCATCTTCACAACCACCCGTCCCTTCATAAACTAACTCATCTTCACAACCACCCGTCCCTTCATAAACTAACTCATCTTCACAACCACCCGTCCCTTCATAAACTAACTCATCTTCACAACCACCCGTCCCTTCATAAACTAACTCATCTTCACAACCACCCGTCCCTTCATAAACTAACTCATCTTCACAACCACCCGTCCCTTCATAAACTAACTCATCTTCACAACCACCCGTCCCTTCATAAACTAACTCATCTTCACAACCACCCGTCCCTTCATAAACTAACTCATCTTCACAACCACCCGTCCCTTCATAAACTAACTCATCTTCACAACCACCCGTCCCTTCATAAACTAACTCATCTTCACAACCACCCGTCCCTTCATAAACTAACTCATCTTCACAACCACCCGTCCCTTCATAAACTAACTCATCTTCACAACCACCCGTCCCATCATAAACTAACTCATCTTCACAACCACCCGTCCCTTCATAAACTAACTCATCTTCACAACCTGAATGAACACAATAAATTATAACTACGCTAAGAATGTATATATATATATATATATATATATATATATATATATATATATATATATATATATATATATATATATATACATACATGTATATTTATACATACATTTGCAAATACATGGACATTACTACACCCCATTCGATCGGCTTAAAAACAGACAAGAGACAAGAATGCTTAGAATTTTGTATTTAAACAGATGGATATAAGAACGTTAAGCGTGTCTCATAATAGTAGAGTGTTAAAGATATATATTTAGGGACTCACTGTAATGTAAAGTATTTTGCCCACTGACCAGCAAATCCGGGGTTCGAATAAATTCGGTATTTGTGGCTCGAAATAAAAATTACTTGAGTGGTTTCCCCTCCCACCAGAAAGTAATGTACCAGGACTCATCGTGTGGGAAAGTCGAGGAATTGCGCCATCACTACTGAATAATTTGAAATAGGCTACATCGACGCTGGTCAGGCGTTTTCTGCTGGTCAACCACTAACTAGGCAGCTGAGCACTTATGGGAAACCTGATAACTAATATTATCTTTACCTTCTTTATATATATATATATATATTTATATGCACACGTTAAACTTCATAATATAACTATGAGTCAGGTTCTGACCATCTGTTCACAATATCTGCTTACCTTTTTCAAGAAAAATGACATTCTTTACAAAAGTGTACTCGGGCAACATATGACGTCATGTTTCTGACCATAAAATCTCATGATTTTATCATAATGAATATCAATCCTCATTGATTATCAATCCTGAAAGTTCAAAAAAGAAGATTGTAGTTAGTATTAATGAACGAAAAATAGTGTGATGGCTACTCACGGGACGACAACATTGAAAAGCTCTCGCAATGACGCGAAATATGGTTGCTGGATGACGTGTGTTTCTGTCGATATGATACGATAAGGCCCCCGAAGAGCGGGTGTTTACCTCTCCTGTCTGTCCATCGTAGACCACGAAATATGTACTCGTTGCGTCTTAGCAAGATGACTAGATTTTATTAAATAGTAAAGCAAAATGAATTAAACAGGTTACTAAAAACACTTACCTTGCCTATGAATAAAAATATATAAAAAAGTATATATAAAAAACATACAATAAAACTAAACAGGACAATTCTCCACGTATCGGCTCAACTGGAACCTTTTTCAAGAGACAAACAACAGTAAACACCACAATAATAAACAAAATAGATGACTTAGATTTCATCAAGCCACGTCTCCACGACGCAGGAATGGAAACCATCTAGTAAAAGATAAAATGCGTGCATTCATTATAAACAAACTGGAAAGTGGGAAATTAGAGGCAATATAGATGTGGTTGGGGTGATTATAATGAATGCAAGAATAATATTATAAAAAGATATAAATCTTTTCTTATATAAGATAAATAAGATAAGAAAAAGAAAAAGATAACAAAAAGATAAAAAAAAGAAAAAGATTAGAAATTAGGTTGTCGAACTAATATTTTCTCACGTCCCCATCTGTCTCTGTTCCCTTCAGTCGTGCCTGTTGTGACTATGTTCTTAAAACCTGCCTGTCTGATAAAGTGACAAAAGGGGTCTTTTTCTTATCTTTTTCTTATATTATTCTTGCATTCATTATAAAAACCCCAGCCACATCTATATTGCCTCTAATTTCCCATTTTCCAGTTTGTTTATAATGAATGCACGCATTTTATCTTTTACTAAATGCGTTTCCATTCCTGCGTCATGGAGACGTGGCTTAATGAAATCTAAGTCATCTATTTTGTTTATTATTGTGGTGTTTACTGTTGTTTGTCTCTTGAAAAATGTTCCATTTGAGCCGATACGTGGAGAATTGTCCTGTTTAGTTTTATTGTATGTTTTTTTATATATACTTTTTGTATATATTTTTATTCATAGGCAAGGTAAGTGTTTTTAGTAACCTGTTTAATTCATTTTGCTTTACTATTTGTTCATTCGGTTACTGCGGCACCCTCCACTTTGTCGGACACCCTCCGACCATTTGGTTATTTATACTAGATTTTGTTAGTCTTGTTTATAATATGAACGCGTTTTTTGCATTAAATTCATATTTCTTCGTATACTGTCTGTTTAGGGGGCCACGTAATGCTGTGGTTAACGCACTGGCTGTACATACTGAGGCAGAAATGTTTTCAGATCGCAACGGTTCCCGGGTCGACCAAGCCTTAATTAAATACCGTATTAATCCGGGAAGTAAAGACTGCGAGGTAGAGGAGATGGCTACCGCCCTCATATAGCAGTGCCGCTAAAATGTGAGATCGCTAACATTTCCAACCTATACGGCGTTAATAAATGCTATGGGTTAACTTTACTTACTTTTTTCCATATAGTTGCTGCCATCGTTCACGCTTTAACGTTGTCCTACGTTTCTTCATGGCAAACTTCTCGTTGAATCTCGTTCTAATTTTTTTGGGTCAGTAATCGTTGGTATAAATTTGTCTCTAAAATGTCAGCACATTTATAAATAATGTGGAGTAATGTGGAGTAATGGAAAATGTAATAGCCCGAAAAAAGTAAGCCATAGAAACATTCATTGTTATTTACATATCGTTTGTAATGATGACTGTTGATCGAACGACAGGTCGATACCTGTGAAACATATTGTCTGAACACCCATATAACATCCTATCAGTCGAGACTTCTCTGAAACATATTGTCTGAACACATATGCAACATCCTAGCAGTCGAGACTTCTTTGAAACATATTGTCTGACAACATATGCAACATCCTAACAATCGAGACTTCTCTGAACATGAAAATTCGAGCCCGCTCCACAACCTCTTACTTATTCATCAGATTTCTATCTATTTCCTTCAGTACCGAACACGATTAATAGGTAAGAGATCAGAGCTCTCCAGTTTAAGCGATCTGATGCTACTGTGTGTAACGGAGCCGCGTAGCTCAGTGGTTAGCCCACTAGATTCGCATATGAATGGTCCTGCGTTCATTCCCCAGTAGAGGCGGACATGTTTTTTTTCAGATCGCAACGGCTCCCGGGTCGACCAAGTGTTAAATGGGTACCGGATTAATCTGGGAAGTAAAGACTGCGAGTGAGAGGAGATGGCTACCACCCTCATTTGCAGAGCCTCTGAAATGTAAGATCGCTAACATCTCACACCCCTGCGGCATTAATAAATGCTATGGATTACTTTACTTTACTTTTACTGTCTCTAATTCTTGTACGTTGTTAAGACCCAAAGACATATCCTCTTGACGATTTGTTCTGCGATGGGTCTCTCTTGGCCTTCCTTTTCTTTTGCCATCTGGTACCCATTTTGATGCTTGCAGTGGCAGTCTGTTTTAGACATGGCGTAATGTATTTTAATTCTTCCCGCATTTAAAGAAAGACTCCTGGGCTTCTCAGCTTTTTCGTTAGCGTCGTAGACAGCCGCAAAACGGTCAAACAAGTTTGACTAGAGGTAGCTCAATGTTGAAGACCAACTTGTAGTGCATGAATCCGTTCTCTCGTATAGCTAGCATTATAACAACGTAGCTACAGACGCCCACCGTTCAGTAGAAGATGTAAAATACTGAACGTATGCGCTACCACCACCGAAACTGGATATGTCGGGCCACTGGCGCAAATAAAACGGCGACACAACGCATTTCCATATGAGATGAGAACATAAGTTCAGCGTTGGGAGAAACGCATAATTGTTTTTATTGTTTTTCAATAAAACATTTATTGTTTTTCATGCCATGCTCATCTTCGCTTACGAAGGAGGAACACCATCGTATCACGGAACTAGATAATAACTGAATGAACATGTAGATAAGTAAGTGCAATTGACAAATGTTTGACATTTTAAATGTAACAGGAATTGTTTCAGAAAATGAGAGATATCAGGGCATTAGCAATAGATAATCACAATATCCAGCGAGCTAAGGAAATTACTAGCATGCACACAGCACGTCAGCTGCTGAAAGAGATCCAACTCCTATGGTGATGCCCAGAGTGTACCGCCGCCGGTTCAAATAGTCACTAATCAAGATATTCAAACACAATGACTGAATTGTTCTGAGGATCATGAATACGATTTTGTTAAAGATAATTGGGGGGGGGAGGGTGGGGGTCCCTTAAAAGCCAGCCCTTTTGTGATTTTATGATAAGCCATTCAAAAGTGCTCGAAGAACTTTTATGAATGAACTAAAATCAATAGGCATAAATGCACAAGACCTGCAATCTTTTGCAACTGCCCGACAGGCATGTAGAACTATGACATCCGTCCTATGTGCCAAACTTGGCAAAAGAGGAACTGACTGACTGACTTTCTAGAAAAACCCATAATTTCTTCTGTAAAGTGTCTGCACCCGAAAACCATTAATTTTAGTGTGCAGTGTTTGAGAAGGAACTTTATAGACGGAGAGTTGTTATAATATTAAAATGAACACATACATTATATATATATATATATATATATATATATATATATATATATATATATATATATATATATATATAGGTTCAAACAAAACTATAAGCTAGACTTTCTCAAATCTGGTCGACAGGTCTTACACAGTGATAAAAAAACAGCACCAAGAGCACGTGCAATGCGACCAACCTTGAAAATAGTCACACGTCAGGTCCACGTTAGATAAACTATGACACGGTTATCATTATCAGGACATGTCTCATAGCAGATGGTTGAACAAAGATAACAGGTTATCAGGCCAAAATACACATGCTGTGGATCTGTGGATCTCACTAATGACCAACTAGATAAATCACCAATGCAACAGAAAACCTCAGTAGATGACATGTCGTTATATTGAGGCTCTCATATGGAAGCTTTGTATCATGTCATCTATACAATTATATACCCCACCTGAGTAGAAGGCTACTTCAATAGGCATTGCACTAAACCTAAAGCTGAAGTCTCCTTGGTATGAAATAAAGTTCAGAAAAACCACCCCACTACACATAAGAGGTAAGAGCTTATCGCTCGCAATTCGGGGTTCTCAAACAAGCAAACAAACAACATCACGCCAAAATATAACCCAAAGACTAATCTGTGATTTGAATACATCATTTTCTGTCTAAATTTAAAGAGTTCTTTAAAAACATCACAAACTAATGATTAAATATGAATAGCATCAAAGAAGCAATATATATATATATATATGCTAAGACGCCGTTGGACAAAGGACATTCACGAATGCTTGCGCATGTCACTAAAAGGGATAACTTGCTTAAGACCGCTGATAATTCAAGAGATTCATAGAGAAGACAACGTTCTGTAAAGAATATGTCACCTGATGATGATGATGATGATGATGACGAATAACATCAGATGAGAGATGTATTAAAAAAGTTAAAAGTAAAATAGCGCTGTCAAAGGCAACAAAAAGAAAACCATCCTATGTAATATATCTTATTACATAGGGTATTTAAACACAGATGTCAATCTGGGTTTTTAATTTGGGTTTTTAATTTGGGTTTTTAATTAATGTTAGAAAGAAAGTGCGTAAATGTTATATAGAACAAACTGTTATGCATGGAAGCGAATTTAGAATCGGCAGAACAGTGAAAAAGTATATTGAGGCAGCAGAGATGTGATTTTATAGAAGAATGTTAATAACACCATGGCCAAAATTAAAAGAGAATAGTGAGATATCTTGAAAGAAGTTCATTCAAAAAGAGAATTGTTCACCCGCATCAGAAAGTCCACATTATTTGGACATATAAGAAGAGGACAGATGGAACATGTTGTAACAACAGGCAAGTTGAAGAGCCAGAGAGGTAGGGGAAGACCAAGAGAGAAGATGCTTGACAACCTAGAATTTGTATATACACACAGACAGACGGACATACGGATCAGACAGACAGACAGACAGACAGACGGACGGACGGACGGACGGACGGACGGACGGACGGACGGACGGACGGACGGACGGACAGACAGACAGACAGACATGTAGGTAGGTAGGTAGGTAGGTAGGTAGGTAGGTAGACAGGGGACTCTATAATATTCATCTGTAATATAACATATTGACCAATTGTAAAGCCTTCTAAAATGACTCATATTACTTTAATCTTGATTTTGATTGGCTGTCACACAAAGTATAATAATAGTGACCAATGAAGATCACGGGAATAGTCACATGAGACATTCGAAAGATTTGATTTCCTATTAGGCTTCTGGGTCATCCTCTATGCGATGTGACAGACATCTTCACCATCAAAACATCAATTGTCTATTGTCTATCGTATTTCCCCAGGTGGTTTGTTATCCACTCTTTCCGTTGGATGGTTGGTTGGTTGGTTGCTGATCCAGCGCTCCATGGGCTCATGCCCTTTGACCCAATGCCATTAAATGGCATTATATTACTGTGGAGTCTGTGAATTTTCGGCCCACCCCGGGCCAGAGCTAGAGAATAACTATCACACCTCCAGGAAGGTAGGTTTCAATCTATGAAATGCTCCGAGCCACTGCAGCCAAGATAGGGTTCACTGTGCTCATTCCCCGCCACAAATTGACTACTGGTTATGTCGAACTTCTCTACTGCTCCAGGCATGCAACCAAATGTTCAAGTCAAAAGGATTGTCACGTCCTGAGTCACTGTACCTCTATGACGGATCTCAGCCATAGGAAAAACAGTGCTGTCAGTTACCTCCTACCCAGTGCTGCACAGTACATCTCTGGCTCCCTCCCAACCACAGAGGGTGCATACATATATTCAGGTAAACATTAAAAACATTTCAACAACAAAATAACAGCATAATAAGCATAATTATATAGATGACGTGCCATGACGTTTCTATAAGAAGATAACCTCAATATAACGGCATGTCATCCACTAAGGTTTTCTGTTGCATGTGTGGTCTGTCTAGTGTGCCATTGGTGAGAGCCCACAGACGCAACCACATGCGTACTCTTGTCGTTAAGCGTAGCGAGCTTGTGTTCCAAGACCAGATTTGTGGCCTCGTCTGTGCTATGATCGTGTTTGATCAGGATGCCCCTGACGTTTTCTATCCATCTTTTTCGTGGTCTTCCTTTGGCTTTGTACCCTGATCTCATATGGTTATATACCTGAACGGGCAACTTGTCGTGATTCATTCTCATAATGTGGCCAATGATCTGCTTCCTTTCTATATATTATGTGCAAGGTGTTATATCTATTCTTTCCCCGATGTCTTTATTTCGTAATCTATGAGCCTGGTGAACCCTGCAGCTTTCCTTATAAATATAATCTCACTTGTCACCATCAAAACATCATTAGTTGCATTTTACGACATACATGGAAGGTCACACTGTTGCTATTCTTTGCTCCCTCTTCGGACTCTGACAACACACTAACACGCATGTCTCAAATCTCTTGCTATAGTTTGTCTCTGTACTCCGACATCTATGAGAAAACTCCCTATTAATTTTCTTAGCTCTCAGTACCAGATCTTAGTACCAGATCTCAGTACCAGATCTCAGTACCAGATCTCAGTACCAGATCTCAGTACCAGATCTCAGTACCAGATCTCAGTACCAGATCTCAGTACCAGATCTCAGTACCAGATCTCAGTACCAGATCTCAGTACCAGATCTCAGTACCAGATCTCAGTACCAGATCTCAGTACCAGATCTCAGTACCAGATTTCAGTACCAGATTTCAGTACCAGATCTCAGTACCAGATCTCAGTACCAGATCTCAGTACCAGATCTCAGTACCAGATCTCAGTACCAGATCTCAGTACCAGATCTTAGTACCAGATCTCAGTACCAGATCTCAGTACCAGATCTCAGTACCAGATCTCAGTACCAGATCTCAGTACCAGATCTCAGTACCAGATCTCAGTACCAGATCTCAGTACCAGATTTCAGTACCAGATCTCAGTACCAGATCTCAGTACCAGATCTCAGTACCAGATCTCAGTACCAGATCTCAGTACCAGATCTCAGTACCAGATCTCAGTACCAGATCTTAGTACCAGATCTCAGTACCAGATCTTAGTACCAGATCTCAGTACCAGATCTCAGTACCAGATCTCAGTACCAGATCTCAGTACCAGATCTTAGTACCAGATCTCAGTACCAGATCTTAGTACCAGATCTTAGTACCAGATCTCAGTACCAGATCTTAGTACCAGATCTCAGTACCAGATCTCAGTACCAGATCTCAGTACCAGATCTCAGTACCAGATCTTAGTACCAGATCTCAGTACCAGATCTCAGTACCAGATCTCAGTACCAGATCTCAGTACCAGATCTCAGTACCAGATCTTAGTACCAGATCTCAGTACCAGATCTTAGTACCAGATCTCAGTACCAGATCTCAGTACCAGATCTTAGTACCAGATCTCAGTACCAGATCTCAGTACCAGATCTTAGTACCAGATCTCAGTACCAGATCTCAGTACCAGATCTCAGTACCAGATCTCAGTACCAGATCTCAGTACCAGATCTTAGTACCAGATCTCAGTACCAGATCTCAGTACCAGATCTTAGTACCAGATCTCAGTACCAGATCTCAGTACCAGATCTTAGTACCAGATCTCAGTACCAGATCTCAGTACCAGATCTCAGTACCAGATCTCAGTACCTTTTACTTTTTTAGCTCTGTCCGCCGATGCGATCCACATCAAGATTAAAATACAAATTTTTTTTTGTTCGTCCATCACACGATGATGATTACCATTTATTACATTCACTTTTGTTTGTCCATCAAGTGAAGATAACCATTTGCTGCATCCACTTTTGAAAGTCAGTTAGAGTTATGTACTTGATCTTATGTTCGTAGATGGCCAATAAGCCATATTCTGCCAACATATGTCACCGGACAGTTCGAGCTGGGGGTGACCACAGTAGACGGGTTTTGTTTGCCCGTGACTTTCTAACTGCTCGCAGCAGTTCAGCTACTGCACTTCACATTTTATAAAATGTTGCACCTTTTTGGACTTCATGTATCTCTATTTTGTACAAGTTCTTCCCATGTATCTTTGTCAATTGTAAAGGCTTTCAGTGAGGTGATCTTTAACGAGTCCTTATTACGCTTCTTTTGGTCACTTTGAGGTCGTCTACTCTACAACCTGATATATTGTACACGTAAAGTAATACTTACGTACATCGATTTTGTCTTGCTTCGAAATAATAGTCATATTAGTCTCTGTGTGAAATAAATACGGTATTGTTTTCTTTGTTTCATTGGTAATTACATTGGGATAAAGTTACATTTAAATTCAGAATCGATTACGATTCTGTGCAGTCTAATCTAGACATGATTACAGGAATCCTACTTTTCTAGATGGGGGGGGGATGTCCATAAATTACATCAGAGATTTTGGAAGGGGGGTGGGGTGGGGAGGAGAGGTCTGGAAAAGTTTTTGGTAAGGGAAGGGGATGGTTGGACAAAAGTTATGGTCAGCAAAATTATCTTTCTAACAATTATATTATATGAATTAAAGAAAAATGCTAAATATCAGAAGAAATGTCTTTTTCCTCCCACTTTTTTTTCTGTTAAAACAATTTTTAAGGGGTAGGGGGCGCAGGTTTTTTTTAAAAAATGGACATAGTTAAGCAGAGAGTGGTCGATCCCGTAATTCATGAAGTTTACAAGTGTGGGAGAGGAAATAAAAATTGCCATAAAAACAGTTGACGTAACTTATCTGCAGACCGCATTGTTGACGTGACTTACGGGCAGCCCGCATTGTTGACGTGACTTATGGGCAGACCGCATTGTTTACGTGACTTATGGGCAGGCCGCATTGTTTACGTAACTTATGGGCAGCCCGCATTGGTGACGTAATTTATGGGCAACCCGCATTATTGACGTGACTTATGGGCAGACAGCATTGTTGATGTAACTTACGGACAGCCCGCATTGTTGACGTGACTTATTTACAGACCGCATTGTTGATGTAACTTATGGGCAGACCGCATTGTGCTATGAAGTAATTTGATTTAATATTTCGTTTTCTTTTATTACCAACTTCTTGATCAAAATATCAATTGGTAATGTGTTAATTTAAATTGAATATATGTAGACGGCATACTAAACAAGAAAACGCAAGAACAAGCATCACTTTTGTAGGTAACATATATAAAAATACGCTAGAACAGTGTTTCCCAATGTGGGGCCCACGACCCTCAGGAGTGCAATTTCATTGTTCAGGGGGACAATTCGAACAATTTGTAATTAGGTTTTATGCATGAATAATTCAATATTTGGATATAAAAACTATGTATATGTTACATAGGGGGATCAGAATTTTAGAAATATTTAGGTGGGGGCATGGTGAAAAATAAACAAGGTTGGGAAACACTGCACTAGACGAACTGAAGATGAACGAGATGAAGTGAAGATGAACGAGATGAACTGAAGATGAAATGGAAATGAGAAGCACCAGTAAAAATGTTGAGGAAAGCGGACGCGGCACGATATCATACAGGCTAACAAGATGGCAGACATACAGGCTAACAAGATGGCAGACATACAGGCTAACAAGATGGCAGACATACAGGCTAACAAGATGGCAGACATACAGGCTAACAAGATGGCAGACATACAGGCTAACAAGATGGCAGACATACAGGCTAACAAGATGGCAGACATACAGGCTAACAAGAAGGCATACATACAGGCTAACAGGATAGCAGACATACAGGCTAACAGGATAGCAGACATACAGGCTAACAAGATGGCAGACATACAGGCTAACAGGATAGCAGACATACAGGCTAACAGGATAGCAGACCTACAGGCTAACATGATAGTTAGACATAAAGGCTAACAAGATAGTTAGACATACAGATTAACTATCAGACATTAAAACTGACAAAAACAACAGACAGACATACTGATGTGACAGCAGGCACACATATTGTGAAAACTGCAGACACACAGATTAACAACACCAGCAAGCATTCTACTACCAGACATAAACATTTAAACAGAAAATATGGGGGGACTCAATCACAGACCACGATAAAAACCGTCAGCTCTTCCTCAATGTGATGTCGCTATCTTCACCCACAACACGCAGTAATTCAATCCTACATTGAAATCAAAGTCAGAATCAATAGATACTCTAAATCTAGTATTTCACTATAAAATTGATATCCCTCCGGAGGTTAATTTACCTTCCAATCTGAATCTGAAATTGACGATTCAAACTTTAATAAGTATCTCATTTCACAGCCCAACTGCAAGATAGAGCTTTCACATTCAAATTGAAATTTGTTACAGATAATTATAGCAAGATGTATTGCGTTATCCATTCACCATCATGAAGTGTCGTCTCCGCATCGACGTTTGTCCCCAACGGGTCTATAACATAATCTATCTTTTGTCTTGGTGATGTACTCTGGTAGATTGAATCTTGTAAATTTCATAATTTTTCATTCCCTTGTGTTTACTTGCTCTTGCTGAACTATTGCTCACCTCCTCCCAACTTTAAATATGTCAATCAGTAAACCCGTAACCCTTCAGGGTAGTAGGGGTACCACATTGGATGCTTCAGCACACAGAGTCCTCCAGCGAATTCTATCCTCAGCGATGTGGATGAGTGTGGAAATATCTTGTCCTGTCCATTCCTTGATGTTGTCTGTCCATGCCTTTATTTGCCCTCTTCTGCTTCTTACCCCTTGGACAGTTCTCTGCAGTATTGTTTTTGACAAGGAATCATATCTGTATACATGTCCAAACCATGCTAGTTTTCGTCGTTTCACTATTTTGTGGTTAATTGATCTACATATTATATCAATAAATAATAAATAATAAATATAAATATTCATTTTTAGGGTTAGTGGTTAAGGTTAGATATGTACGAGTATTATATTTAAGTTAATAAATGATAAACATAGGCAAGGGAAATAATCACACAGGTAGGCACTAATTGGCGCAACGGAGGTTGTAATGCGATGATAGTACCGATTTGTATTTCCTTTAATAGTTCTCTTTTCCAACGAAGCGCTATTGTAGCCTATTTATTTGTTGTACTCTCTTACTACAAGTTATATATATATATACCTGCAATGGATAAGTTTATTTCAAAGTTATTATCTTCAACACTTTTCCATTTCTTAGTTCTGTCTGGTTTAATCGCATAAATTACTAATGAGCATCTTAGGAACCAACTATTTCTGGCAGAGTTCCCCCACTGTCATCTAAATGTCTGTGGTTCAATTCGGTGCGGAAACTCAATATTGACCAATTCGCTAAAATACATTGCAGCAGAAGTTTCTAAATGACAGTTACATATTAAATTACCAGTCACATTATGCCTACTTGTATTTACTTGCCAGTAAATCAATGCGACTATGTAATATGTGATAAATAGGATGTTTGTAAATCAAAAATACATTTATTTACAAAGTAGTTTTAAACAAAATTATTGTTTGCACGTCAGCAGTGGACACCAGTACTTAGACCAGTCTATTAACACACTACATGATTGTTGTCCCAGCCTCGCTGTTCACAGAACGACAATCTAGCTTGCAAGAGCTTCTCTACAAAACAAGTTGATGATGTCCTCTACACGCGAGCCGCTCTACACGCGAGCCGCTCTACACACGACGAACCGCTCTACACACGACGAACCGCTCTACACACGACGAACCGCTCTACACACGACGAACCGCTCTACACACGACGAACCGCTCTACACACGAACAGCTCTACACACGAACCGCTCTACACACGAACCGCTCTACACACGACGAACCGCTCTACACACGAACAGCTCTACACACGAACCGCTCTATACATGAACCGCTCTATACATGAGCATAACTGACTTAATACAGTGTCACTACTTTAGAACAATCGGACTATTGTAGTTTTTATTTGTGGTGAAATTATAAATACCAAAGTATAAATAAATGACCAATCAAAATACACAACAATAATCGGAGTGGCCTAAGACGTGGCTATTTAGAGAGTACTAACAGGCCTTCTTCTTCTTCTGCGTTCGTTCTCAAACTCCTGACGATTAGCAGGATGTAGTCCGGAGAACGGAATGCGCTGTGTCATGGTTTACAGAATTTCTGCGATATCTGCGCCTTCGGCTTGACTCATCCGACTTCAGCATGGCTTTGGGTCACTGACCCTATATGGGATGGGATAGCCAACTCCATCCCATAACCTCCTTAGTCGCCTTTTACGACATGCGTAGAAGGTAAACAGTGTTGCTATTCTTTATTCCCCTTTTGGGCCCCGCCAACACACGGGTGATTGGCCACTATTTATACACAGTACTCGGAATCACATGCCAAAAAATAGCCAAGACTACTCCAAGTATATAAATAGTAACCAATGGAAGACGTGACAACAAAAATAGCGTACCGAAAAAAGGCCTGTTTACGTTTAGTAGTTAGGTCTTCTAATGCTGACGGTCACGCCTAAGGTACAGAGGTACACATAAGACTACATCCAAGTCGTTATAAAGTGATCGATGACATAACCAATATCGTACTGGATGTTTAACAAGTGACCAAAGAAGAAGAGGAAGAAGAACAAGAAGAAGAAGCGAAGACTCAAATTTGACTGAATGCCAAGAAGTTCTCCTGCCTTTCTGGTTGTTTTTTCCCTTAAAATACAAAATTGAAGACATCACTAAAGTAGTGTACACAGGACAAAAGTGTACACATGACAAAGTGTACACACGACAAAGTGTACACACGACAAAGTGTACACACGACAAAGTGTACGCATGACAAAGTGTACACACGACAAAGTGTACGCATGACAAAGTGTACGCATGACAAAGTTTTCGCATGATAAAGTGTACGCATGATAAAGTGTACTAACGACAAAGTGTACACATGACAAAGTGTTCACACGACAAAGTGTAAACACGACAAAGTGTACACACGACAAAGTGTACGCATGACAAAGTGTACTAACGACAAAGTGTACTAACGACAAAGTGTACATATGACAAAGTGTCAACAAAGTGTTCACACGACAAAGTGTACACACGACAAAGTGTACACATGACAAAGTGTACACATGACAAAGTGTACTAACGATAAAGTGTACACATGACAAAAGTGTTCACACGACAAAGTGTTCTCACGACAAAGTGTACACACGACAAAGTGTACACAAAGTGTACAAACGACAAAATGTACACACGACAAAGTGAACATATGACAAAGTGTACACATGACAAAGATATTTAATGGCTTTCACACTCAGAAGAAAAAAAAATACATCCACTGAGTGCAAAGTGCTTTTAATAATTGTATGACTAGGAGATTTGAGTCTAGTTTATTACCCGTGGGAATCATTCTAACAAGACAAATGTCTAGAACATCACTTTAGGGAGGTTCGAAATGTGGCGGGAAACATGTGATGAATAGACGCAGAAACTGAAAATAATGATGAAACACAGATGGTGGAGAGGGGGGGGAGACGCTGAATGGATCGTCTGGGTAGAAGGTGGTTTTTCCTGCATGATTCAACTTCTCCATGGAGCCGTGCTTTCCTGTGGGTCTGCTCGTGCTTGTTGTTCGGATGTCCTGGTACAGGACCCTAGTGCTGTTTTAACCAATTACGAATAACAGGATAATAATATGCGTACAGATTGTTAACTTGAGTTCGAGAATATCAAATAAGAATTATGTAGAAAAAAAAAATTCATCATAATCATCAAGTGCCATCTCCGAAACGAAGGTTAGCTGCAACGTTCACCCAACATCCCGTTTCTTGATCTCCCTGATAGTGGTTAATATAACACATCAGTAAAACAGACTGGGCAATTGAAACACTAGTTTAATGGAAATGTGACATAACAGAAAAAATCAACTTTTAACTTCTAAACGCATGCAGACAATGAGAATTGCAGTTATAAACAGTCAGTTTTATAAGATGTTTTTATCATTCTGTAATTTTACCCCTCAGTTCAGTGTACATCTCCCATCACATTTTATGTACCATGCCCTAAGATCTCCCATCAAATTTTATGTATCATGGTCTAAAATCATCCAATGTCATTCTGTGAACAACGAAGCTGAGACAACAATCCTTTAGTTTGTTAATAGACTGGTCTAAGTATTGGTGTCCACTGCTGACGTGCAAACAATAATTATGTTTAAAACTACTTTGTAAATAAATGTATTTTGATTTACAAACATCCTATTTAGCACATGTTACATAGTCGCATTGATTTACTGGCAAGTAAATACAAGTAGGCATAATGTGACTGGTAATTTAATATGTAACTGTCATTTGGAAACTTCTGGTGCAATGTATTTTAGCGAATTGGTCAATATTGAGTTTCCGCACCGAATTGAACCACAGACATTTAGATGAAATTGGGGAACTCTGCCATAAATAGTTTGTTTTTAAATAAATCGACTCAGATGCTCATTGGTAATTTATGCGATTAAAACAGACAGGACTAAGAAATGACAAAGTGTTGAAGATAATAACTTTGAAATAACTATGTACCATGCCCTAAGATCTAACATCACATTTTATGTACCATGCCCTCCTAATATTCTACATCAGGGTCGGCAACCTTTTGCTAACTGTGTGCCAACTTAAGGATTCAAATTATTCAGAGTGCCAACATCACATATCATTTTATACACGTCGAGGCGAATATTCTTATTTTACCATATATTTTATTTTTATATTTCAATTAATTAATATATAGTGATATTCAATAATATATAAAGCTGTAAATAACATTTTTTTAAATAGAGTTCCTTGAAAGATTTAAAAAAAAACTTTTTTATTATCAATGGGATCCTTGTCCTTGCATAGTCTGCGTACCATTTGAAATTACTTGGCCTGCCAAGTGTGGCACGCGTGCCATAGGTTGCCGACCCCTGTTCTACATCACGTAATAGGAACGTTGTTGACACGCTACAATGTCCCGATGTTCATATACCTAATATTCTCTCACGCTATCATTCTGTATCTCTCTTGCCTTCTATGTTGCCTGCTTAATTATGTTCCCCGTACCTTCCTGTCTCACAGTGTCTAAAAAATAGACATTATTAAGTGATGTCTCTGTAATATAAGTAATATAATAGACCCGTTTAGACATTCGCTAATTAAACATATTCTGTTTTCATTATTTGTTGATTTATTTTTCTTATATATTATCATTTATTATAGTTGTCCCAATTGTATCTGTTTGGAGTTTCGTTTAGAAATTATATTCCTACAAGGTAATACTGCTCCCTTAAGGTCGTTGGTGTGTTACTTAAGGTCGTTGGTGTGTTACTTAAGGTCGTTGGATGTTACCAAGAATCATCATTATCGGTTTCCGTCTCCGCATAGAAGATTCGCTGCAATAGACTTCCAAAATCTTCTGTCTCTTGCCTTGGTGGTGCACTCTACTTGCATGTGTGATGTCCATCTCATGATGTTTCCATCCCACTAGCATCTCTTTCTACCTCAAGCTCGGAGCCCCCCATGTGAACACGACCTGGACTTCAAGTTCCGGATGCATAGAATACGTCACTGTCTTCTATTCAGTCATGTCGTTGGAGACGACTAAGAAAATTTGAGGATATGCTGTCATCTGTGAACACAAAACATCGTTGTCACTGCACGCCATTTCACTGCACGCCGTGTCTGCACACGTCTTGTCACTGCACGCCTTGCATATACACGTCTTGTCACTGCACGCCTTGGCACTGCACGCCTTGCCTCTACACGCTGACTCTACACGTCTTGTTACTGCACGTCTTGTCGCTGCACTCTTTGTCTAGATTTCCTATATTTGTCTTCTATTAAATAATCCTCATGTGTGACAAAAAAATGTAGGTCAGCTTTGCTCCTTTGTTCTTCTGTGGCAGAATCTAGATGACGTAGAATGTTAGATGTGCCATTACCGCAGAAAGATCAACAAATCTGACACAAGAGCAATGACGTAGTTCTTCCAGAAGTGTATGTGCTGCTCCTGGCAGGATGTAACGATTCTGTGATGCTGCAGCTCTGTGATGCCTCCCTCTGAAGACTAAGCATACATCAATAAACTCCCCCATTTATAAACTCTCCCCCCCCCCCCACCAACAAATTTACGACTTTGAGACAACTATCTATATACTAGTACGATGTCGCCTCCGTAGCTCTGTTGAGGATTACCTGAGCTATTTCTCCAGAAATATTAGGAGTTAAAATGTTCAGAGTTCTGTTCTCGAAGTTAAAGGGATTATTCCATCATTGTTATAATCATCAGTATCATCATGTGCTCGCCGCTCCTCGGATCTACCTTTATGTATGATAAAGTAATACTCGTACATAGAATCTCCATTTTCTGCTTCCGATTACGGAATAGAAATACGTAGAATTCAAGCCCTGCAAGTTCCTTGATTTTTATCAATCCATGAGTTTCTCTAGCTAAACTGATGCTCCCGTCACCGACTGTTTCCTGCTTTTTTGTTTGTTTGTTATGTTTTTTTAGACAGGAAATCTTGTTTGGGTAACATGTCCGAAAAATATCAAATTTTTAGACAGGAAATCTTGTTTGGGTAACATGTCCGAACAATATCATCTTTCTTCGTTTACCTGTTGATATTTGTGATTCTGAAATCCTGTGTACATGTTGATTGTATTTCTATCATATTAAAACAATGTTAAATGGCGCAGTAAACATTGTTTATTTGTTCGAGAAATGAAAGAGATGGGATTTTGTGACATTATTATGTTCGTTTGTGACATTATTATGTTCGGCTCTGTGGTGAAGTAGCACAGAGCGTGATTCGGAAGGACAAGGTAAAGCTTCAAACCATGTAACTCCGCCGAAGACGGATGTATCGGGCCATTTCCGCAAATAAAACGGCGACACAACGCATTTCCATTCTCTGGACTATATCCTGCTGGAAATCTAGTAGGGCCATTGTCCTGATGCAAGAGAGATGCAATGGGAGTTTGAGAATGAACGCTGAAGAAGAAGACAACCCTGTAACAGGAAATTGCGAGCACTTAGATCGTACTTCCTATGTGCAGTGGGAATTTTTTCTGAGCTTTCTTTCATACCCATGTGACTTCACCTTTTGGCTTAGTGCAATGTCTATTAAAAGAGGCTTCTACTAAGAGGGGGTTTGTATAAATTACATGCTACAAGGCTTCCATAAGAGAACCTCAATATAACAGACATATCACCTACTAACGTGTTCTGTTGCGTTGGTGGTTTCTCTAGTAGATCATTTGGTGAGTCCCAAGACGCAACGACAAACTTCTCTTTGATGTTGTCAATTTTAGTATTTTCTGTTTCACCTTTCCTTCTTCAACTCGTTCACTTTGTGAACCTTGTGAAACAATTTTAGAAAAACAGTGGTTGTAGTAGACGAAGATTTAGCTCAACCGAAGTCCTTCATCAGTCATGCAGTTCTGAGAACTCAACCGAAGTCCTTCATCAGTGATGTAGTTCTGAGAACTCAACCGAAGTCCTTCATCAGTCATGCAGTTCTGAGAACTCAACCGAAGTCCTTCATCAGTCATGCAGTTCTGAGAACTCAACCGAAGTCCTTCATCAGTCATGCAGTTCAGAGAACTCAACCGAAGTCCTTCATCAGTCATGCAGTTCTGAGAACTCAACCGAAGTCCTTCATCAGTCATGCAGTTCAGAGAACTCAACCGAAGTCCTTCATCAGTCATGCAGTTCAGAGAACTCAACCGAAGTCCTTCATCAGTCATGCAGTTCAGAGAACTCAACCGAAGTCCTTCATCAGTCATGCAGTTCAGAGAACTCAACCAATGTCCTTCATCAGTCATGCAGTTCAGAGAACTCAACCGAAGTCCTTCATTAGTTAGCAGTTCTGAGAACTCAATGGAATTTCATTCTGTAAAAATGAGGTTATTTGACTTTAATGACGTATATGAGGCATTAACTACATTCGTACACATCCCCATAATCATTTTCTCTGAACAAAAGTGTTCAAAAAGTGTAGAGGATTGATTTCATTGTGCTCAGGTTTCCCCCATATATAATCCGTCCCTCTCAAGGAAACAGCACGCCTCATTAGAGAGTACATCTTACAGCATGTCACTCCGTAGCTTCAAGTGATAATCCCCAGGGATCTCCGCTAAAAAAATCACTCTGTGAACAAGGCGTCACAAGCTGGATTCCACTCCACTAACACTTGAATACATAGCACCGCCGAAGATGGATGTTTCAGACCATTTGCTCAAATAGAACGGCTACACAATACATCTTCATTCCCTGGGCTACATTCTGCTAGAAATCTAGTAGGACCATTGTCTTGCTACAAGAGAACCAGTGAGATTCTTATATCTGGTCCATCTTTGTTGAACCGAGTACCTCGCCAGTTATATAGTCATGAGAACTCATTAGATTCATCAAAACTGATGCTATTTGATTTCCATTTGATCCTGTGATTTCCATTGGTCACTTTGTTAATTTTTTGTGTCAACAGCCAATGAAAATCACGGGAAAAGACCAATAGCATCACTTTTGAAGGATGAACTCAATGAGTCTTCAGAACTGCATAATAGACATGTCCTCGGGTGAGCTCGGTCTTTGTCGAATCCAACGGGCGAAGAATATGTGCGTGTGTGAGTAATACCAATCGTGAGAGATAATTCAAAACTGGAAAGTTCCCAATTGATTCTGATTAAAAAAAAACTGTCAATACTGCATTGTCGCAGTTCAGGCGTTGCAGGGAGGTGATTGAATAGCTGTGTGATAAATGCCACAGGGTGAGTTTTTTCATTTTAAAAACCCAGTCCTTACTGGGGATCGAACTCTAGACCTCACTCGTGTGAGACTACCTCTCGGCCATGCGCCACACCTGAGTTGATTCTGAGTGAGGTATTTATGCATGCTTTTCTATTTTTCTCTGTAGATGTAAAATATTGATTATGAATTAATGTCAGCTGAAAATCATCCGATAGATGTCATTTAATGTCAGCTGAAAATCATCCGATAGATGTCATTTAATGTCAGCTGAAAATCATCCGATAGATGTCATTTAATGTCAGCTGAAAATCATCCGATAGATGTCATTTAATGTCAGCTGAAAATCATCCGATAGATGTCATTTAATGTCAGCTGAAAATCATCCGATAGATGTCATTTAATGTTAGCTGAAAATCATCCGATAGATGTCATTTAATGTCAGCTGAAAATCATCCGATAGATGTCATTTAATGTTAGCTGAAAATCATCCGATAGATGTCGAACACAGAGTGTCGCTGTCACATGTTTTCATTATGTCACTTCCTGGTTTCAATCTAGGACTTCAGGTAAATCAAATATTGCAATATTCTGGTATCTTAAAACAAAATGTGCTTTCTTAGACCTACCTACCTACCTACCTACCTACCTGTCTGCCTGCCTGCCTATTTGTCTGTCTATGTTCCTAATACCGTGTATATAGCAGAAACCAGAGCTCTCCAGTTCGAGCGATCTGATCTACTGTATGTAATTCTTGCATGTTTTTGAGACACATAGTCATACCCTCTTTGATGGTTATTATGCGGAGAGTCTCTCTTGGCATCCCTCTTGTTCCTTTGTCATCTGGTACCCATTTTTCTTAGTGTTATAGAAACGATTGTTGTATAGTGTCTTATCTTTCTTGTTTGACTTGAATTCTTCCCACGCAATATTTAAAACTTTTAAATAAATTTTTTTATATTGATTAATTTTTTGCTCCAGTACTGTTATTTTTCAGCTTCCACAACAATATGTTATATGCGGATATGACACTGGTGCTAAACAGCTGTAACGAGATATATTTACTTATTATTTTTTATTTCCAGATGTTTTTTTAGGTGGTTAAATACACTTGATGCCAACATACTAATGCAATTATAGTGGAAAATTCTTGTGTAGATACTCCACCATGTGCCATTTTATTAAGTAGGAACAGTTAACTTTTCAAATTGTTTCTCCGCTGAGAGTGATATTACATTTAAAGTTAGTAAAATACATGATCTTAATCTTGGATTAATCTATAGAAAAAAAAGAAGAAAATAATTGTAGAGTGCAATGAGGAGACAGGATGAGATTACTTTATAACCAATAAACAAACTATTTAGAAGTTCAGGGGTGATCATGCGGTGTAAAGGAGAGTCATTATGAGACCAACTATTCGAACTAATAAGGTTATGTAACCGCTCTAGATAGGGGACATAAATGATACTTTATCGTCAGTTTTCAGTCAGTCTAACTTAATAGTAATGATCACCTGGGTACAGTGGAGGGAGACAACCCGGGTACAGTGGAAGGAGACAACCCGGATACAGGCGAAGGAGACAACCAGGGTACAGTGGAAGGAGACAACTAGGGTACAGCGGAAGGAGACAACTAGGGTACAGTGGAAGGAGACAACCCGGGTACAGTGGAAGAAGACAACCCGAGTACAATGAAAGGATACAACCCGGATACAGGCGAAGGAGACAGTCCGGGTACAGTAGAAGGAGACAGTCCGGGTACAGTAGTAGGAGACAACCAGGGTACAGTTGAAGGAGACAACCCGGTTACAGTGGAAGAAGACAACCCGAATACAGGCGAAGGAGACAGTCCGGGTACAGTGGAAGGAGACAACCTGGGTACAGTACAAGGAGACAACCCGGGTACAGTGAAAGAAGACAACCCGAATACAGTGAAAGAAGACAACACGGATACAGTGGAAGGAGACAACCCAGGTACAGTGAAAGAAGACAATTAAGAGACTTGATTAAGACTCATTAGGTTATCTAATTTCATCAATAAATGTACTTTGTAAATTCTTGTAGGTATTTTGTTGCAAATGTGTATTATTTGAGATTTACAACTTTAAGCATTAGATAACAACGATAAAGTGATATGTTAGTAATGATAATTTCATGCGAGGAATGATAATTTCATTTGAGCAATGTTAGTTTCATGTGAGCAATGATAGTTTCATTTGAGCAATGATAATTTCATGTGAGCAATGATAATTTCATGTGAACAATGATAGTTTCATGTGAGCAATGATAGTTTCATGTGAGTAATGATAGTTTCATGTGAGTAATGATAGTTTCATGTGAGTAATGATAGTTTCATGTGAGTAATGATAGTTTCATGTGAGTAATGATAGTTTCATGAAAATATGGTTAGTTTCCTTTAAGTAATGAGTTTCATGTAAGTAATGAGTTTCATGTAAGTAATGCTAGAGTCATGTAAGTAATGAGATTCATGTAAGTAATGAGATTCATGTAAGTAATGAGTTTCATATAAGTAATGAGATTCATGTAAGTAATGAGTTTCATGTAAGTAATGATAGATTCATGTAAGTAATGCTAGATTCATGTAAGTAATGAGATTCATATAAGTAATGAGTTTCATGTAAGTAATGGGTTTCATGTAAGTAATGAGTTTCATATAATTAATGAGTTTCATATAAGTAATGAGTTTCATATAAGTAATGAGTTTCATATAAGTAATGAGTTTCATATAAGTAATGAGTTTCATGTCAATAATGATAGTGTCAATTTCTGCTCAGATAACTATTACCTAATGTAAGATTATGTCAAAATATCTAGGTTATTTCCCTTGTCTTTTAATATTTCTTATTAGATTGACTGAGTTGTTGGGTGGTGGGTTAACACCCGCTTTCGCCTATGTATCGCTGGAGCCAGAGAGGGGAGCAAAGAATAGTGAACTAATACCTGCCATGTATGACTTAAGTGGTGACTAAGGAGGTTTCTGTGAGTGGAGTTGGCTGTCCCATGTCATGGAGGGTCAAATTATCCAGAAGTCTTGCTGGAATTTGAGGCTGAAAGAGGAAGGTATCGCATCCAAGCTGTTAAACCGTGACAAAAAAAAGCAGCCCATTCTCTTTATTAAATCCTCGATAATCTTCAGGAGTTTGAGAACGAACACAGAATACGAATATGAAAACTTCTATTGTGACGTACGCTCTTTTCAACCGCAGACACACGTTCATTTTGGTTATATCAGAAGGTATAACAATTAAATAATAAAACGAATAGAAATTCACGATCTCTCTCATAAAGTGAGAATAAATTCACGATCTCTCTCATAAAGTGAGTATAAATTCACGATCTCTCTCATAAAGTGAGTATAAATTCACGATCTCTCTCATAAAGTGAGTATAAATTCACGATCTCTCTCATAAAGTGAGTATAAATTCACGATCTCTCTCATAAAGTGAGTATAAATTCACGACCTCTCTCATAAAGTGAGTATAAATTCACGATCTCTCTCATAAAGTGAGTATAAATTCACGATCTCTCTCATAAAGTGAGTATAAATTCACGATCTCTCTCATAAAGTGAGTATAAATTCACGACCTCTCTCATAAAGTGAGTATAAATTCACGATCTCTCTCATAAAGTGAGTATAAATTCACGATCTCTCTCTCTCTCTCTTTCTCTCATAAAGCGAGTATAAATTCACGATCTCTCTCTCTCTCTCTCTCTCTCTCTCATAAAGCGAGTATAAATTCACGATATCTCTCATAAAGTGAGTATAAATTAACGATCTCTCTCTCTCTCTCTCTCTCTTATAAAGCGAGTATAAATTCACGATATCTCTCATAAAGCCCTACTTGCATATCTGTCAAGTGCAGCACACAAAAAAATACATTCTCCAAGGTTGTATTTACAGGTTTGCCTGAATCGCGACTTTCATTCATTTTTTATGGCCAAAAGCTCTGATATAACCAACTCAGACACATTCACGGTTAAAAGGGTCGTCTACCCGTGTATTTCAGGGGCCCGAAAGGGAAGCAAAGAATAGCAATAATGTTTATATTTCATGCATATCATAAGAGGCGACCCGGAAGGTTCTGGGATGAAGTTGGTTGTCCCATTCCATATAGAGTCAGTGACTCAGAAGTTGCGCTGAAATCGTATGTGTCATGCCAAAAGACGCAGATATCGCAGCTAAGCTGTAAACCATAACACAATACATTCCGTTCTCCGGACTACTCCCTGCTAGTTTTCAGAACTACGTCGGAAGATAAAATTCATAATCTCAAACACACAATTGCTAACCAATAGCTACTCGTATTTCCATTCTCTGTTTAACCATAGTAATGATATTAACATAGTAATGATATTAACATAGTAATGACAACATAGTAATGATATTAACATAGTAATGACAACATAGTATTGATATTAACACAGTAATGATATTAACATAGTAATGACAACATAGTATTGATATTAACATAGTAATGATATTAACATAGTAATGACAACATAGTATTGATATTAACATAGTAATGATATTACCATAGTAATGATATTAACATAGTAATGATATTAACATAGTAATGACAACATAGTAATGATATTAACATAGTACTGACAACATAGTAATGATATTAACATAGTAATGACAACATAGCTATGATATTAACATAGTAATGATATTAACGAAAGAATCTCACAATTCCCGCTTCTAACTACTCTCCCATCTCCTGTTTTTGTTAACGAAGCCTCGCAAGCTCGTGCCAGAATTGCTTTTCAATCCAACGTATGAATAGAGATCCCACAAACCGACATCTTATAATCTCCAAGCTGTTCGTCGACCGGTTGATTCACCATCCCAAGGGTCTTCCATCTTCCCCTGAACACTGTGATTCAGCTGTTGTGAGCCTGTTTTATGTCACTAGTTAATTAATCCTCCGGATGGATAAATCCTTCTAATCCTCTGTTACTGCCTGTTTTCCTAAATAATTCTGATTCTAAAGTTATCTCTCAAAATCTAAAGACATCGCCATCTTTCTTATATCTCTCCATATCTCATCACGTCTTTTCAGTTTTTTTTCTCGAACCCACTCACCTAACTGGGCTAATCCACAGACATCTAGATATGCTAGAGGACAAGCTGATGCGTCGTAACAGCAGTCAGTTGTCAACATGGGATACCGGCATTTGAACTAAGTTTTATTAGTATAGATAGAAATTCTTGAGACAAAACGGGAATTGAACCAGTCCGTTCAACGGCACCAAATCGCCTAGCAACTATTGAACACGCGTTTTTCAGTACTTGACTAACCGCATCTAAAAAAAAAGATGCGATTTCATCAAGCCTTTCAAACCGTGCACACAAGTCACCAGAACGGACCGATCGAGACAAGGACTATTACAACAACAAACATCCCGTACAGGTAGTGAAATATCCTCAGTAACAACAAACATATAACATAATATCCGTATTAGCTAAACAAGGGCCGATAGGTCTTCTTGTAAACATGGATAACATATAGGACTATAGACAATACAATTTTGCTTCGAATAATTGTTCGAAGACCTATCGGCCCTTGTATAACTAATACGGATATTATGTTATATGTTTGTTGTTACTGAGGATATTTTAATACCTGTACGGGATGTTTGTTGTTGTTGTAATAGTCCTTGTCTCGATTGGTCCGTTCGGGTGACTTTGTGTGCACGCTTTGAATGTCTTGATGAAATCGCATCTATTCTTTGGAGATGCGGTTAGTCAAGTACGGAAGAACGCATGTTCAATAGTTGCTAGGCGATTTGGTGCCGTTGAATGGACTGGTTAAATTCCCGTTAGTCTCAAGAATTTTTAAAAATTGTCCTCTGGCTTCCTACTTATATTTATTAGTATAGATAGAGACATTTCTGGATGGGTTGTTACTGTGGCACAAAAAGAAATCACCAACTGAACTTATTAACAAAAGAAGAGACACAGAGTTGTGTAGAAGCATAATCGCCTACGCCTTGGCACTTGATTGATAAATTAAAAATGTATGAACATCTATCATCATCATCAAGTGCCGTCTCCGAAACGAAGGTTGGCTGCAAGGATCTCCAACATCCCCTGTATCTTGTCTTGGTGGTGCACTCTACTAGACTGTAATCTGTCCATCGTGTGATATTACTCTCCCACTTGTATCTCTGCCTACCTTTTGCTCGCTTCCCGTTGACTTTTCCCTCAAGTAAGATCTTCAATAAGGTGTTATGTCTTTTAATGTGTCCAAAATATTTTATTTGCCTGATCTTTATTTCTCTTAGTAGTTCTTTCTTCATACGAAGTGTTTTTATCACCTCTTTATTTGTTTTCTTCTCTTTCCATGATGTTCTTCCTATTCTTCTATATACCCACATCTCAAAGGCATCAATTCTGTCTTCTAATTGTTTGTTTAGTGTCCATGTTTCTGAGCCATGCATTAATATAGAACAGATGTAGCATTTTATAATTCTCATGTTTAACTTGTTTGTAATTTGTTTAGATGTTACTATTTTCCTCATGTCATTGAAGGTACTTTTAGCCATTCCTATTCTCCTTTTAACTTCTGTTTCACATCTGCAGTCATTTGTGACTATGTGTCCAAGATATTGATAATGTTTTACTTATACTTTCTCTCCATGTATGTTTATCTCTTGTTCTTCTGTGTCTTTGCTGATTATTATGGGTTTTGTTTTTTGGATGTTTATATATTTGGATGCTTATATACCAAGTTCATATGCAGTATAGTCTTGCAAGCTGATCTCACGCAGTGTCGCACATCGTTAGTGGCGTATCCAATTTTGTTCCATTATTTTAATTTTCTGTTGACAGAATGTACACGTAAGGCGACCAATGATCAGTTGTACCAGCCACGAAGAGTGACTCTGTACGACATCAGCAGGCAGAGCCTGGTATTGACTGTAAAGCAAATCGGTGCAATATTTGTTGACTACTGACTGTTTTTTTGTGACGCTTTATCATGTCCTTTTTTAAATCTAGATGTCTGCTTTATATCTCACTTTGGAACTTTGGATTGCCCACCAGTTCACTAACAAATGAGCTACCGTGGTCCCACCGGTGTAAAGCAAGAATTATAGTTGCGCATGTCCATGTTAACATTACCACATTCAGTTATCGTGAGATCGGCATGAGGCTCGCAGATAGATTATGTGAGCATCTGTATCGCATCAGACTGGTCATCCTGCTGCTGACCACATCAATGATACTGGCCATCGGGGTGCACATGATAGTCATGTGACGGTCATTTAGTCATGCTTCTCAGATGACTAGACCCGGCAGGCATTTGAGAACAGTAAAATATATCAATTTGGCACGAATAAACCTTTTGGGATCAATGTCCGTGAGTTATACGGATGACATCCTATTGTTCTCTCATTTGTTACTTTTCCGGGTTATAGCTATCTTTGCCATGTGAACGTAAACGTCAATAGTGCCGTTCTTACTGGTCATATTTTTTAGAGAATGCATTCTTGATGAAGGCTCTTTGGTCGACACATGGATTTGTGTGTGCTATTATAGGCTTATACGTTTCCAGTTATTATCAAAATTTTATTAAATGTTCAAAATTTCGACAGTTTGATTTTAGTTTCGATGCAGTGATCCTCATACTATACATTCAGCTATGTGCTAGATTCCCTTTTTAAATGACTATTTCGTGCTATTTATGTTATTGTACTGCAAACCTCTAATAAATAGTAATATATAATATTACGACAATGCAGTAATGTGGGTCCTACAGTTCAGTGATTCTTAACCTTTTTTGACAGGCTACCTCTTTTATGACAAATATTCTTTTTACCCCTTGTGAGACAAATATGCTTCTGTGACCCCTTATGGGTACACAAATTAATTCAGTAACCCTTCCTTTTAGGAAGAAGTTTCTTCTTTGCTTCCTGGTACAATAAAATAATTTCATTTGCTGTGCAAATCACCAAAGATTTTTAAACTATACCCACGTTTCTGTGGCCCCTAAGGTGACCAAATTGTCCAATTTGAAAACCACCGAAGTAGTGTGTAATGACAGCAATTATTATCCAACTAAATATATAGATCCATGAATAACATGATAAGAAGCAGATATATATCAATGCATCCACCGAAGGCGAAGATGTCGGACTATTTGAACAAATAAAACGGGGACGCAACGCATTTTCATTATCTGGACTATATCTTGTTGGAAATCTGGTAGGACAATTGTCCTACTACAAGGGAGATCCAGCGGGAATGTGAGAATGAACACTGAAGAAGAAGATCAGTTGACAACATTAAAATGATACAAACCTTGGCGTTGCTGATGTGTACACCATCGTCACTTGGGCACCATGACACCTGAATTCAGGAACAAAAACGAAAAATTATGAAATATGGGACGATTCACAGACCACCAAAAACTAAACAGGTACAAGTAATTACGGTTGTTGTTGTATCGATTCCCATCAATTACGAGCGATTAGCTCTTACTTCCTATGTACAGTGGGATAGTGTCTCTAGAGTTTTATTTCTTACCAAAAAGACTCTTTACGGTGTACAATTATTTGAGAAGTCAGCTGCTAAGTGGGGGTATATTCTAGGGGTTTTGCAACTTTGTTTTTACATTTCCGCAATATGCAGAATTGGAGTCATCTTCAGTTACCCTTCCTGTCAAGTGTCTATAGCTACCAAGCCTTGGACCATGGTCACTGGTATGGAACAGTCAGCTATGCATTCCCTACCATCCAATGTGGCTCTTCAATTATGCAGAACTAACATGTCTGTCTGATTCTGGTCAGTAGGGTACAAAATAAATGACCACGGTGTCCAGTCAATTTAAAATTCGGGTCACCTATTCAGTAGGTGCGTGTAGTGACGTGCAGCATGGGTTTTAACATGACCGTTTCTCATGAAGACCTTCCAACATAATTAATTAGGACCTAACTTGTTAGGCTTTTTATTATTGTTGGGATTATGGTTGGTCACTATTTATATCCTTGGAAATGCATGCTAAAAATAGCCACGACAACTCCAAATATATAAATAGTGACCAACCGAAAGCCAACAATAATCAAAACCGTAACGAATGTGGTCCTAATTAATTCTGTTTGAATGTCTATACTGCCTACAATTTAGGTTCTACCAAATATAGAATACCATTCTTTTTATACATTGTACTTTCCATAAATTTAATACCGACGAAGCCGGATGTGTCGGGTTACTAGTACGAATAACAACGGCTATTCAGCGCATTCCGGTTCTTTTGACTACCACACTGGAAAAAACTAGAAAGAATGTTGTCCTGCTACAGGAGAGATCCAGTGGGAGTTTGAGAATGAACATAAAAGTAGTGGAAATTACCTACAGGACAGTGAGCGTTTGTGAGTATGTCGATTGCAATACCAACCACAAAAGTAAAGCATGCTTGACTATAGTTAAGGGATAAATCAACCAGTGTAGGGTAACAACCCTAAACAGGAAGCTGACATGACTATAGTTAGCTTTCAGGATAATGTCCAGTGTACAATAAAGGAATCCGTTCTCTCGTACGAGTGGAATACTAGCGATATGGTTACAGACTCCCACCGTTCAATGGAAGTGAAATTAATGTATTAGTTACCACGGCGAAGTAAGATATTTCAGGCCATTTGCATAAATAAACCGGCGACACAATGCAATTCAGTTTCATGGACTACACCCTGCTGGAAATCTAGTAGTACTATTGTCCTGCTACAAGAGAGATCCAGTAGGCGTACTGAAATCTAGTAACATTATTGTCCTGCTACAAGAGAGATCCAGTAGGCGTAATGAAATCTAGTAACATTATTGTCCTGCTACAAGAGAGATCCAGTAGGCGTAATGAAATCTAGTAACATTATTGTCCTGCTACAAGAGAGATCCAGTAGGCGTAATGAAATCTAGTAACATTATTGTCCTGCTACAAAAGAGATCCAGTAGGCGTAATGAAATCTAGTAACATTATTGTCCTGCTACAAGAGAGATCCAGTAGGCGTAATGAAATCTAGTAACATTATTGTCCTGCTACAAGAGAGATCCAGTAGGCGTCTGGAAATCTAGTACATTATTGTCCTGCTACAAGAGAGATGCAGTAGGCGTAATGTAATCTAGTAACATTATTGTCCTGCTACAAGAGAGATGCAGTAGGCGTCCGAGTAAGAAAATAATTAATGTACACATTGAATTGATGAACTGAGAAACGTGGTACGGGAAATTGATGACATCGAGTCACAAAACGACAAAGCATATTCGACAATATATAACGCTTTTATATAGATGTGAATGGACGTCTGTGGGATGCAGTTTCAGCGTTTTCGTTGACTTAATAGTCATGTTTAATTTACGTTTTATATCCCCTAAAAATAGCGTAGAAAATGAATAATGACAAACTACAGGGGTAATGTGCTTAGTAATTCTGTTTTACATATTTTGAACACACGTGAATAAGAGTGCGCTATCAAAATCAGGAGAAGAGTTGCGATGGCGACATTGAAAATTGAGCAAACGAAACATTTTGGCTAGGTACCAGTAGCATAACCAAACTATGTATGATTAGAACGTGTGTATTTCCAGTAGCAATATACGGTTGTGAGGCGTGGACATTAAATAAAACAATAGCAAAGAGAATCGCTGCTTTCGATATGAGATGCTACAGAAGAAATTTACGTATGTCATGGACAGCTAAAAAGACAAATCAAGAAGTGTTAAGATCAATAAACGTCGAAGAGGTCTGACTCTTTAACAACATCCTAACAAGAAAACTGTGTTTTTTTATCATAAAAAGAGGCATAATAGCAGGGACAGATTAATAACTGAAGGCAGAGTTAACGACAACAGGGGAAGAGGGCGCCCAAGACGACGATGATGCAGTGACATTTCAGACTGTTTAAACATGTCTCTAGCTGCTCCAGATTAACTCACCCTGAATCACGTAGTGTTCAGAGAATCTATAAGGAAGACCACGTTCTGGAAATAATATGTCACATGATGATGATCGCTGCATTAGCTGTTCATAAATAACGTTTATTTTTTTTTTTTGGGGGGGGAACAATTTTAACCCCCTCCTCAGTCCCTTTGTCAACAACTTGTAAAGAGTGCAGGGACCCACTCCCACCCCCACCCATAGTTCCTGCTTAACTATGTTCATAAAAATATTTTGTTCAGAAAACAAACCATATTTTTTTCATATTTTCTACAAATAATTCACAGTTCACACAATGTAAGTGGTGCGAAAAAAACCGAGTTTTTTTTACATCAGCTTTTATCAACCCATTAATCCCGAAGGGTTTAAGAGTGCCAAATTGGTATATGTAGCGGTTCTCATGTGCAAGACGTGTCCGGTCGTCAGAGAAGTACGTCTTAATGGCCGTATCCTGAATTTTCTGGGCGCCCCGAAGACCTGTGCCATTGAAGTCGACGTCCCAATAATAACCAAAATAGTTTTTTTATGCTGTACAGGTGTTCGCAGAATCCTTCTACAAGCTTTCTACCAGTCTCACCTATATACGTAATAGCGCCACGCTTGCATATGGTGGTATAGATGACGCTGCTGGACACACACACGAAACTATCTTCATTTCTGTAGGTGACTTTGAGGAATGTGACAGACAGAATCTGGGTGGCATAGGCACGGGTGTAACATCTCTTACGTTTGCAGCTGATGGTGCCAAAATGCTTAAGAGCGTCAGGCTGGAGGTGACTTCGGACTAGTAGATGCCTGAGGTTCTTGTCACGTCTGTAAGCAACCAGAGGAGGGGGGGGTCAGAACACTTTCCGCGTCTTTCAAGACACCCGCCCCAAACCACTCCGATTGAGGGCGTAATTTATGGACATTTAGAGAAATTTATAGAAACTTAGAAAAATGTATAGATACTTAGAGAAATTTAACTATTTATGCAACTCCCGCCATGCATCACCAGTTAAGTATTAATTTTATGTGAATCACCCTATATAAATCAACATTCATCAATACACGTGCACAGTATTTCTCGTATATACGTGCTTTATTTTAGCTATAATAAATTCCCAAATTTTGTAACTTACGTGGTTTATCTACTACAAAATAGAGAAAAATGGAAATATTTAATGACAAGTGTCTAGAAGCAGAAACCATATGGCAGATTTCTACAATTTCATTAAAAAAGATGACCGTTAGATTTATTCACTGATGATAGAAAGATTACAAGCTAAACAGATGGTGTCTCAATTTTTCTGTCGTTTCTTCCACAACTCCCTCTTGGCATTTAGAAGAGTGACATTTCATATTCCATTATTGATTCATCTTTCATTCTGCTTTTTTCCTCCGTCTTTTATGATTCATCTCCAATTTTCAACGTGAAAACATATCGTCTGTTTAATGGGGAGACATTATCCAAAATTGACTTCACTTAACGCAGATGAAGAACTGACTGAAACCTTTTAAAATTTTGGAATAGAGGAAATGAAAATAAAGCAAAGCTTTGATTAAATAAATTCTTTTAAGTGGTCTTACACATTTTATCTAACCTTCAGATTTATTTTAATATATTAATAAACAAATTATTACTAATCGAAATGGCACGTTTAATGCATACTTTATTGTTTCCAAATTACAGGGTGTCTATAGGCCTACATTCACAATGCATTTATTTACATTTTTGATGACACTACGGTACATGAATTGTGAATATATTTAGTGCAGAACTGTTTGATATCAGTGTGTAGTGACTTTATAGAAACCATATAAACCTTATTAATAAATCAAATGACAATTTTGATGTGTGGAAGTAGTATGATTAGGATGTCATCAACTTTTAACAACAAAAGTTGATTTTGTTATTTTCGATAGATTTATATACTTCGCAATTTCTTTTCTTCTTCTGCGTTCGTTCTCAAACTCCTAACGATAGCAGGATGTAGTCCGGAGAACGGAATGCGTTGTGTCATGGTTTACAGCATTGCTGCGATATTTGCGCCTTTCGGCCTGACACATCCGACTTCAGCAGGGCTTTGGGTCACTGACCCTATATGGGATGGGACAACCAATTCCATCCCATAACCTCATTTGGTAAACAGTGTTACTATTCTTCGCTCCACTTTCGGGCCCCAGCAACACACGGGCGTCGCAATTTATAAAGTTATTTTTATAAATGTCTGTCATTTATTGTGGTCGATATAACACTATTTTATTTTTGTCTTTAATAATTTGAGATGGGACATGATTTATCTCCAAGTTTTATTGAACCAAATTTTTGCGAGTTCGCCAAATTCACAAAATTTCTGATCAAACAGTGTGACGTGATTTTTGAGTATCGTTCAAAAGTCTCACTTCAACAACCTCGCATCTTGAAGGAGTTAATAACTTATGCGTTTTACTAATTTCTTTAATAAACTAATTTCCATCAACTGCTATCTCTTGAACACTATAAGAAATCTGATGAAAACCAGATATCGTGCAAAGAATACATAGACACACACAAAATATAATGCTTCGGCTAATCAGAATGGAATCTGATCGTTTTCAATCGACAACCTTCAATAAAAGATCATCTGAAAAGAGGAACAGGGGAAGACCCATACGAAGATGGATAGATGATATCAGAGAAATACTAGAACACCTCGGCTGCACTGTGGCAGTGACATCACAGCAAAAGAAAGAAGACTTTGGCTTCTCATGACGCTTGGCGGCACTATGGATAGTACAAGACAAGAGACAAGGATATCTCTTTATACGTACGTGTCCATCCGTACACTTAGTGGCGAGAGTGTAGATCCAACATGGCAGTGTTTGCATGATTTACTCAAGATTTGCAAATACATCGCGATGTTCATTGCAGTATAAATTACAGTAGTATGTCCAGTATTGATTGATTAATTGATTGATTGATTGATTAAGAACCCCAGGAATTGCGAGCGTCAATAGACTCCAAAATACTCAGCGTCCTTTCCATGATTAAACAATTTAAATATCTCACACAAAATTATATTAGTTTTTTTTTTACTATAATCATTAGTAATATGTAAATATAGAACAATATTTCGCAGATTTACAGCAGAAAAGAAATAAGAAATAACGCTGCAAGTCATACAGATTTGCGTGTGTCATGTGACGTATTCTATCCAGAACCTAGTCTTCCTTGTGAATCTCCTGAAATCTCCGCTGTCTCTGGCAAATTGTCCCGCCTCCCGCAGCGACATGTGCAGGCATTCCTGAATATCTCTTTTCCATTGACGTCGACGTTTGCATCTACTATTTTCTATCGCCCTCTCCAACAATACTCTTTCAATATCATCACGTCTCTACACATGACCGAATAAAAATGAATTTTCTTAGTATGGCGTTTAAAAGTCAGCCTTGTTGGCCTTTGATTTTCCTTAAGATGTCTTGGTTGGTCTTTTCTGCTATCCATAATACTATGGCACTTCATTTTGAAAGCCTTTATTCTCTTGGCTGAAGTTGTATATTTTGTTCATTATCACCACCATCATCATCATCATCATCAAGAGGTATACAGGTGTATAAAACGAAATACTATAATCTTTACATACAGACAGATAAAAGCAGGTTTATTCGTGTGAAAGGTTTCTGCCTTAGACGCCAACACAGTCTAGTGTATGTTTCTAATGAGAGCTGCAACTTTCATTGGCTGTAGAAAACATGACCTTTGATCTTTTAATAGCAATTGCATTGCTCTATCAGCTGGATTCAGACCAATCATATGATTAGAACTTATTTACGATAGAGAATATTTCTCAGAACTTTAAAAGGAAATCCTATATCTTTTATAATATTTTATATATGCGCAAGCTATAATCCTTTAGTATTTTTTGGTGTAATAAGTATATGAGAATAAATTTCAAGATTACAGCAAAGTATTCCCCCAGAATATATTACAGTTTAATAAAACAGTACCCATTCTTTGATAACGTATATCCAGATGAGACTTAGCATTTGAGACTTAGCAGCTGAGACTGTGAATAGCATAAACTCAATCTATCAGGAAGTAACAAAACTATTCCGTTTAGTGTTAATTATACATACCACTACAGCCAGAAGTGAAAGAAGTATGAACATCCTGAAGAGAATCAAAACATATCTCAGAAATTCCATGATCAAAAATCTTCTGTCATGTTTGACTTCATTGACGACAGAGAAGAAAATATTGTGCCTTCTTATCAAAATCAACATTTATTGAGAGGATACTGAACATTTTCGCAGAAATATAAAAGAAAATACGCATGGAGCTGCATTACAAGAGTATATATGTTTTAAAAACTAGTTAATATTTTATATAGTGCCGTTACTACTTGTTTCAGGGTTTTTTTTTAAAAAAAGGGACTGGGGAGAGAGCTACCTACTAAACATCAGATCACTCGGCGTCCCAGCTCTAAAAGTTCACGCTATGCCACTGATGTTTCTACAACTAGGTATCGGAATCTATGACCTGTATGCAATTATGATTGAGTACCTTGTCAGTATTCGGTATCTAAGGGTTAAACTTAATTCCCATCCCCATATAGAGTGCTGGTTCGACAGGCACTATGCCTTCAGTGTCTATATGTGTATTTGTATTTTAATATCTTTAGTCTTCAAAACTGGAAAACCTCAAGGAATCTTCTCTATAGGCAGGAATATCGCCGGTTCATTACCTGCTTCTTAACAACAAAAAGAAAATGCCGCTGTAGAAAATACGAACAGCATCTCTAACGAATTTTCGTCTCAAATTTGTTTTTAGAGCGCACTCAGCTTGGAGGATACGGTAATGACGTATAGATCATTGTTAATTGATACACAACAATCGATATATTTACCAAGAACCGAGACGATAACTTCATTTCGTTTTTGATTTGTTTAAGTATCGGGTCAGGTCAATCTTCATGACATTTCGTCAATTTTTGATATCATTTAACTGAAGCTAATCAACCATTGACAAAATTCAAATTTTTATGTCTTTTAATCTCTTGAGAAATGTCACAACTAGCGGTGTTGGAGAAAATTAAGAAAAATAAAACCAACTGTAGTGACCAGGAAGTGAAGTTATTACTTCCGGGGAAGACAGGCAGAGAAAGGAAAGTGGTGGAACAGACATGGCTTGTGAAATAGATAATACAACATATTTTGTGAAATGGAAAATAGAGCATAGTTTGTGATATGGAGAATAGAACATAGTTTGTGATATGGAGAATATAGTTCTCTGGACTACATTCTACTAATCTACATTCTACTAATCTACATTCTACTAATCTACATTCTACTAATCTGCAGAAGTGGAGGAAGAATATTGTTCTCTGGACTACATTCTACTAATCGGTAGGCGACGAGGAAGAATATTGTTCACTGGACTACATTCTACTAATCTACATTCTACTAATCTACATTCTACTAATCTACATTCTACTAATCTGCAGGAAACGAGGAAGCATATTGTTCTCTAGACTATATTCTACTAATCTACATTCTAATAATCTGCAGGAGACGAGGAACAATATTGTTTTCTGGACTACGGTCTGCTAATCTACAGTCACCTAATCTATATTCAGCATATTTACATTCTACTAATCTAGATTCTACTAATCTAGATTCTACTAATCTACATTCTACTAATCTACATTCTACTAATCTACATTAAACTAATGTACATTAAACTAATCTACATTCAACTAATGTACATTCAACTAATCTACATTCAACTAATCTACATTCAACTAATGTACATTCAACTAATGTACATTCAACTAATGTACATTCAACTAATGTATATTCTACTAATCTACATTCTACTAATCTACATTCTACTAATCTACATTCTACTAATCTACATTCTACTAATCTACTTTCTACTAATCTACATTCTACTAATCTACATTCTACTAATCTACATTCTACTAATCTATATTCTACTAATCTTCATTCTACTAATCTACATTCTACTAATCTGCAGGAGACGCGGAAGATTTTTCAAGTTTATCTCATACATTCGCACTTCACTTTCTTTTGTTCCACCAACTCCTATTGCTCCATACCCTCACCCGATATCAAAATTCGACCAATGAATATTTTCTGTTTTTATTTAACACCAGTTAACAATATTCTCATGACATTTTCAATTCTTATATTTTCTCATTTCATTTCTTTGTTTTCTGCGGAATTATCAATATTTTTCTCATTTCTGTCACTGTAAATTGATCCTTAATTCTTGACTAGGAAAAACTATCACAGAACTCTGGGATCATTCCCATAACTGATCTGCTTGCCATTCCATCAACCATTGAAGTTTGTGAAATGGTTGTAAGCTTAGTCACTTGTTTGGTTGTGAGTTCTTTGGAACATTTCAAATTTGGAATTTATATATTTCATATTTCATTTATGATGTTTTAATTAGAACCCAATGTGGCCACAATTGTTTTAAAGTTGCGAAGTCTTGATGTGTAGATATGATATTTAGACTAGAATTACTACTTTTACTTTCATTTCTTTGTTAATGCACCCGAGTGACACTGAAAAACACATTCTTGTATAACACACATCTGAGAATCTTGATTGCAATCAGTCTGTGGATATTTTCCGTGGATATAACATCTGTTCCGATATTGAGACTCATGAATGCCTTAAAAAGAATTCATGACCCACAAGAATGGAGACTATTTGTAGACTCGTCGAAACTGAGTAATAAGGCTGTACTTTTGCACAATGGAAGAAACCGTCTTCCATATTTTCCATTAACGCATGATGTCCACATGGAAGAGACATACGATAACTTAAAACAGATACTGAATTACATTGAGTATAAATAGTACAGCTGGCGAGCTGTCGTCTATGTTGTGATTCGAAGGTAATTTTCCTTTTTATGGAACTGCAGCAGGGATATACAGGAGCAAGAGAATTGCACTACTTGCGGAAGAAATGAATTTGCAGACACAATGTAATAGTTGGAAAGAAGAATGTCCGGTACCCAGTTCTGGTCGAGTCTCACAAAATCCTACGACAATTCCTTCAAATCAAACTGGATTTGATAAAGAATTTCGTTAAAAACAATGAACCGGACATCGCAAGCTTTTCAATACCCGAATGAAAAATTCCCTCGACCCATCCAAACAGATTAAAGAGGGAGATTTTGTGGGTTGTCAGATTCGAGGGAGATTTTGTGGGTTGTCAGATTCGAGGGAGATTTTGTGGGTTGTCAGACTCGAGGGAGATTTTGTGGGTTGTCAGATTCGAGGGAGATTTTGTGGGTTGTCAGATTCGAGAGCGTCTTTAAAGATGACTGGAACAACAACTTGCTACAGGGTGATGCGAAACAAGCATGGAACACTTTTCGTCTAGTGTCAACCAACTTTCTGGGTAATGTTAGGGCAGAATACCAGAAGGAACTAGTAGAAGACATGATGATGAAGTATCAGATACCTGGCTACAATATGTCTCTAAAGATCCACTTCCTTCATTCCCATCTGGATGTCTTTCCTGAGAACTGTGGCATGTTTAGTGATGAACATGGAGAACGTTTTCATCAAGATATCGCAACAATGGAAGAAAGATACCAGGGCAAATGGTCAACTACAATGCCGACTGACTATTGCTGGACACTGCCCGGAGATGGATCACTCAGAGATGTTCCCAAACAAATGTACAAGAGACAAGCGAAAAAATCTAAGAAGTAGTCTATGACTTGTTTTTTTACAAGTATTAACCATTACTATTGGCAATGCATTTCGTGATGTAAATATTCTATTTTACAGATTAAAAATAAATTTTAATAACAACAGAGCCAATTTTGAAATTTGACTGTCATATTCGTGCTCAGAACTTCAAAATGTTAAGAAATGACTAACGTAAAAAAAAGTTTGTAAAACGTTATTGACCAGTGTATTTGATTACCTTTTCTTGTTCCATAGTTGGGTATCCACAGAAGCTATTCATTTCTAACAAATCCAGACCAAATGAGGAATGCATAGTTTATCGTTTAGGACTGTGCATATGCATCTAGTCATGCAATCTTGGGCTATCCTAGCAGTAAAATACGCAAACGTCTACTACATAATCCTAGCGACGATTTATTAATGGTCGCGAGTCACGAATTGGGCGACGGATTCGTTACAGGCATCTGTTGCGATAGTAAGCCTAGGTTGTAATCATGATTTAGTATAGAATACTTACTCGTAACTGGGATGATTTGATTGATTGAAAGATCGATACTGAAAAAAGGTAGATATGCACACATTTAAAGGTAGATTGTGTTGGTGAGACTGGATACATGCACCGATTGACCTAGTCTCCATGTGGGATATTTATTGCCATGTTTAAAACGAGATAATGACATATTTATGACTTATTTGTATTTTGTCCCAGGTGTCGACAAACAAATGATATAACGTGTTAAATTTATTGTATTATGTTTGGGTGTGGGCATATTAATATATGTATAGTGAAAGATGCATGATTTATATGGTAGATAAGTAGGTAAACTATATTATAAACCTGTGTCATGACACAGTTTCCCATAGGTTTCCTGCTGCTTAATCATTTGTTGACCAGAAACCTTGTGTCTAGCGTCAGCTACTGCTATTGCTTGTTTGTGAGGGCGTAATTCCTCGATCTTCTCATAGCATGAGTCCTGGTATCTGGTTGAGCAACGGGCGCAATTTTTATTTCCATCCACGAATAACCAGTGGACTATAAACCCGGGCTTATTGGTCAGCGGATGAATGACTTAACACTACACAATCGTGACTCACAGATGAACTATACTGATTAGTCTAAAGCAGAGGTGATCTATGAGATGTGTAAAATAGATGAGTAATATGGGACGGCGTAGGATATAAAGAGAATTTTGGACGGCCTCGAATATAACGGTAATATGGGACGGCGTAGGATATAAAGGGAATTTTGGACGGCCTCGAATATAACGGTAATATGGGACGGCGTAGGATATAAAGGGAATTTTGGACGGCCTCGAATATAACGGTAATATGGGACGGCGTAGGATATAAAGGGAATTTTGGACGGCCTCGAATATAACGGTAATATGGGACGGCGCATGTGTTTAAACCTTAAGTGTGTTTAAACCTATAACTCTAACCATTTAGGTGTATTAGCCATATTCCCCCAGACAAAAGTTTTCATTTAGTTGTGTTTTTGTGTTTGACCGTACAGCCATAATCCCTCAGACAAAAGTATGTTCCCGAGTTATCCATAGGAGATATAAATAATAATTCCGTATTCATGTTAAGGGGCCTCTCAATATTTCTTTTAAAAAAAATGTTATCACGATGTAATAGAAATCAATTAAACTGAGACAAAGAAAAAACTCATGGTTAGGCTTCAACAAAATAACAAAACTAACTTTCATTAGAGCCTAAATATTCATACGTTGCATAATGATGTATATATTGGACAATCACCAACAATGTGAGAAACAAAATTGAATTTGAAACAAATGTTACAGAAGAATCCGCAGAATATCATTTTGCAAACAAAAAAACAATCTCAATATTTTGAGAGATTTGAAGGTGACAGAAAACTGGCTAAACAACAAGGTTCTCTCTAGGAAATTACAATATTTTGGCTATATCAAATGACCTAGAATAGACAATAATGGATGAGATGATGCCAGGGAATGGACAGAGATAGTGAACCAGAGATAGGCTACGAAGATGATGAACGCAGGATATCAAAGACTACTCCCACATGACACATACAGAAACAGAAAGATTTGGCTCATGCTCGGCAGAAGTTTCCAAAGGATATGATGACTGCAACACACAGTCCAAGATGTTCTACCTGATGATGATTCAATTTTGAGCACATACTCGCCTTGAAGTATCTTGAATGCACGGTAGTTACAATGATTTTAATAGGTTGGTCTATCTAACAACCAGATGTCAGAGAATATCCATATCCAGCACACAGATGTGAGTCGCGGCAACACAAATGAATAGGCAATAATCACAAAGATATGAGTGAGAAACATACTACAGGTAACACTCCCGTAACTATCTTTATCAATATTATGTACATCTGGCAAGTAGTTATGGAGACAGTAGACCGGGCGTGTCAAACTAAAAAAGTACCAAGGGCCACATAAGATACTTTTGAGTATACCGGCGGGCCACACTAACAAATCTGAGAAACACTGTAATCTTATTGAATTATATTTAATTAATTTGCACGCCTACTACAACGGCTTTATTAAGCTAACGCCCCACAACGCCAAATATAACAATTGTAATCCAACATTTATTTAAGAACATTCAATTATTTGTACTCTTTAATCAGTGTTTTGTCCTGAGGTGTAAAATCCAACATTTATTTAAGAACATTCAATTATTTTTAATCTTTATTCAGTGTTTTGTCCTGATGTTTGATGCCTCTTTTTCATGGCAATGTTTCGTATATCTGGCTGAAAAATATTTGCAGTTCCAACCTTCATCAGGGATGACAAGTGTTCATCAGTCAGCCTTGTTCTCTGAGAAGATTTTGTTAATTTCTTGAAGGAAAATAACTATTCACACACATAGGTGGAACCGAACATTGCCATAATCCTAGTTGAAAACTTTCTGAAGTTTGTAAACTTTTCAGGAAGGTATGAATAGAAGCCAGGTATCCCGACTTCTAGATACTTTTCTTTGAGTGTAGAATCAGACTGTATTTCTAATAGCTCCATCTGCAAGTTTTCCTCTGCTTTGACAACATCAAAGTTGAATATTGCTGAGAATAATGCAAAATGGTATTCAAAAGATGAGAAATCACTAAATCTTTCCTGGCACTCTTTTGACAATAAATCTAGGTGACTCTCATATTTAGCAAAGTTAAGTACAGATTCAGCATTGGCCTGGTTTTTGAGTTCTTTGCAGTTAGGAAAATGATCCAAATTTTCACGTGACAACTGTGTCTTCCATAAGCTTATTTTTGTAATGAAACACTTGATCTCGTCGTACAACTGAGTGATGAGTTTGTTTTTGCCTTGTAATTTCAAATTAAGATCACATAAATGTGCAGTAATGTCCACAGCAAATGCTAGATCCTGGATTCAACTTTCATCTTTTATTTCATCTGTGTTTTTACCGTTTATCTCCAAAAATAAAGTAATTTCTGGTCTCAAAAAATAAAATCTCTTCATCACTTTGTGACACGACAACCAACGGACTGCTGTGTGGAATGGAACATCGTTGAACTGACTATCCATGTCTTCTAACAGCTGACTGAATTGACGATGGTTGAGAGCATTGTATTTGATAAAGTTCACTGTTTTTGTGACCACACTAAACCCGTGATTAAATTTTAAAGTCTTTGAAGACACATTTTGCTGATGAATAATGCAGTGAAAATTTGCAAATGATGAATCTGGATACGAGTTCTCAATTTTTGTTCGCAACTTCTCAGCAACACCAGTATGTCTGCCAACCATATTCGCAGCACCGTCAGTAGATAAACATACAAGTTTACTCAAATCAAAATCATTGTCATGCAGAATCCGCTCGACTTTTTCAAAGATGTCTTCGCTCGCTGTAGTCTCATGCATTGGGATTAGTTCAATAAGTTCTTCATAAATATTAAATTCATTGTCACAAGCTCTAATAAAAAACTGCAAGCTGTGCTATTCCAGTGATGACAACGGTCACATCAATAGCAATAGAAAAATGTTTAAATGTGGATGATACAGCCTTCAACTGTTGTTTCAAATCATCTGCCATTTCTTCAATCCGTCCAGCAACAGTGTTCCTGGTTAACGAAATATCCTTAAATAACTGTTCTTTCTGTGGTCACACAATGTCAGCCGCTTTTACAAGGCAATGCTTTACGAAATCTCCTTCACTGTAAGATTTCCCACTCATGGCGACCATGCGGCTGAGTTCATAGCTTGCAGTAACGGAAGCGACATTGCCTTGATCTATTTTTGTAAAACATGTCTGTTGCTGTATCAAGTTGGCCGTCAATTCCTTGAGTCTTGAAACACGCATTAAGCCCTCATGTTTATCGCAGGATCGATGGTTGGTTGTATGTCTTTTTAAGTTGTACTCTTTTGGCGTGGCACTGCTGTTATTGTAAACTAAACAATGCATCTTTCCATTTACCACTGTACAAAGGTACTGAAGTTCCCATTTTTTTGAAAAACTCGCCTTTCTTCATCAAGTGTCCTTTTTTCTTAGCTAAAAGTGCTGCAGCAATTTTAAACGGTGTCAGTTTACATAGTACGTCATAAAGCAAATAATATAATTACCGTCACGATTCCACAAAATACAATTTATTATTGTTTTACAATTTTAACATGGCAATAACAAACAACCTGTCTGCTACTTCCGATCAATGTTGTCAATTTTCATACATAGAAAACCCTTACTAGCTTAAAATAGCCATAATGTTTTCTTATACGTGGTACCGTGCCAGATTTCTGCTTTATACACCCAGTTTAAAGTATTAAAACTGCAATTTTCGCCATTAAATTAGACGATTGCAATATCCTTTGTGTGGGCCGCACACATGCTTGCAAAGGGCCGCATGCGGCCCGCACGTTTAACATACATGCAGTAAACGTTAATGAAATAGCATTCCTGTTTCTGAAATAAAGTTTAAATTAAATCAGAAAATAAAATGCTTGATATAAAGTTCGTATGCCAGTACACAAACACACACACTTTCAACTCCGAAAATACAAACAGTCGTGCAAGCTGATAGTTAAAAATCTAATCTCTATTACTGCTATCATAGCACAAACATCTATGCCCACTCATTAATTTAAAACAGCCTATTAATTAAATCGTTATGTCCAAACTGGCATCTCATTTTATTGTTGGATTTATTTTTTCATGTTAACACTCACACCCCCATTGCCAATAAACTTAATTTGGTGATGGTAAGTTTATTTGGGGATGACAATTTGGCAAAGAGAGTCCTTCCAACCGCAGATATCGTGCCGTATGGTCGTTACGCAGACGTGGTATTCAGAGGTAACCTATTAATTAATTCAGCAATATTCTAATCTAAGACACAGGGTAATTCTATCGGACTCATGCGATGCTATTCAATATAGAAAAGTACATGATAAGAAAGAAGTGGGTCACCTTTTTCAAAAATGTCTGAAATATCACATTGATCTACTTTCCAGGTCATGCAGGAATCAGAAGCAACGGAAGAGTTCATGTATTGGCGAGCAATGCTTTAGTGCGCTCGTGTGTTGCAGGGGCCCGAAAAGAGAGCAAAGAATAGCAAAACTGTTCACCTTCCACGCATGTCTTAAAAGGCGACTAAGGAGGCTATGGGATGGAGTTGGTTGCCCCCCCCCGTAGAGGCCAGTGACCCAAAGCCATGCTGAAGTCGGATGTGTCAGGCCGAAAGGCGCAGACATCGCAGTAATGCTGTAAACCATGACACAACACATTCCGTTCTCCGGACTATATCCTGATAATCTGCAGGAGTTTGAGAACGAACGCAGAAATGAAGAAGAATAATGCTTTAGTGGATGTCACAGTGACACGATGAGATAAAGTTTAGTTAATATTGTATATTATGTGTGAATTTACACACAAAAAATGAAGAAGAAGAGGCTGAAAGAGACAATGCTCATTGTTTAGAGAATGATAGAAATGGAAGTGACCACTGGAGATGGGAGAGCGACCTCTCTGGAAAGAACGCCCAATCAACGATTAATTAGGACACTCAGCGTATACTCTCTAAGATGGCTGCTTAACTGACGAGATGAACGTTTATGGGAATACATCACAGTGCCATGATGCTGGTTCCAAGAAAGAAGAAAGTTTTAAAATCCTTTTTTAAAACAAGTAATTTACAAATGAGAGTGTAGGCTTGTGTGTTTTTTTTTGGTTTTTTGTGGGGTTTTTTTTGGGTTTTTTGTGTGGAGAAATTTGAGATAGCAGTGAGAACAACGTTGTGTAAACGATATTTCGCATAGAAGAAGCATGGAGGTTAAATTTAGAGTTAGGGTTAAAGCTAGAATTGGAGTTAGGGTTAGAAATAAGGTTATGATTAGAGTTAGAGTTAGGTTTAGGTTTAGTGTTAGAGTAACATTAGGGTTAGAGTTAGAATTTGGGTTAGGGTTAGAGTTACGATTAGAGTTAGAGTTAGATTTAGAGTTTGGGTTAGAGTTAGAGTTAGGGTTAGAGTTAGAATTTTGGCTAGGGTTAGAATTAGGATTAGAGTTAGAGTTACAATTAGAGTTAGGGTTAGAACTTCAGATAGCAGTGCCAACAACGTTCTGTAAAGAATATTTTGCAAGAAGGAGCGTGAAATTACCTAATATACGTTCACCGATTTCGTTAGGAAAGTTGGGTAATAGGCTGGCAATCTGTTGAAAGTTGAAACAAAACATCACCATTGTCACTTATTGTCTTGTATGAATGTCTTGCTTTTGTCTTATATCTCTCGATCCCCATAGAAGATGAAGAGATGCAGGTCAGCAGACAATGCACTTTTGTCCGGCTTTGTGGCGGTGCGGTAACGGGTTCGAATCCCACCGCAGTCGGTTGTGCATCCAGATCGTTCAGAAAGCAATGGCATACTATTGTACGTAATTTATATTGCCTAAAAATTCACTACAGTCATACAATAGTGGATTGATAACTACCCCCTGAATATGATATGCTACTAGTTTAATTTCGTTTGGATTTTAGACTTCTGACATCTAGAATTTTAAGGCCTGAATGGGACGCGCTTTTTTTGCGGAATTTAGTAATTTTGGAATGTAGTTTTCTTTTGTCTTTTGTATTTTTAACACAGTGAACAAACATATTTAAAAGTGTGCACCCGGTCGTGACCAATCGTCAAATATATGACTGCTGCAATGCAAGATGCTCACCAAATTATGAATATATCAGATCAAGTTGCCATTCTGTATCTCAGAACAGGACACAACCGACTTTGCAGGCACATGTATACAAAGTTCAAGATTGGCAACACTGCCATGTGTACAGGAACATCAGACAGCAGAGTATATTCTTCAGGAATGCCGGGAATATGAAATGCTGACACAAATACATTGGCCCAAAGAAACAACAGGGGAAGAAAAACTCAAGAGTTACAAAACACAGTCAAGTTTATAAAAGAAATAAAACTTGAGATGTATGGATGTTCCAGAAGAACGAAAAAAAGACGAAGACATGCTGGCTAATTAGAAAACTAATTTAAACTTCAAAGCTCAAGAAGAATAATTGACATCATGTTTCAAGAGAACGAAAGAAGAATTATTGACATCATGTTTCAAGAGAACGAAAGACGATTTCATATTACTCTTTCATATTACCCGTAGTCGTAACCTTCGATAACAGTTACCATGTTGTTCCGACAGGCCGATGTTGTGCTTGAACTAGTTATGGGCACGGTGTGGGTGGGCAGAACAACAAAGAAACCTCTCGCAAGGGCCAGAGTTGTGCCCTGATGTCGACGTCTGTTTCGGCAACATTGGACTCGAAACACCATCAAGTCGGATGACTGCTGAATCAGAGGGCGGAGCGCTTATGGGAATGCCCCACGTGCCATGAGGCCAGTTTCTAATCAAGAATCAAGAAAGAAGAAGAATTGACATCATGTTTCAAGAGAACGAAAGAAGAAGAATTGACATCATGTTTCAAGAGAACGAAAGAAGAAGAATTGACGTCATGTTTCAAGAGAACGAAAGAAGAAGAATTGACATCATGTTTCAAGTGAACGAAAGAAGAAGAATTGATATCATGTTTCAAGTGAACGAAAGAAAAAGAATTGACACCATTGTACTAAGTTTAACCCACATGTGCTTGTTCTCTTTCAACAAAGCCGCACGTTGTCTGCCGAGAGTAGTATTCGTAGCACGTAACTCGCGTCAAGCGATAGTCCTCTGAGATTTCCGAAAAGATACACATTTTAAACAATACGTCACGAACGGGATTCGAACCCGCGGCCTCTTGAGCACAAAGCGAGCGGCTTAACCACTACTCCAGGAAAAGCCCATAAGACTACTAATGTTGACTCAATTGATTTATACCGTCACTTTCATTGGTCACATTCTGTATAAGTTGTGTCCATAGCCAATGAATATCAAGGGAAAAGTCTGTCAGTGAGGAAGTGCAGCATTTGTGCTTCCAATGTTGTCGTATACTGGCGAAGCATGTAAACTGATAATGTACGCAGTTCACACATCTAAAGTGATGATTAATGCAGTTCACACATCTAAAGTGATAATTCATTAATATCACACATCTAAAGTGATGATTCATTAATATCACACATCTAAAGTGATAATTCATTAATATCACACATCTAAAGTGATAATTCATTAATATCACACATCTAAAGTGATAATTCATTAATATCACACATCTAAAGTGATAATTCATTAATATCACACATCTAAAGTGATAATTCATTAATATCACACATCTAAAGTGATGTATAAAATGTTAAAGGACATGTCGGCACAACATATATATGCCCAGTATGTTGACGATGCCTTAAAGAGTAGCAAAGAACGCTACCAACACTGTTACCCGTGTCGCATGTCAAAGGAAGCGATTAAGGAGGTTTTAGAGTGGAGTTGGGTTCTCCATCCTATAGACGATCAAAGTGATCCAGAAGCCATACTGATATCTGTGTCACTCTAAAATGCGCAGATATCGCAGGCAAGCTGTAAAGCAAGAACATCACACTACATTCTCCTGACCAGATCCTACTAATCTGCATGAGTTTGAGAACAAACAGAAGAAAAAGAGGAGGAATGAAACGTTTTATGCTATTGTTTTAAGTCACCTGCCATATCTCTAGTTCAAATATATAGAAGTCATTAAGTGGCCTTACATGCAGAAATATTACACACAATCATTCTATGTAACGGAAGAATGAATTTCCGTCCTCAAAAGAAATCTATTTCGGTCACAGATGCCATTGGATGAACAAAATAGATGAGGTAAACAATAAGGAGTTAAAAGGAAATTGCAAATTAAATTGATTAACGGTTGGTTGGTTTCCAAATGGCAGTGACTATTTACACACGGTATTTACACACGCAATTTATTGTAATCAACCGAGGACACAGGAAAGAACTAAAGGACTAGATCAAACGAAAAATAATTAAGTTGGAGAAATAAAGGAAACAATATTATTGTAGGCAAAGATACACATGAAACCAAACACTGATTGAAAATCAAGAGGCCAGAGACAATACGTGGACGATTTATTGTGATTTATATTAAACTGATAATGACAATCGATTTACGTTGACATACTTGAGCGTTTGTTTTATATACAAATAAATATTGTAGTATTGGTGTTAGGCATGCTAGGCAAACTATAACGAAAGAAAAGGGTTTGTTGGGGGTTTATGTTGGAGTTATGGAATCAATGGGCGAGTGTGTTGTTGAGTGGTAAATGAGATGCCAGGTTCGTGAATTAATAAGTGTATGGGTGACTAAGTTAGTGGACAGGTAATGAGTGAATTATGGAGAGGTTACGTTGTCTGGGTGCAGGAAGGATAAGTAAGAGGACGGATGAGTACGTTAGGTGAGATGTAATTAGATGAGTGAGTTTGTAAGTAGGTGGCTGGAGGCATGAATGGGTGAGTTGGTGGACAGGCGAATAAGTTAGTGGACTTAGTGAGTGGGTGGCTGGAGGCATGAATGGGTGAGTTTGTGGACAGGTGAATAAGTTAGTGGAGTTAGTGAGTGAGTGGCTGGGTGCATGAATGGGTAAGTGAGTTGGTGGACAGGTGAATAAGTTAGTGGAGTTAGTGAGTGGGTGGCTGGGTGCATGAATGGGTAAGTGAGTTGGTGGACAGGTGAATAAGTTAGTGGAGTTAGTGAGTGGGTAGCTGGGGACATGAATGGGTGAGTTGGTGGACAGGTGAAGGAGTTAGTGGCTGGGTGCATGAATGGATAAGTGAGTTGGTGGACAGGTGAATAAGTTAGTGGAGTTAGGGAGTGAGTGGCTGAGTGCATGAATGGATAAGTGAATCGGTGGACAGGTGAATAAGTTAGTGGAGTTAGGGAGTGAGTGGCTGAGTGCATGAATGGATAAGTGGAATCGGTGGACAGGTGAATACGTCTGTGGAGTGATAATTATATGAAAGAGCTGGTGATAGGGTGACTATATGCAAGACACGTGACAAAGCATGTTGGAGATCCGTTGCAGGCAATCTTTATTGCGGAGACGGCACTTGATGATGATGATGGTTTAGGTAGTTTAATTATCGTATTCGCACATCGCACAAATCCATAATTTATCTATTCTTCGCTTTAGTAAATTTCTCAGGGTATAGCTGCTGATGGTTCCGGTTCAGTGTTGTTGAGTGTTCTTTTTCCAATTTTTGTTAGATGTTCTCTACAGTGCACGTCGATGTTTCCTTCCTACTCACGCATTCTCCATGATGATTCTTGCTGAGAAACTACAAATCCCGTCGATCGTCAGACTCACGAAGAACGTTGGGTATTTTTGATCTGTCTACATCTAGACTATCTGTTATGGTGGTAAACATCTAGACTATCTGTTATGCTGGTAAAATCAGCTAACCTGCCGGCTAGGTCGTTTTACTCCTAACAAATATAAAAATGGTATTACGCAGTTAGTCCCCGTTTTAGCCCCCTGCGTCGACTCCATCCATCGCTTTACGCGCATCGCATGTTTTAACACTCTAAATAGTATATTCAGAATATAATTTAGAATTAGACCTGTCTACAAAAGAGGCCAAGTTTCACCGCATTTGTAAGCTAGTATTAGAAACGTTTTCAGAAGAGGCCATGCTACTGTTTTTGTAATCTATGATTAGAAACGTTTTCAGAAGAAGCCATGTTTTACCGTACTTGTAATCCAGAATTAGAGCCGTTGCAGCAGAAGATATGGTTTACCGTACTGGAAATCCAGATTTAGAATTGTCTGCAAGAGAGGCTATGTCTTAATTTACTTGTAATCTAACATTCTTTCTAACGACGTTCTTCTTCTACTGCAATAAATTTGTGATTGTACATCTAGTCCGATATCGGTCATGCATAGAGCAGATTGGTCGCACTCGTGAACGATATTTGGTCATGCATAGAGCGGATTAATCGCACTCGTGAACGACATTTGGTCATGTATAGAGCAGATTGGTCGCACTCGTGAACGATATTTGGTCATGTATAGAGCAGATTGGTCGCACTTGTGAACGATATTTAGTCATGTATAGAGCAGATTGGTCGCACTTGTGAACGACATTTGGTCATGTATAGAGCAGATTGGTCGTACTCGTGACCGATATTTGGTCATGTATAGAGCAGATTTATATCACTCGTGAACGACATTTGGTCATGTATAGAGAAGATTGATCGCACTCTTGAACGACATTTGGTCATGTATCGAGCGGATTGGTCACACTCGTGAACGACATTTGGTCATGCATAGAGCGGATTGGTCGCACTCGTGAACGACATTTAGTCATGTATAGAACTGATTTGTCGCACTCGTGAACGGCATTTGGTCATGTATAGAACAGATTGGTCGCGCTCGTGAACGACATTTGGTCATGTATAGAGCGGTTTGGTATTTCGCGAACGACATTTTGACTGCTTACCGTGCGGTGTTTAAATTGAATTGTGTGGCGCAAACCGTGACCGTTGACAGATATAGAAGACCTAACTTGCTAAACTCAAACAGGCCTTCATTCGATACGTTTTTGATTATTTTCGCGTTTTCTATTGGTTACTATTTACATACTTAAAGTAGCCGTTTCTATTTTTGGCATGAGATACCAAGTATATAAATATTGGCGCTTCATTAATTCTGTTAGAAGGTCTGTTGTACTCTGTCGATAGCCACACGTAAACGCCATGTTTCGAGCCGCACGGGTCAGGGTTTTCCTACTTCGTGAAAGTGGATTTTCAGCTCTCGAGTTCCGAACAGAGACTGAAAATTAAGACTGGTCGGGCCATTCCTTGCGAGCAGAAGTCTTGTTCAAACAAGCACAGATACTGAACCCAGATTTATCAGACAAAGAGGCATGCCAGCAGCCATGATACTATGCACATCGCAATGATAACGAGAATGAAAAAAACACAACAAACAAGTAATCTAGAATAAGAACCGCATACAAGAGAGGTCAGGTTTTACTTAATTACTTTTGTATTTAAATCAAAAGAAACACTGAAGACGGAAATGTCGCACCATTGGCGCAAATAAAATAGTGACACAAAGAGTTATACCCTGCTGGAAATATAGAAGGACAATGGTCCCTGCAACAAGACAGAGTCAGTAGGAGATGTATAATGAACGATGGAAAAAAAATATATCAAAAGAAAGCATATATGCGCAAGTGAAGGAAAGCGTATATGCGCAAATGAAGGAAAGCATATATGCGCAAATGAAGGAAAGCATATATGCGCAAGTGAAGGAAAGCATATATGCGCAAATGAAGGAAAGCATATATGCGCTCCTACACAGACAACATATTTTCTCTTCGCATCATCATTGAAGAATCACTCGAATTTCAATCCCCGCTCATAATCAACTTTGTTGACTTTGAAAAAGCATTTGATAGTCTTCATCGGCCTACGTTATGGAATATTCTACAGCAATACGGTTTTCCTACTAAAATAATCAATGTTATAAAGGCATTCTACACCAACTCACATTGCTGTGTTCAAACAAACACTGAGAAGTCAGAATGGTTCCAAGTTGTTACGGGCGTTAAACAGGGATGCATCATGTCCCCATTACTTTTCTGCGTCGCTATTGATTGGGTCATGAGAAAGAGCACTGAAAATGAGCTGACAGGAATAAAATGGATTAATAATACCTTTCTCGAAGATCTTGACTACGCAGATGACCTAGCCCTTTTGAGCGCAAACCACACAGATGCTCAATCTAAGCTTGACAATCTCCAACACTACTCAAATCAGATAGGGTTGAAAATCAACACATCAAAAACTCATATACTAGATTTTACGAGATCCAACGACAACATAGAAATTCAAAATGTTCCATTATTAAAAGTCAACAATTTTACATATTTAGGCACCAATCTAGCATTGGATGGAGACTCATCAAAAGAAATTTTACACCGTATTGCCCTTGCAGCGGGTGCTTTCAATAAACTACGCAACATATGGACGTCAAACACACTAAGAAACACCACAAAACTCAAGTTATTTAACTCCAACATCATCCCTATTCTATCATATGGGTGCGAAAGTTGGAAAGCCACAAAAGCCACAGATAAAAGACTCGACTCCTTTGAAAACAAATGCCTACGTACCATTCTGAACGTTAAGTGGAGTGACTTTAAATCTAACACTACTATAAGAGAGGAAAGCAAACAAACCTATATATCTTCCTTCATTAGACAAAGGCGTTGGACTTACATCGGCCATGTTCTCAGAATGAACAGCCTAAGAATTCCCCAGCAATCACTATATTGGGTGCCACCTGCAGTAAGAAGAAGAGGGAGACCTAGAGAAACTCTACGAAGAACCATTAATAGAGAAGGCATGTCAATGAACCTAAACAACACGCAACAATTGAAAGACCTGGCAACACAAAGACAGAAATGGAAAGCTATGGTTTCTGCCCTATGTGCCGCCTATGGCCCTGGAGGAACATAACATATATGCGCAAGTGAAGGAAAGCGTATATGCGCAAGTGAAGGAAAGCGTATATGCGCAAGTGAAGGAAAGCGTATATGCGCAAGTGAAGGAAAGCGTATATGCGCAAGTGAAGGAAAGCGTATATGCGCAAGTGAAGGAAAGCGTATATGCGCAAGTGAAGGAAAGCATATATGCGCAAATGAAGGAAAGCGTATATGCGCAAATGAAGTAAAGCGTATATGCGCAAATGAAGGAAAGCGTATATGCGCAAGTGAAGGAAAGCATATATGCGCAAATGAAGGAAAGCGTATATGCGCAAGTGAAGGAAAGCGTATATGCGCTAATGAAGGAAAGCGTATATGCGCAAATGAAGGAAAGCGTATATGCGCAAGTGAAGGAAAGCGTATATGCGCAAGTGAAGGAAAGCATATATGCGCAAATGAAGGAAAGCATATATGCGCAAGTGAAGGAAAGCATATATGCGCAAGTGAAGGAAAGCATATATGCGCAAATGAAGGAAAGCATATATGCGCAAGTGAAGGAAAGCGTATATGCGCATGTGAAGCGACGAAACAGTAGGAGTTCTGGGAGACCTGCGAAGAAAATGCTTCAATAGACAGTAATTTCCATCTTCGTCTGACTAAACCGCGTGTTCGTGTTCTTGTGATTAAAATCTAATAGTAGGAAATAAGGAAACAAATAAGAAAACAGGTTTATCTATATCAGCGGTTCTCAAGGTAAAGACAGAACTCATAACGATATTTATAATGAGGTAATTTGCAGGAAAAATACACTGGCATTGAGAAATATGGAATTTAGAGGCAATTATTAGAAAGATCAATAATAGGTTTATTTCTATCCTTGGGAGGTACAAGTGGTGCATATCTTGTTTCCTATGTGCATTGTTTTTCTTTGCCTTGTGTGTGTGGTGAGATTGGGTTCTCCTGATCTTTCATACGCAGAGGAGTCCAACTCTCAACGCTATGCAGTGCTTCAAGAAACGGTCTATGTTTACACGAAGGCGTGTTCCACCATTTTGTATGCAGACCTTACCAACGAAGATAGATGCGTCGGGCCATGGGCGCAAATAAACCGACGACACAACGCATTTCCATTTTCTGGACTACATTCTGCTGGAAATCTAGTTTGATCATTTTCCTGCTAATAGAGAGATCCAGCGGGAGTTTGAGAATGAACGCTGAAGAAGAAGACGAAGAAGAAGAGTATGCAGACCATCAATTTGGTAAAAGTCTGTGCAACCATGCGCTGATATCAATAAACACACAGTACATATGACTGTATCGATTTAATATACAAAAAATATGTGAAAACAACTCATTAATTTTTTATCGACAATTTTCATCAGTGAAAGTTATCCTGTTAAAGAGAGAAACACTCATCATCATCAGGTGCCATGCGGTGTTGGTGGCAATAATCATCAGGTGGCTGAAGATCATGGCTCTCCACAGTTCTCTATCTCCAGTATTATGTATCGGAATCGTTGTTGTTTCCCTGCCGTGCCAGGTTGTTAAAGCTGTCTAATATTTTCTCACATTGCCGCCCTCTGACTCTGTTGTGCTCAATCTTGCCTGTTGTGACTATGTTCTCCAAACCTCGATGTCTTATATCGTGCCAAAAAAATGAAATTATATATCTCAGCAAATATATAACGTATTTAATTGAACATTTTCTGTGTAAATTTAAAATGGCATAGTCCTTAATATTAAAATAAAATTAAATTAATTTTTTCTTTACAATGCATTCATTAGTTTCACTTTTCGTTTATTTGCGGTATAGGTCAAAAGTTTACTTGTAAAGACACATCTCACAAACAAATATTAGAGTGTTTACAATCAATTATATGACATCATTTACAAATGACGTTTTACACATTTGTTTATCATATATTTGGAATGATTAAGCGTGAAATTGGACGATACTGTACTCTTAAACACAAGACATGCGGGGTTTAAGGTTGTATCCGGTGTAATGTCTGAAGTAGTAAAACTTTTTTTTCGAAACAATAATTAGTTTGCCGATAAATATCACAGGATTTCATTAATGCATAAAAATTTGACATTATGCACAAATATAAAGTGTACATTTTTTGGTCTAACCAAAAATAACAATATTTGCAAAAATGGCAATAATACTTTAGACGGTTACTCAGATAATTACATTTGTTTGAGGACAAAGCTAGTGAAACGTGCTATAGTTGTTTGACAATAAAAGGTACATTACTAGTAAAACTGTATCAGAACAGTACTTACGTAGAAAACAGACAATGAAGTTTTACTGAACGACGACTAACACACTATCACATGCTCACGTAAAATAATACACACAACAATACACAGCAAATAACAATACACCTTTCGACCAAAATACCTTTATCAAGATAAGTACATATCAAAAGACGACGAGTATAAATGACCACACCACACACAAACGTGTCCGAGCGAAATGTGGATGTGAGACGCGGGAAGGATACAAACAGGAAGTACATTAAAAACGTAAATGTAGATGAAAGTGACACGAACAAAAAGATAACTTGAATGACAGAACAAAGTGAATAAAGACAAAGACCACACCGACCGAAAACTAGACAAAAGTGTGATCGGAATTGAGTCCAAATGACTTGAAGGTACACAACTCAAATATAAGACGATTTTTTAAAGCGCACATAGATCTATCATCGTTGGTGTAGGATCTGATGGCAGTGACTTGAATATCAAGAACACCACGGTGGCCACCACCGTTGACGTGTGTGTCAACCGGAGTAGGTGTACTGTGCTTGCTGGCATGACAATGGTTACAGAGGCGGTTCCTCAATCTTAAGGTGGTTTCCACGATATACTGCTTGCCGTAGCGTTTACACATGATCACTTAAATTGTATTACAGGAACACGCAAAGGCTTCATCGATGGAGAAAGTGGTCTTGGGAAATAAAATTGAGAGCATATGAACCACATTAGGACATGTGTAGCAACGACCGCGTGAGCAACGAACAGTACCGTAATTGTCGGGAATAGAAGACCTAAGGTGGCTGTGAACCAAGATGACCTTAATATTTTTATCGCGCCTATAGGCAACCAGAGGCAAGTCGTGGAAAGCAACACGGGAATTAGGATCAGGCTGGAGAAGGAAAGAATGTTTAAGCATGATGATTGGAAAGTGGGGTTATGAGCATGAACGGTGAGGACAAGTTTAACTCATAAGAGGAGAGTTAGTCAAGTTATCAAGATAGGATAACTGGCGTACGCGAAGCCAAGACGATGAAAGGATGCTGTCGGAGAACTAGCGTCTACAGAATAACTCAGAGGTTTGTTAAACACCAAACGTATTAGTTTTCACGCCGAAGTCGGATGTGTCGGACAACTGACGCAAAAAACTGCGATACAACGCAATTCCGTTTCATTATATACTTAGAAGATCGTGGTGACTGGATTGCTAGATCTGCTACCTTCACTATTTTTGGATGGTTGCTAAGCTCTAATATAACCAGATTTTGCTAACGTCCGTGGTTGAAAGTAGTGTACGTCCACATAAATGGTACATTTTACTTAACCAAATCAAATTCAGTTTCCTGGACTACATCTAGCTAAAAATCTAGTACTAACATAGTACTAACATTGTCCTGCTACACCAGAGATTCAATGGGAGTTTGAGAGCGAAATAAAAATAAATCAAGTAAGGCATATACTTTTGTATAGAAACACCTTCCCTCTAGAGAACATTAGAGCATAAATAAATAATTCAACGTATCATAGTAGGGTTGTAGACAATTTTACTATTAATTTATTACAAATTTTATTGCAAATTTTATTACAAATTTTATTGCAAATTTTACTACAAATTTCATTACTAATTTTACTACTAATTTTATTACAAACTTTATTGCAAATTTTTATTGCAAATTCTACTACAAATTTCACTACTAATTTTACTACGAATTTCGTTACAAATGTTATTTCACATTTTACTACAAATTTTATTACTAACTTAACTACTAGATTTCCTACTAATTTTACTACAAATTTAATTACAAATATAATTTAAAAAATAAGCCATCCAGCAACAATTCTCTTTATCCTCCGCTGTGTCTGCTCATCTTATTTCCTGTGGTTACGAAATGTTCAAATTTCGTCCGTCTCATCAATTCCCTTTTTATCTTATATACTGTCTATATACTGCCTGCCTCTATTTTTTTTTATTCTTGATTAATTTTCATTATTTTTCCCACTGTAAAAAGCCCGAGGGAGAACTGTCTCACTTTGTAGTAAATATATTACTACACATTTTACACTTTTATTCAATCAATAAAAGTTTTACATTAATAGCTTATAAATGTACTGTGAAAGAGCGTTCAATTATCTATACAATGATATAATATGTATCACATTGTGTCCAATTACAACACAAATAAGATAAATCTGTGACACGTCTTCAGGGAGGATGCAAGACATAAATCAAATCAGTTCAATTCAGCAGCAATGTTTTTTTTAAAAATTATGTATATTAGGAAAAAACAGTTCCAAATATATCAACTGGCACAAAAAATGCATAGTTTGTTGGCTATTTAGTGTTTCAGTGATGCATGGGCTCACGCCCACTATATAGGACCTATTGACTAATGGAAATTAGTCAAAATATGACTAATATATATATATATATTTATATTTATATATATATATATATATTTATATATATATATATATATTTATATTTATATATATATATATATATTTATATTTATATTTATATATATATATATATATATATTATATTTATATTTATATATATATATATATAATATTTATATTTATATTTATATATATATATATATATATAATATATATATATATATTATATATATATATAATTATATATATATATATATATATAATATATATATATATATATATATATCAATACCCAAAACCGGTGATATTGAAATATGTTTAAATTATAGAACACTCGCCTTAATCAGCCAGGCCAGTAAAATATTACTGCACATTATAATGAAAAGAATACATAACAAAATGGAAGATGAGATTCACGAAGCGCAGGCAGGATTTAGACCAGGTAGAGGAGCGAGAGATCACATATTCAGCATGAGAATGATTATGGAGAAATGTAGAGAGTAAAAAATCGAATTACATGCATGTTTCATATACTATACCAAAGCATTTTACTACGTGATCCACCAACAACTGTGGGGAAATAATGAACAACATGGGTTTTCCAAAACACATTACAAGACTAATAGCAGAGCTGTACAAAGACTAAGAAGCAGCGATAAGAGTGGAGTGTGCAAGATCAGTGGCTTAATGTACAGAAAGGAGTAAGACAAGGCTGTACCTTGTTTTCATACTTGTTCAACATCTATGCGTAAAACAATGAGAAACGTGAAACAAGAAACAAAGAAGTATGCATTTCGACCGATAAATATAGAAGGGATGCAGATTCCAGAAATTAGATATGCAGGCGACACAGTGTTTTTAACAATAAATAAACAAGACCTACTGAATTTAATTAAGTCAACCAAGCAATTAAGCGAACAACAAAACTTGTTCTTAAACATGAAAAAGACAAATGTTATGGCAACTTACAAAACGAAATCAAGACCCAAAATTAATATTGAGAACTGCAACTTAGAAGAAGCAATACATTTTTATTAATTAGAAACTAATATAAACAATGCGGGTGACTAGCAGTTGAGATTAAGAGAAAAACAGCAATGGCGCTGACAAAATTAAAACAACTAAAGAAATTGTGACATGGTATAAACATAACCAAATTGTGCTTAATACGAATATGTGTTTCTAGTGGCTTCATATGGATGTGAAGCATGGACACTAAACAAAACATTGTCCGAAAGAATAACATCATTTGAATTAAAGTGCTGCAGAAGAGCTCTGAGAATACAATGGGCAGCAAAGAAAACAAACCAGGTGGTGCTAAGCACAATCTGCGTCCAAGAGGGATAGCTTCTGAACACCATATTAAAGAAAAAAATAGTTTTTTCGGTCTCATTAAAAGACATGACGATATGCAAAGAGTGATATTGGAGGGTATGATAGAACGTAACAGAGGTAAAGGTGGACCACGACGCCGTTGGACAGAAGACATACAGGAATGTCTGCACATGTTCCTAAAGGAGGCGGGACAACTTGCTCAAGACCGAGGAGAATTCAATAGATTCATAAGGAAGACTATATTCTGGAAAGAATATGTCACGTGATGATGAATGATTGACTAATGGGAAAACAGTCTTCCAAATTGACTCATTTGACTTTTCCTGTGGTTTAATTGGTTACTATAATTATACTTTGTGTCGACAGCCAATGAAAATCACGGGAAAATTATAGTGATTCCTTTTAGACGGTTATTTTCCAATTAAACAATATGTCTCTAATATTGTCGAAGGAAACGATTTGACCAAATGAAATTGTGACCCTAACCCTAACCCAATATAGTAAATATGATTAAAAATGCACAAAATCGACGTTTCAAGCTAAGGGACTTTATCAAAGGAAAGGGGAAAACTGTAAAAGGACAATGTTATTTATTTCTGAAATCTAGGTCATTTGCAATATAATCACACTTAATTTTAATTTGGTAACAAATTAGATACGAAGTGAAATGAAATGAATAGATTAGAAATGAAGAGTTATCTTCACCGCCGACGGCAGGTTGCTGCCACGGGACCTACCTTATCTAGATAAGAAGACTAAAAGAGACAAACACAACTAGACACACATAACCTGACACAAACAAAGATACAAACACAACTAGACACACATAATCGGATGTAAGACGGATGTTAAACATCTGACTCATGAGACAGATCTGCCTGAATAGTGCTGAGAATTGCAAATGGCAAATACGTTTTTTAAGCTAGAAGTAAACATTGCGATATGTGGGAATCATGTGATGGTGGTGGCGGTGATAATGAATTTGATGCTGATAATGTTAATGTTGGTGATGATGACGATTTATGATGATGGTGATGATGATGGTAGTGGTGGCAACGATGATGACGATTGATGATGATAGTGGTAGTGGTAACGATGATGACGATGATAATAATGGCGACGATTATGATGATAATAATGGCGGCGATTATGATGATAATTATGGCGATTGCGATAATGATGTTGATGATGATGACAATAATAATGGTGATTGTTATGATGCTGGGGATAATGACAATGGCAATGATGACTGTACTAAGCAACAACACAGACATTAGAATGAATACCACAGGGCTGTCGCGTCTTCGCTGTTCACAGAGCACAAGTCCAAAAGAAGCGTCTTTACATAACAAACTGTGGGAACTCACAAAAACATAAAACAATCGCGAATATCAGACTGAATGTATGAATATATGATTGTATTGATGTATGAATGTATGGATGTATGGATGTATGGATGTATGGATGTATGGATGTATGAATGTATGGATGTATGAATGTATGGATGTATGGATGTATGGATGTATGGATGTATGGATGTATGAATGTATGGATGTATGAATGTATGAATGTATGGATGTATGGATGTATGGATGTATGGATGTATGGATGTATGAATGTATGAATGTATGAATGTATGGATGTATGGATGTATGGATGTATGGATGTATGGATGAATCAATGTATGAATGTATGGCTGTATGGATGTATAATAATTCATCTCAGAAGAAGAAATATGTATAATTCTGTATAATATTGCCCTAAAATATATCAATTTATCTTTTTTAGACACAATTTCAAAGCTACAGATGACAGGGTTTATCAATTCAAATTCGACGAGAACAGACATATTATTCTCTGTAATATAATGTTTATATTCTCTATGTTCAAATTACACAGAAAGGGCTATACAGCTTGCTAAAGAATTGTGAATTTTATTACACAATTCTTACACAAAAAATAATAGCAATCAAATTAGTTCAAGAGATTCTTAGCTGGTCAATTTTAGTACAGTATGTGTGTGTTTGTGTGTGTCCCAGCGAGCGTAAGTCTTGGAAAAGTTTTAACAGAGATGTAGTAATATGTCACATTTCATATTTTTTTAAGTGCGATCGATCGTGTCTCTTTCCTGACAAAGGCTTTCTGGTCAAAAAGTAGACTGAACATTTAAAACTGCAATAAACCACATTGTCAATGATTTAAAAAAGTTGTTTTTTTAAAGTGCGATTAAAAATTGAGGAGGAAAATAAAACTGGACAAAAGGGTAATATAAAATATGATTATGTTTGGTTAATATGAATAAATTTTATTTCTTAAAACTATAAAATTGAAAATTTTGTTTCTGAAAGGTGCCGGCGGGGTAGGGGTGTGACATAAGAAAAATGTATAATAGGGATAGCTAAGCGGCTGTCCAGAAATTGTGTCAACAAGGAGGGGAAAAGGAGATCTATAAAAGTTTTGAAAGTTGTTGACAAGGGGGATGATGTTCACAAAAGTTAACGTCAACAATACTGTTTCTTATACACCAATTAAATTGTTTAACCACTTAGCTGTGGAGGCATCCTTAAGGATACGATGAGAAATTGCCACCATTTTGCAGATAGCTTCTTTTTCTTAGTTTCTCAGGGAAACAATTCATCTAGATGTTTTATTATAAGCTTCCAGATGTATTTTCCCCCCTGAGAAGCTAAGCAGAGGAGAATCTCCACAAAATGGCGGTGGCGTTTCACTGTATCCTTAAGAGTACCTCGGCAGCTAAGTGCTAATTTCTGTTTTTTGTGGGTAAACATCTGAAACACATCATGTAGTTTTAGTGTACTTTTACCGTTAATTTTTGAATTTTTGTATTTCTGTAATAATTTTTTGATATTGTTAGCAGCGTTATCGGAATCCCTGAATTCTTGATAGTTATTGACACGGGGGGTGTCAATAAATGGATAAAATATTGTTGGCGTTATATGAATGTGCTTTATTGTTACAATTGTTGTCAACATAGACTATAGAGTATACACAGTTACCAATGAAAATCTAGAAAAAAGGCATATAGCGTCACTTTTGTATGATGATTCCTTCAAGACTGTATATTTGACGAAGGACTCGACTTCCGAAAGGAGTTTCTACAAGTTAATCAAAATTAAAATAATTAGTGCACTGAGAGAAAGAGAGAGAGAGAGAGAGAGAGAGAGAGAGTATATTAAAAAAATTAGCGTGGGTGCTTCTTCAGCAAGTACATCCAGGAATATGGTAATGACGTTTTGCTAACAACTAAAGACACACATAATAACAGTACTGTGTATCATGTGAGTATCAGAACTGTGTATCACATAATAACACACATAATTTCAGTTTTGCGCATTAAGTACGTATTATCGAGCTTCTTCAGCAAGGGAAAGGTGTTACCTAAAACAATGTCTTTCGCCGGATTTTTCCATGCTCAATTCCTTCATCTGTTTGTGTAATCGTTAAAGGGGGGGGGGGGAGAATGGGGTTAACACCCCCATCCCCTACCTTTGAACGATTTTCAGCAAAAATCTTTCACTGCCACGGAAAATCTATCACGAAGATACACAGAACGGTAATCAAGTTAGATCAACTAAAAAGACATTATGACTTGTCAACTGACTAACATCTATACTTTACGAACATTTTTGTAGAATTTTATTTCCATTACATAGAACGAAGTAAATATTTGAAATGTAAATATTTGAAATGTAAACATTTGAAATGTCACTGATGATATCATTTCTAAAATAAATCCATGATTTCTGCAATTATTTTTTAAATATTAGACATAATACCGTAAAGTGAAAATTGCACGACCTCATAATATATCTATTATAGTCTATTGAGAACCTATCAAATGTAGTGGTTGTATTAAAATTTTTGCTGCTAGCATGACATGATATCCCTAATTTATACGAGGTCGTGGTGATTGGATTACCAGAATCGCGACTTCAATTATTATAATGATTGGTTAAAAACTCTGATATAACTACATTATACTAATATCGACGGTTGAAAGGGGCCTTCCTCAATAAAATTTGTACTTTTTTTACGTGTTGGATGATAGGACAGATTCTTCAGCAGATTTTGTTTGTATTGGAGGACATCAGGTCTAGGGGTAGTACTTAAATATTATACTTTGAGTATGTATATGACATCATCTTGTCGTAAAACTGTATTTTAACCATAAGAAAGGACCAAAAGACGTAGAGGATTGACTTAATTATATTCAGATTTTCTCATATGTACTATATCTTTCTCCCCATCGAGACCAACTCTTTGAAGTGGAAATGGGGCTTGGTCCAGCCAACAGAGGCTGGAAACTAAGGTAGGTCGGGGATCCCCTATATGGATCCGGTTCATAGTCCTGTCCAAAAAGCACAGGTGCTGATGTAAAAGACACTGGACCAATATACTCACCCCCAACCATAGAATCACGTGAAGCGCAACTTGTATTGCCGTCATATAAAACACTATACGGTACTACGTTCTTCTCAACGAAGCGGCACGCCGCACTGTGAGTATACCACGAATATCACGTATCTCCGTAGCTGTAAGTGATAATAACAAGAATCTCTAAAATGTTCACTTTGTAAACAAAACGTCATGATTCACATATACAACCTCTTGAGCACAAGGCGGACATCTTAACCACTATGCCACAGAGATCCCTAACCTATCTCAACCACTTTCTGTAAGTGCTTATAATCATTTATCACGTGGTATACCATTTTATACAATTGTATGGTATACAAGACAGAGATACAAGTGTGAGAGTAACATCACACGATGGACAGGTTACAGCCTAGCAGAGTGCACCACCAAGATAAGAGATAGGAGATGTTGGAGATTCGTTGCAGCCAACCTTCGTTGCGGAGACGGCACTTAATGATGATGATGATACAATTTTACAGCAGTATGTCAATCAATCACCTTCTATAGTTACTGAAATACCTGACGGTCCGTGCATGTAAGAGACCGTGTTTAATTTCCCACCTCATTCACAGATGCAATTGCAATCATTTCTGCAGTAGCTCATCAATAGTGAATTCCTTCTCATAATTGATGTCAGATGAGCGGGCCTGGTTCAAAAATGTATTCTGAATTCTAGTTTCAAACACAAAAGGCCCCCAACTCATAGCGGTGTACAATGTGGAAGTTTCATACACAGAAGGTCCCTAACTCATAGTAGTGTACAATGTGGAGGTTTCATACACAGAAGGTCCCTAACTCATAGTAGTGTACAATGTGGAGGTTTCATACACAGAAGCCCCCCCCCAACTCATAGCGGTGTACAATGGGAAGGTTTCATACACAGAAGCCCCCCCCCCCAACTCATAGCGGTGTACAATGTGGAAGTTTCATACACAGAACGTCCATATATTTATAAGCAGATTAATATGGGCACATCAGAAGGCAGGTGCTCCAGAGAGATCAAGAACAGGACAGCACAGACAAAATCAACATTTCAAAAATGAGAAACATTTTGTGCAATGAAGTATATTAATGCATACACGAGGTCGAGTGCTATGATGTTATATTGAGCCAATCCTTCTTTATGGAAGCCAAGCATGGACAGTAAACAAAAGTGCGCAATATAAGCTGGAGGCAACTGAGATGTGATTTTTAATAACAATGATGAAAATTTCATGAACATCCAAGAAAACTAATGTAGAAGTTCTCAGAGATGCTGAAGTAAAACGACAAATTATATCGACAATCAGAATCAAATAATCACAATTTTTAAGGAATGTGATAAGAAAAGTAAAACTTGAACATTTAGTAACTCCCGGAGAAATAAAGTGGAGAAGAGACAGAGGAAGACAAAGAGAGAAATTTCTAGAAGGATTGTCACTGAGGCACAAAATGAAGTCACCAAGTGAACTTATTAACAACACAAGAGACAGAGAGTTGTGGTGAAGCATGATCGCCTACGCCACTTGGCATGGCACTTGATTTATTGAACATGGAAACATCGGCAGGATACCAATACTTTAAAAAGATAAATTTGATCGATTGTTATACACTGTTTATCAGAGCAGCACAAAACCAATCTTCAATTGGTATTCATTATATCTCTGTCGTGATGTTGTTATACTTTACATCTCTCATGAAGTTGTTATACTTCACTGGCGTCTGATCAGTAATTTACAGTAGTCTGTATTAGATCAAACTTTAAAATTAATTGATTAGTTGTACTATTAAATTTATTGCTTCTTAACAGATTTAATGATCAAATGGTTCTTTGTTGAAACGTGAAGTCATCAAAGGAAATATGGCAGGCAGGAACTGGTTGATGGGATTATGTAGTAAGAGATAAACACAAAGAGGTAATGATTTCCTAAACGTCTTGCATCGGGGTGGGAAAAATACTGCTCGCTGGATAAATCTGGCCAGCTAAACCGTTTTGGTTCTGTCCTAGTAGATGCCACTACAGCGTTCAGGTTTTTCGATCCCACTTTTATAGATAGTCACTCCGGCGCTCCATAGCTGGTCGAGCATCAAGGTCAGAAAACCACACTTGGCCAAGACCCTCAGTATACTTCCACGCAGTGGGCCTGGAAACAGGAGTGCAGCAACACTGCTGTAGCCTGGCCAAGTACTAGGGATCGAAGATACGGGAATGCCAACACGGCCCAAAAAATGCTGACTGAAGACGGATGTTTCAGGTCGAAAGGTGAAGATAACGCAGCTTGCTGTAAGGCATGACAAAATGCAGATCACCCTCATACGTCCTTCTCAGGACGGTCAGCGGAATGCTTTCAGAGGGTCCGCTGCAAGGCGTACCACGAAGAAGAAGATGGTAATTCACTGGTATTTGTTGCTACATACAATAAAAACATGGCTGCTATTTGTCTGACAGGCAGAGGCAGACAGAGGCCAGCCGACCGACCGACAGACAGACAGACAGACAGACAGACAGACAGACAGACAGACAGACAGACAGACAGACAGACACAGACAGACAGACAGACAGACACAGACAGACAGACATACAGACACAGACAGACAGACAGACAGACAGAGACAGACAGAGACAGACAGAGACAGACAGAGACAGACAGACAGACAGACAGATATATAGATAGATACAGATAGATAGATAGATAGATAGATAGATAGATAGATAGATAGATAGATAGATAGATAGATAGATAGATAGATAGATAGATAGATAGATAGATAGATAGATAGATAGATAGACAGACATACACTGCTACTACCGATATCCATAACAACACTTATCGATAGCTTATGTTAGATAACTACTTCTAGTGACAGGCAAGCTGAACTAGTCTTAATAACAGCAATCACGCACTGACACAGAAGGTTGCGTTAGCTAGCACCACAGAGAGGGAGTTGAAAGGCAGGGGCATCAAATGAGAGAAGAGTGGAATTGTTCCACTGCGATTAAGTTCCAATTTGGTAGCGATTACACTGCAATAATTCTAGATAATCATGTTGGTTGGAAAGCTGAGGAGTGTCGCCAGTGTATGTTCAGTCAATGGTTCTCAACTTGTGCCATCGAAAAGGACGGATGGATAAACTGATAGACCAAAAAAAAACACCCTATATAATATATTTGAATGTAATAGAATATATTAAAAACATATTTCTGAATGGAAACAAGACCAAGATTATGACAAGCGACAAAGCCACTAGTAAGTTCTCAATCAGTATCAACAACAGCGAATTAGAAAGAGTCACAAGTTTTGAATACATTGGTTTTCTTATCAACAGTAACGTGGATTGCTTTGAAGAAGTCAGAAGGAAGTTGGCTATCGGGTCAAAGAAGCTGATAAAAAAATATGACTGAGCTGCTGCAAAACAACAAAACTAACATTCATAAGAACGTTTTTATTCCCAGTGGCTCACCTTGGACTCACCAACAAAGTGAAAAAATAAAACAGCAGCATCTGAAACAAAATATTACAGAAAAATCCTCAGAATACCATGGACCAAAAAAATCCTCAGAATACCATGGACCAATAAAATCCTCAGAATACCATGGACCAAAAAAATCCTCAGAATACCATGGACCAAAAAAATCCTCAGAATACCATGGACCAAAGAAATCCTCAGAATACCATGGACCAAAAAAATCCTCAGAATACCATGGACCAAAAAAATCCTCAGAATACCATGGACCAAAAAAATTCATCAATGTAGCTATCCTAAGAGAAATTAATGTAAAATAAAACTGGCTAAACAGCGTGGTTCTTTCCATAAAACTACAATAATTTAGCCATATCAAACTCCATAACAGCAAAGAGAAGACCATAATGGAAGGAATGATGCCAGGGAGACGAACAAGAGGAAAACCAAGAAGATGATGGACGCAAGACATCAAAAACCACCTGGACACGACAGCAACAGAAGCAAGAAGCATGACATCAAAGACCACCTGAACACGACAGCAACAGAAATAGGAAGACTGGCTCAAGATCGACTGAAGTTTCGAAAAGTTGTGATGATTCACACATTCTGTTCCGGATATTCTACCTGATGATGATGATGATGATGATGATATAGTATTTTAGAAACACCCTCCCCTCATTGAGTGCGGCAGGATTTTTATTGAGGGCCAATGAAAAAAAAATCGAAATTTGGAGACTCACAGCCATCTAGGGAACACAAAAATATATGAATATGTGGGCCATATTTAAAGAGACGCGAGTATATAGAAATTATTGAAGAAATTTAACAAAATGTGTCCCCACAGAGGGAGATGGGGTCACGGACCATGACTGTTGATAAGGTGGAGGGGATAGACTGTAATTTTCAAACCGACCACCCATTCCCCTTCCCAGAAAAATACGATATGGTATTTGGTACAGGGAAGTACGAATCGTAGACTGCTCTCTCTCTCTCTCTCTCTCTCTCTCTCTCTCTCTCTCTCGTGTTCCCACGGTTAAAGATGATCAAAATACCCCAAAACAATCAGGTGAGAATTTTATTTTAAATTTAGATAAACTTCCCCTACCTTACCACATTCAAGCTTACGCCCTTGCCACGGCCTAAAAAAAAATTTGGCAACCGCTGTATTAGATGGCATACTTTGAGTACACCTAACACCATCTGCTGTGTGTTTTATAGAACATTGTTCGCATAATGTACGTCATTACAGATTTAATTTGGCAAAGATTTTGTATAACAATATATGGATCCGAATTTGAGATGTTATGACTTCGAACTTCATTTCTTGTACCAGTATTTACACTCAAAATTAACGTTTTAAAAATGTACGCGAGCTATAGATGAAACAGGTAGATGTTCAGATACAAGGGGGGAAACAATTAAATATTTAGAAATCGATTTTTAAAAAAAGGATAAATTGAAATAAAGATATGAACTGTTCGGTTGGTAATTATATCGTTCGATACTCAGAATACAGACTGCGTGAGAATGTGTGGTGAGCCCATGTTTACTGTTTGACAACTACGGTACAAGAGGGGGAGGGGGAAACCAGGTGTTGACATAAATAAATGATATAGCAAGGTGTTTCAATATATCTATTTTATGTCTAGAAGGCTAGCTTTCTTATTTAATGTATATTTATTTATATTTTAACTCAATCTCTGGTACTTTCTTAAAATTAAGTTGTCTCTCTCACTCCCAATTCTCTCTGTCACTCTCAACACTCCCAATTCTCTCTGTCACTCTCAACACTCCCAATTCTCTCTGTCACTCTCAACACTCCCAATTCTCTCTGTCACTCTCAACACTCCCAATTCTCTCTGTCACTCTCAACATTCCCAATTCTCTCTGTCACTCTCAACACTCTCAATTCTCTCTCTCACTACCGCGTCTCTCTCAGCTCCCTCTCTCAGCTCCCTCTCTCAGCTCCCTCTCCCATCTCCCTCTCCCAGCTCCCTCTCTCGGCTCCCTCTCCCAACTCTCTCTCCCAACTCTCTCTCCCCCAACTCTCTCTCCCAACTCTCTCTCCCAACTCTCTCTCTCAACTCTCTCTCTCAACTCTCTCTCTCAACTCTCTCTCAACTTTCTCTCAACTCTCTCTCAACTCTGAGCTCTCTCTCAACTCTCTCTGAACTCTCTCTCAACTCCCTCTCAACTCTCTGAGCTCTCTCTCAACTCTCTCTCAACTCTCAACTCTCTCTCAACTCTCTCTCAACTCTCAACTCTCTCTCAACTCTCTCTCTCAACTCCCTCTTAACTCTCTCTCAACTCTCTGAGCTCTGTCTCAACTCTCTCTCAACTCTCTCTCAACTTTCTGAGCTCTCTCTCAACTTGCTGAGCTCTCTCTCAACTTGCTGAGCTCTCTCTCAACTCTCTCTCAACTTTCTGAGCTCTCTCTCAACTCTCTCTCAACTTTCTGAGCTCTCTCTCCATCTCTCTCAACTCTCCATCTCTCTCAACTCTCCATCTCTCTCAACTCTCCATTTCTCTCAATTCTCTTAATTCTCTCTCAACTCTCTCTCAACTCTCTCTGTCACTCTCTGTCAACCTACTTTGAACTCTCTCTCTCTCTGCCCCTCTCTCTCAACTCTCTCTCAACCCCAAACTCTCTCTCCCTTAACACTCTTTCAGTTCTCTCTCTTTCTATCTACTCTCTCTGTTACTCTCTCAACTCACTCCCACACTTTCTCCCTCAACTTCTCTTAACTTTCAATTTTCTTTTCCTCGGTATTTGTATTATGTTTACGTTTTCTATAAACTTTCTCAAGACTAAAATAATGTTTACTGATATAAAATACTTTTCTTCTTCTTCTTCTTTCGTTCACTTGAAACATGTCTATATCTGTAATTCTGTCTCCTTAATAAAACTCACTGTCTTTTGTAGTTCATACAGTGTCCCATAGAGTTTTGATTCCAGTGTTGTTTCCTCTGGCCAATATGTCTGCCTCAGCGTTTCATGCTCAGAACACTCTTGAAGTATATGTTTGGCACTCTGTGCTGCCTGTCCACATGTACACATGGCCGTGTTGCCAATCTTGAACTTTGTATACATGTGACTGCGGAGTCGGTTGTGTCCTGTTCTGAGACGTAGAATTATAACTTGTTCTGGTCTGTTCATAATATGATAGTCATCTTGTGTTGGTGTTTGTGGCTTTCTTATTGACTTGATCATCTGTTTTTTCTGATGGTAGGTGATTGGTATATCTGGTTGGTCTTCTGCAGCACCTTCCTTAGCCAGTTGGTCTGCTTTTTCATTTCCTGGATATAAAATACTGTTTACTGATATAAAATGTGAATAAACATATAGCAAATGTTCAAAAATATTCTGTTTTTTATGTTCAGAGACACAATTAAAGTTCGAACAGACACAACTAATGTTCAAAAAGACTCAACTAATGTTCAAACATCGACTCAACTAATGTTCAAACATCTAAACTGATGTTCAAACGGGGACTCGATGTTCAAACAGAGACTCGATGTTCAAATAGTCTCAACTAATGTTCAAACGGAGACTCGATGTTCAAATGTCTCAACTGATGTTCAAACGGAGACTCGATGTTCAAACGTTTCAACTGGTGATCAAACGAAGACTCGATGTTCATATAGTCTTAACTAATGTTCAAACAAAGAGTCGATGTTCATATAGTCTCAACTAATGTTCTAACTGAGACTCGATGTTCACACAGTCTCAGCTGATGTTAAAACACTGAGACTTGATGTTCAAACAGTCTCAGCTGATGTTAAAATACTGAGACTCGATGTTCAAACAGTCTCAGCTGATGTTAAAACACCGAGACTCGATGTTCAAACAGTCTCAGCTGATGTTAAAACACCGAGACTCGATGTTCAAACAGTCTCAACGAATGTTCAAACAGAGACTCAACTGAAGTGTACATATAGACTCAACTGATGCTCACACAGATACTCAACTAATGTTCAAACAATCTCATGTGATGTTCAAACGAGGACTCCATGTTAAAAAAAGAGACGACTAATGTTCTGAGACTCAACTAATGTTTTACACAACACGAGATAGACTCTTCAGAACATCAGTTAAATTCTACACAACACCAGTCAGACTCTACACAACACGAGGTAGACTACACAACATAGACTGTACACAACACGAGTTAGACTCTACACAACACGAGGTAGACTACACAACACAAATTAGATTCTACACAGCTGAAGTTAGACTTTACACAACACGATTTAGGTTTTACACAACACGAGCTAGGAATTTAGAACATAGAACTGCAGAAGACGGATGTGTCGGGCCATTGGCGCAAAAACTGCGACACAACGCATTTCCATTCTCTGAACTACATCCTGCTGGAAATCTAATAGGACCATGGTCCTTCTACAAGAGAGATTCAGTGGGAGTTTGAGAATGAACGCTGAAGAAGAAGATAGAAATTTTGAATCTAGATCTATCTATATGAAGTCAAGGCCACATAAATGGAACACATTATATGGAACAAAATAACAGCTCACAAACACATGCATATATCACACAATGACATTGGGTCAAAGGGCATCAGCGCCTGGATCGCTGGATCCGCATCCAACCAGCTATATGACTTTCTATTGTAGATAGTTGTGTAATTCTGTTTTCGTGTTTTCTGTGTATAATGTGTCCACACTTTAAACGAAACAACCCATGCATTATGTATCGAAACGAACTTTCGCTAAAGACGCATACAACGCAATGAGAGCCCCTCCCTTTTCTCATCCCCCGGAATACCCTTGGGGAGGGGGGGGGGTGTTCCTCAGTGAGATGCGCGCAGATCGAATGACATGTAGCAGAACCTGCGTGTTTTTTTAAATCTCCGCGCTTTCCCGTAATGAACCGATTTCTAAATATGTCCCATATATTGTTTTCTCTGTTGTATATAATCCACTGTCTAAAACTAGTCTAGCGACAGTAAATGTCTACTAACAGAATCAAAATAAGCCTTCATGCGTGATGATTATTATTATTTCTGTGCTTTTCGTTGGTCGCTATGTATATAGTTTGTGTCGCCTGTCAACGCCAACCAACGAAATTCACGGAAATAATCGAAAACATGACGTGTGGCGGCTTGTTTTGATTCTGCTCGCAGGCATATAGTCGTTAGCCACGCATACCCATACTCGCCGATACATGGCCAGAAACGTACACATGTCCATTCCCACTCACTAAACATCTTTCCCACTTACAAACACTAATCAACGCTTACATATACACGCACACACATCAACATCTGCCTTCTAAACACATAAACACTTATGCAATCTCTCTTGTTGCTCGTTTGTTTGGATTCCGTAAATTAAAGAGAAATAGAATCCCTGTATACTTTTGTGGAATAAAATATATGGGTTGGGGGAGGATTAGGGTTAGGGTAAAGGGAGGCTAGAGAGTGGTTCACTATAGCTGTATTTCATACGCAGAAGACACCAGCTTCCTCTGGCATGCAATTGCTTTGAGAAGAAATTTCAAAAGACACCAGCTTCCTGCAATGATTTGAGAAGAAACCTTCAAAAGACACGAGCTTCCTGCAATGCTCTGAGAAGAAACCTTCAAAAGACACCAGCTTCCTGCGGTTACAATGCTTTGAGAAGAAACCTTCAAAAGACACCAGCTCCCTGTGGCATGCAATGCTTTGAGAAGAAACCTTCAAAAGACACCAGCTCCCTGTGGCATGCAATGCTTTGAGAAGAAACCTTCAAAAGACACCAGCTTCCTGCAACATGCAATGCTTTGAGAAGAAACCTTCAAAAGACACCAGCTTCCTGCGGCATGCAATGCTTTGAGAAGAAATCTTCAAAAGACACCAGCTCCCTGTGGCATGCAATGCTTTGAGAAGAAACCTTCAAAAGACACCAGCTTCCTGCAGCATGCAATGCTTTGAGAAGAAACCTTCAGAGGGGAAAAAGGTGTAATTGTATCAACAAGTATGCAAATAAGGGCAGCTTTGGCGTAGTTCAAACCTCCCCCTCTATATGACGTCAGAACACGACATTAAACACCGGAAGGAGTACAACAATGTGGATTAAACCTTGACCTCAGTTCTGTATAAAGACCTGTGTACAGAAAGGAAAACATAACTTGAAAGGCCGATATTACGAATATTTCCGTGATTTTCGTTGGTAGGCCGTTGTTATTTTTGGCATGCGACTCCAAGCATATAAACAGTGACTACCGAAAACACGATAATAAGCAAGAACGTAACCAATGAAGTCATGTTTACTTTCTGTACAGAGTTCTTCTACTTCCGACGGTCTCCGCTATACCCACAATTAAGGGCTGCCCATCAATTAAATCAACAATTAGTGGGGAAGATGTCTAAAATTATTTGACAGTTGTTGACACGGGAGAGGAGGATGGGTGAGTTAACAAAAGCTGACGTCAACAAACATTAAATTGTCAGAATTTGAGGACAGAAAAAATCTATAAAAGGTGAAATAAAACATGTATTTCATTCGTACTTTTTCTGCGAATATGTTTTAGGTGTAGAAAATTTCTGTGACTATGTTTTAAAAGTAAAATGTTTGTCTGCGAACATGTTTTAAAAGTAGATGATTTATCCGAGAACATGTTTTAAAAGTAGATAATTTATCCGAGAACATGTTTTAAAAGTAGATAATTTATCCGAGAACATGTTTTAAAAGTAGATGATTTATCCGAGAACATGTTTTAAAAGTAGATAATTTATCCGAGAACATGTTTTAAAAGTAGATAATTTATCCGAGAACATGTTTTAAAAGTAGATAATTTATCTGAGAACATGTTTTAAAAGTAGATAATTTATCTGAGAACATGTTTTAAAAGTAGATAATTTATCTGAGAACATGTTTTAAAAGTAGATAATTTATCTGAGAACATGTTTTAAAAGTAGATAATTTATCTGAGAACATGAATTAAAAGTAGATAATTTATCCGAGAACATGTTTTAAAAGTAGATAATTTATCCGAGAACATGTTTTAAAAGTAGATAATTTATCTGCGAATTTGTTTTAAAAGTAGATAATTTTCTGACATAATTAAGCAGGAGGTGTCCCTTAATTCTAGACAGATATTGACAAGGAGTGGAGTGTAGCTGGAGTAGGTAAAATATAGACAATAAATTGGTGACGTTTTCTATGGACAGCCCTGAGCAGGTTTTCCCAGAAAAAGTCATAAGAAATTCCACAAAAATAAGGAAACTAGCTATTTAAGAAACCGTTTATAACAAACCCGACTCATTCATCCCTCTTTCCAACAAATTACTGCAAACGCATATAAATCCATGTTTAGAAATGAAATTCTGCGGTATTTCCACAAGAGGAAAGTTTCACTATATAGACAAGTCGACTACTAGAGGTTTGCCGGTGCATGGTGGTTGGCCTGGAGCGTGTTCTGGTGGTTGGCATAGTGGTTGAGTTGCTCAGTTGGTTCCCCTGGTAGTTGGTTGGGTGGTTAGCATAGTCTTTGGCCAGTTTATAGTTCTGATATTTGGCCTGGCCAGATATTCAAACGTTCTCCTGATTTATGGAAGGATCGGAAGCATAGATGATTATTTCTATACAAATTAGATCTATGCAGGACACGGTATCTTCTTCTTCTTTCCTTCCTCTTTTACCCTTTACGGGTGTCGAGGGAGATACAAAGTTCTTGTTCTCGCTTTTCTGGCAACTTTAGATAATGTTAATTGATGTTCGTGTAATGTCTGATGATGTCGATCCAGCGTACTCTAGGTCTACCCATGGCTGTATTCGACCTGTCATTTTAGATGACAAGCAACATTTCTAAGTGTGATGTGGTCAACATTACGATGCAATACGCTTATTTTGTGAATGTTCTGTTTGCATCATTTTCTTGAGTAAACTTGCCGATGTACGTATTATCCTATGTATCTAATTTCATTAAACTGTTACCATCTCCGCGAATGGTTTTTAAAAATTCGTCTTTGAGATCATACTACTACAAATTAATCATTTTTATAATTCAATTTGTAGCCAATTTCAAATGTATTTATAGCTACTTCGTAAATATACTTCCATTTATAGCTGGGATTTGCTAGTCACGAATATAATTATATACGTGGCTTATATATCTATTTCTAACAAGACATGTCGTCGTGTGACATAACTAGCGGTATACATTTTAAAACAAATTGTTAGCAGATACTAATTTTCATTTGTCAATTGACGAATGTACTCACACAAACCTAGATTACCTGATTGGTGGACGAGTAGCACTGATCTACAACGATTCATACAAAAGAAAAGAGAGTTTAGAGATTAAGACAAGTCCAATATTTCTTCTTAATGAAAGAATCTTCCATTCTTCTGAATTTAACACTGAAAAGAAAGATTCAGTGCTGACTGTCTGGAGAAGAAACTGTTAAAAGTGGGAGTATATTATCAGGAGATTGACAGGAACATCCTGTCTGCGTGTACTACCAGAGAAAGACAGGCAGACTGTACAGGAGACTGATTGCGGCCAGTTATCGATGCAGAAACTGCAAACGATCTGATGTGTCCCATAAAAACATATTTATGTTACCAGAATACTCCTTCAACTGGACTTATTGCCATCAATTTTGTGTTAACTAATCTTGGGTTCGCCTGTAACGGATACAGTACTACTGAAAAATGACTCGGAATAAAGAATTATGTATACAACTTCAGTGGTAACACATCTTGAGTGGCAATACAGTTTAAATGGCAATATAGGTGAGTGCCAATACGGCTTGAGTGGCAATACAGTTTTGACTGGCGATATATTTTGAATGCCATACGGCTTGAGTGGCAATACGGTTTGAGTGACAACACATCTTGAGTAGCAATACGATTTGATTGACGATACGTTTTCAGTTACAGTACGTTTTGAGTAATAATACGGTTTGAGTAACAATATGGTTTACGGTTTCAATGGCAATAGGGTTTGAGTAACAATACGGTTTAAGTGATAATAAGGTTTCAGTGGCAATACGGTTTGAGTAACAATACAGCTCGAGTGACAATACGGTTTGAGTAACAATACAGCTCGAGTGACAATACGGTTTGAGTAACAATACAGCTGGAGTGACAATACGGTTTGAGTGGCAATACAACTGGAGTGACAATACGGTTTGAGTGGCAATACAACTGGAGTGACAATATACTTTGAGTGGCAATACATCTTGAGTCGCAATACAGGTTATTCATTTAATCTAATGTTCATTTACTGTTATTGAGCCGTTGTGTTTGTGTGTCGCTCAGTTATTCATATGGGAGGGGGGATATGGAGCATGGCGAGATATGTTCAGAGGTCGTGATTATTGATTCTCGATTAGAAACTGGCTTCACAGCACGCGGGACATTCCCATAAGTGCTTCGACCTCCGCTCCAGCAGCCATCACGGTGTATGTAGACTCAGAGTCCTGGTCAGGTGTTGATTGTGTGATCTTCGGGACTTTCCAAAAAATTACTTTTCCTTCCCTCAAATCTAGATACTCCCATTTCTGATATTCTCTGTATGTGTACGTTCTCAACCTCATTGCCATCATCTTCATCTTGAAATGAATTTATTACAGCTTTCATTAAATCTGCTTTATCTCTTCTCAGCACTGTGCCGTCTATCGCCGCATTGCCTGCTAATAAGTCGGCTCTCTCGTTTCCATTGACCCCAGTAGTATATCCATGTAATACTCTGGACAATTGAGTTGTTCAATAAGTCCCACCATTCTTTTCTTAGCATGTACTTTTATATCTTGCGCAACATGCTATGAGAGTCTGTGAGTATTACCGAGTGTGTTGATGTATCAGTTATCAACCAATTAAGAGCTGCTGTAACTCCCTCTATCTCCAACCTCATGCTCGATGTGACAGTAGAATATGCTGAAGATTTCTCAACAAACTTCACGCCGTTGATCTGTTCATCTGTTCCTCAAGTGCACATTGGTGTAGCACACCGTAGCACCATTAGTCGTTTCATCACTGTCAGCATTAGTCGTTTTATCACTGTCACCATTAGTTGTTTTATCACTGTCCCCATTCGTATTAACGTCTTGTATGTGCCTCTAAATGTGTACCCTAAACATTTTCGTATTAACGTCTTGTATGTGCCGCTAAAAGAACACGAACTTTTCATCATCCCATGTGACTACGTCACCATAAATAAATAATTAGAACTTAAGAACAGTAATTGCAAACATTTGATTGGTTGCGATCTCATAGGGAGTACCAGCTTTGCTCTTAGCTTAGTACTGTCTTACATTCAATGTCAGATCGTCTGCTCCTTACATGACATTTTTTAGATTAATCTTTCCTTAGAAAAACAGTGGGAGAGTAACATCACAAGTTGGACAGGTTACATACAGTCTAGCACAGTGCACCACCAAAACAAGAGACAAGGGATATTGGAAGTCTGTTGCAGCCAGAGGAGACGGCACTTGATGATGATGACAAATATGAAAGCGCGAACAAATGTAATTTTAAGCAAACAAGGAAAACAGAAACTGAATCTTTATTTTCACGATAAACCTCATCTCTGCAGCAGCGATCCCGTGCTCTATTCATCTCTGTAGTAGCGACCCCGTGCTCTATTCATCTCTGTAGTAGCGACCCCGTGCTCTATTCATCTCTACAGCAGCGATCCCGTGCTCTATTCATCTCTGCAGCAGCGATCCCGTGCTCTATTCATCTCTGTAGTAGCGACCCCGTGCTCTATTCATCTCTGCAGTACCTTATGTTGACGCAGCTTAAATATTTCTTCTTCTTCTGCATTCGTTGTCAAACTACTCCAGATTAGCGGGAGGTAGTCCGGAGAACGGAATGCGATGTGTCATGGTTTACAGCATTGCTGCGATATCTGAGCCATTCGTCTTGACACATCCGACTTCACAATGGCTTTGGGTCACTGACCCTATATGGGATGGGACAGCCAACGCCATCCCATAACCTCCTTAGTCGCCTTTTACGACATGCATGGAAGGTAAACAGTGTTGCTATTCTTTGCTCCCCTTTCGGGCCCCGGCAACACAAGGGCGAGCTAAGATATAATATTTAAAGATGTCAATATTCGGGACTTCAATTAGATTAACAGGATGGCATCCCTTGGATTTCACAAGCTGCGCTTTCTAATAAATTACAATCGTTAATATTGTAATTACTACACATAGCTACAATAAAGATCTAAAATACCCCAGTTTACATCTCCCAGTTTCCAGTCACACATTTATCGTATTTTGAACCATTCATTCGATTAAATTCTAGAAACTTCTAATCCAAGTTTTATTAGTTTAGTTTCTATAATATAGAAAACGTGACCAGTGTTTTATCTTCTAGCTGGCAACATCATGAAAGAGAATATTCACTTTAAGAATGAAGTGGGTCAAACACACCACTACATTACTCCGCGACAACATGTGATTTTTAAATAGCTGATGATATGTAAAAACAGTATTATTTAAAACATTTCAAAACAATTAAAAACAATATTTAAACAACGTTTAAAATACCTTTAATGAAATTTAAAAACAATATTATTTGGCACTTAATAGTTGATTAATGCGTTCTGTGTCCAACAACCAATCAGAAGCAATGACCCACTTCATTCTTAGAGTGAACAGAGTATATAGATACGTTAACTTATAACCCTAACATTTTAGAAATAAGCATAAAAAACTATATGTATAATATAATTCAGTAGAGGGTAGGGGCGAGACCCTCGTTAGTAGAAGAAGTCTGTGCTGAATTAATTAGGACTTCATTCGTTACGTTTATTATTATTAACGTGATTTCATTTGTCACAATTTATATACTTGTAATTGCATGTCAAAAATAGCCAAGGCAATTCTTCTTCTTCTTCTTCTTTCGTTCGCTAATAATGTCTATATCTGCAGTGTTGTTTCTTGTATAAATTGGACAGTGTTTTCCATTTCTTGTTTTGTACCATAAAGTTTAACATTCATTGGTGTAACAGAAGGCCAGTATGTGTATCTTAATGTGTCATAGTTTGCACATTCTTGAAGGATATTTCTGAAGTCTGGTTGACTTGTCCACAATTACACTTTGCTGGTGTGCCAATTTTAAATTTTGTATACATATGGCTGTTTAGTCTATTGTGTCCAGTTCTCAGTCGAAATATGATGACCTGTTCTTGTCTATTAAGTAGGTGGTAGTCATCCCGTGGAGGTAAGTTAGGCTTTCGTTGTGCCTTTATCATGGATTTCTTTTGGTGATAGCTGATTGGTACATCCGGTTGCTGCATGTTAGCACCTTCCTTGGCGAGTTGATCAGCTTTCTCATTTCCTGCTATTCCACAGTGTGATGGAATCCATTGCAGTATAACTCTACACCTATTTTGTACTATGGACAATACCTCTTTTAACTCTGGAAGTTTATTGGATTGTAATTCCTCTAGTACTGACCTTGCATCTGTAAGTATTACAATAGGGTGTGAGGTCCTGTCCAATGTTAACAGTTTCTCTGCAGCTGTATAAATAGCTTTGACTTCAGAGTCATAGTTGTTGCAGTAATTCCCTGTTGGTATACAAGTGGTATCAGTGGTGCCATCTGGGTATTCTACATATCCTTCCTGGAGGTCACTTCCTCCATTTTTTACTGCATTCTGTGCTGATCCATCTGTATATACTCTGGTCCATAGATCACTTGGGAAACATCATTGAGGAAGCTCAGAGCTGCTACCCTTTTCTGCAGATTATTCTGATGTTCATCCCCATGCACACCTGCTACTGTTGTTTGGATGGTCACTGGTAGGCATGTCCGTTTTTCCCATGGGGTGTGTTCTGGTTGAGATGTCAGTGGTATTGTTACCTCTGGTAGATCCGATACCTGTCTACGTAGACGCTTGGCCTGGTGTATGAAGCTGCTTCTTTTAAGCCGTCCTTGTGATAGATTCTGGAATCTTTCCTTCATTGGGTGACTATGGTGGGAAAGAAACTTTTCTCCATGAATTATAATTTTAGTATCTCTACGCTCTTTCAATGACTGCATCCCTTCGATATTCTGCATTTCTATGATTGGTGTGGATCTCATTGCGCCTGTAATGATTCTAAGTGCTTGGTTCTGTACTCTATCTAGGTTTTGTAGTGTAGTGTTTGATGATGAACTCCATGCTGTAGAACCATATTCCAAGTGTGGTCGAATGGCTTGTTGGTATACATTTTTTAGAATTCTTTCATTAGCTCCCCAAGTTGTCCCACTCAGTTTTCTTAGTATAGCTATCTTCCTTCTAGCCTTTGTTTCTGCTTTGCTGATATGATGTTTCCATGTCATTTTGGCATCACATGTTACACCAAGATATGTGGGTTGGTCATCTACCTTTAAGATAGTTTTATTTACATAGATGTTTCCTGCTCTTTGTTTTGGTGAAAGTGTAAAAAGGGTTGTTGCTGACTTCTCTATATTGATACTTACACACCATTTGTCAGCCCAATTAGTCAAAATGTCCATGGCTCTCTGAAGCATTTTTGTAGTAACCATGGCGCTCTCATGTGTGCACCATAGAACCAAGTCATCTGCATATAGTGCTGCCTTAGTTCCACAGGGTATTTCTTCAATTAGATCATTGATAAATATGAGAAAAAGAGTGGGTGATAGAACTCTTCCTTGAGGCACTCCATGGCGTAGTAATACTTTCCTACTTTTTTTATCATTTACTTGTACTCTGGCTCTTCTATTGTGAAGAAAGGCTTTCGTCCATCTATACATATTTCCACATATCTTGTAGTTTCTCATTTTTTGAAGCAATCCTTCTTTCCATACTTTATCAAATGCCTTCTGTAAATAAATTCATGCCACTAAAACTGATTTTTTTTGTCTTGGAAAGCATCCTCAATTTCCTGTGAGAGGTATGTGGTTTGATCCTCTGTGGAGTAGCATTGCCTGAAACCTGCCTGCTGTGGTGCAAGGAACTTTCTACTTTCCAGTTGAAATTTTAGTCTTAGGTTTATGATGCGCTCCATTGTTTTGCACAGGCAACTTGTAAGACTAATTGGTCTGTAGCTAGTTGGTGTTTAAGCAAAGGGACCATAATTGATTCTCTCCAGATTTGTGGTATTTTCCCAGTAGTCCAGCTAATATTTAGGATGTCCAATAGTTTCCTTCTGGCTGTTGTTCCTAGATTCTTTATCATTTCATTTGATATTTCATAAATTCCTGGGGACTTATTTAACTTTAGTTTAGAGACTGCTAATTCCAATTCACTATATGTGAACAATGTATCCATAATTTCATCTGCGCTGTTTTCATCACTGATTCTAGTCTGAGCATGTTCCAATTTACTTTTTTGGTCGCTCCGCACTGTATGCTGTTTCTCTGGACTAATTTCAATATTGCAGTCTTGAGCAAATATCCTAGCGAAATTATCTACTGCTTGCTTTCCTGTAGCCATTGTGCCATTCTATACGAGTGTTATGTTTGTGCTTCTTCCTGTTCGCTCATCATTTAGTTGTTTGACCAATTTCCACAGTTTTCTTCCATCCTTTTCAAAATTTAAGGATTCTGTTTTCTCTTTCCAGCTCTTTCTTCTAGCTTCTAGTTTGGCTCTTTGGAATTTAGCTTTTGCCTGTTGATGTTTGTTGTGATGTTCCTGGCTTGGGTTATTTCCCACTTCCGTCTGTGCTTTTTCTAATTCCTCTTGCAGCAGTTCTAGTTGTTCACTCCAGTATGGCTTGTATTGTTTGCGTGCTCCTCTTGGTATTGCTTCCTTGGCAGCTTGATGAATACATTTATTGAACTCTTTGACTATGGCATTTATGTCTTTTCCTTCAAAAAATCTATTTGTCCAGCTAAAACACTACTGCGGTGTATAGTCCCAAATTTGCTTTTTTATAATTCCATCTTGGAAGACTACATGCATTTCCTGTGAGTTCATTTTTAATACTAAGGAGGACTGATCGATGGTCGCTACCTCCAAGTTGCTTCCCCACTGTTCTATTGATTTCCCAGTTTAGGTCTGCTGAGTACAATGCCAAGTCTGGCGTGGAAGTGGTTTGCCATGCTCTTGAGTAGTATGTTGGAGGATCTTTTGGCTTATTAAGCAATAGAAGACATTTATCGTCTTGCCAGCTTTCAAGTTCTTCTCCTCTTTTATCCATGTGGTCATAACCCCAGCTTTGTGAGTGACTATTAAAATCTCCACATACTATCAGTCTTCCTCTGTACGGTATTGTGTCCAGGGAAAGGGACTGGTCATTTGGACAATAATAATTTAGTAGGTTGAAGTCTGTGTTCTTGGTCTTTAGTTGAAGGACCTGATATTCTGCTCCTTCCATGTATAGCTCAGTTTGATGTGAGCTGATATTATTTTTGACTAGAGTTAGTATACCTCCTTTTCTTCTGTCTATTCGATCAGCTCTAAAGCACTGATAACCTGCAATTTTAAAGGTTACATCTTTGCTGAGGCGTGTCTCTTGTATGCAACAAATGCTGACCTGTTCCTTAAGAAGGGTGTTTTCTAATTCTAATTTCTTGCTAAAGACATCTTTTCTGCTATTTACACCCTCTGCATTCCAGTGCATTATTGTAAGTGGTGTCTCATTGGTTGGTAATATTTGTTGGTCAGTGATATTACTCTTGTGCCTCCTGGCTCCACAAGACAATCGAAGAGGACCTCCAGTCGTATGGGGTGGGCCCTTTCGAGGTATAGGGCAAGTTGCTACTCCTGCCTGTTGAGTCGTCACAGGGTTAGCACCAGAACGGGGTAATGCAGATATAGACATTCATGTGCGATAATGCATGACATTCTGATTGTTGCGGTGCGCCATCTGGCCAAATGTCGCTGACTTCAGCACCTTTACTTGCTAGGCAAGACTGTGGTCCTGCCCGAATGTGGGAGGGCCCGGCCAGTATTAGTTTCCAGCCTCTGCTGGCTGGACTAAGCCCCATCTCCACGCCAAGGAGCTGACCTCGATGGGGAAGGCAATTCTAAGTGCTCAATTCATAGCGACCTACGAAAATTACAACAATAATCAAAAACGTAACGAATGAAGTCCTAATTGATTCTGTACAGTGGTCTTATAAGTACAGTCGAAGAATATGGTAACAATCGTGGGTGAGGTGGTAAAATATTGTCCATAATATTGACGTAGGTTATGGATAACATCATACAGAGCGAGGGAGGCAGACATTATGTTATTTACTTTTCATATGAAACAAACGGAATGGAGGGAGGGGGACGTTGTATTATAGTTGGTTAGGTTAGGTTTAGTTTAGGGTTATGGTTAAGTTAATTGTATAATCACCATCGCTGCAAATTGGACACGTCCATAGTTGCTTCGATTTCTCCATTAGTGTATCCGAAATTAGATATTTATAAACAAGTAGAAAAATGTTATGATATGGCAATGAATAACAGAGACAATATACAGGCTCCGGTTAAGAGAAAATTAAGCTAAGCTTAGTTTACTTCAGTTTTCGGATCATGATCACTGCAAACTGGACACGTGCATAGGGAGAACATCATGGAAAGAGAAGAAAACAAATAAAGAGGTGCTAAAAACACTTAATATGAAGAAAGAACTACTAAGAGAAATAAAGATCAGGCAAATAAAATACTTTGGACACATTAAAAGACATGACACCCTATTGAAAACCTTACTTGAGGGTAAAGTCAAAGGGAAGCGAGAAAGAGGTAGGCAGAGATACAAGCGGGAGAGTAACATTACAGGATGGACAGGTCAGGGTCTAGCAGAGTGCACCATCAAGACAAGAGATGTTGGAGATACGTTGCAGCCAACCTTCGTTGCAGAGACGGCACTTGATGATGATTACGATAGTTGTTTCAATTTTCCCCTGAGTGAATACGACATTACAGATTCATAAAAGGGTAAGGGGTAGGGTGTAAGGGGTAGGGTGTAGGGTGTAGGGTGTAAGGGGTAGGG